>CM053574.1:75856084-75911578 GCA_028646485.1 Cryptoprocta ferox | reverse complement strand
TGGGTCATGGTGGTTCGGGAGGCGGGAAGAGGCTGCGCTCGGGTCTGGGGGTTTCTAGTACTCGTCTTCCCCGCTCCTGGCCCCGAGGAGTGGCCGCAGCGCGAGAGGCTCGGAGCTCGCTCCCCTGGGCGGCGCAGGAGACGCCCAGACGCGGCGGCGGAGCGCGGGCGGTGCCTCGTCGGCTCGGTCCGACTGGGTCTATCTACTGAGTTTTAAACTTCCATTTTTATTATTATATTTTTAATTTCCAGAACTCTCATTTGGTCATTATTTACAATGTCTTGTTCTCTGCACCTATATTTTTAAAAGTTTATTTATTTTTGAGAGAAAGCATGAATGGGAGGAAAGGGCAGAGAAAGAGGAAGAGAGAGAGAACACCAGGCAGGCTCCACACCATCAGCATGATGCCAAATGCAGGGCTCAAATCCATGAGCTGTGAGGTCATGACCTAAGCCCAAATCAAGAGTTAGTCGCCTGACTGAGCCACCCAGGTGCCCCTCTGCACATATTTTTATTTTGCCTTTTAGTTCTTTAAAATAGTAAATACATTTATTTTACATTCTGTGTCTGATAATTCTAAGATCTGCAGTCTTTGTAGGTCTATTTCTGCTGACTATTGTTTCTATTTATTGTCACATTTCTTTTGTGAATTGAATGAGTTTTATCTGTGTGCTGGGTATGGGTTAATTAAAAAATGAATTTTCTTGATGATGAAGGGGAAAGAGATTACTACTTCTCCAGTAGCTCCTCACCGGAAAATCATTTGTGGGTTTCTTTGAGATGTAGGATGAAGATAGGTTCCTCTACAAAGGATTTAAACGTGTTTTTTCCCAGTTTGAAGACATTTAAACCCAATTATCCGTGTGAAGAGGTTTTTTCAAACTGGTAGTGTGAATTTAGGCTGCAAATTACATGAGAATAGCAATGGCTATGTTATCTGGGGAATGATGCCCCTGTCCACTTAGCACCAAGGATTAAAGCAGGCAAAGTTTCTTGTGGTCTTTGAAGAGGGGAGGGATTTCTAATTCTTTTTTTCTTCTAATTTTTAAGCTGTAGTCATTTGCAGTGCCAAATGTTGGATACCCATCAGATTCCTTGGATGGACTTTATCCTTAACCCTTGTGTTCCCCATAAGGCCATAGAAATTGAAACTCAAGTGAATCCTTGAACCCTTTCTTACTCACCATTTTGCACAATGAATCTGACAGGACATCATAATGGCTTTATCTTTAATTATAAATAAAATCTTACTACTTTACACCACCTGGACTATTACTTCTGGTTTGAGCCACCGTCACGTCTAGCCTGGGTTACCTGAACTTCCTGCTTCTGTCTTTGCACTCTAGCAGTCTATTCTCAACACAGTGACAAGAGTGGCCCTGTCCCCAACTGACTCAAACCCTGAAATGGTTCCTCATTTCACTTAGAGCAAAGCAAACTTTTTATAATGCTCCATTAGCCACCTCGCCTCTCCAACCTCATTAACTACCACTGTCCCCTCCCCCATGTTGTTCAAGCCACATGACCCCTCTGGTGTTTCCTTGGGCACCACTCACTCTTCATCAGCTATTCCTCACCTTGTTTAAGGCTTTTCCCAAATGTCAGTTTTCCAGTGAGACCTACCCTGGTGACTCTATTCAATATTGTGAACTTTCCCACGTCGCTGGCCACCCATTTCCTTTATTCTGCTCTACGTTTTCTTTTTCTTTGCATGCACTTATCAGATTCTAAGTATTGTCATTTTCTCATTTTTTGTGTTTATTTTTTTATTATCCACCTTACCTTACTAGAATTCAAGTTGCTTCATGAAGACAAGAATCACTCTTTCCTGAGAAATGTAAACCACAAACCCTCATTCACATGGTGTATGATCAGAATTTACACTATTTGAGTGGTTTGAGAAAACCTATGCCAAAAACAAACAAACAAACAAACAAACAGAACAAAATGTCCCTGAGTTAATAATGACCCCAAAACTCAAAACTAGACCTCAAAGAATTCCAACAGAAAGAATTCTAAGGAACAAAAGCTCACAAACTCATATCACTAAATGCACAGAATATAATGAGTGAGAGTCAGCAGAATTAAATTACTGAAGTAGATCCATGAAAACTGAAGATACTGGAATTATCATATGAGATCATAAAATGAATGTTTAAATAAATAAAAGAGAAGGTTAGTATATGGCAATCAAAATGGGCTTCTAAGGAGCACCTGGGTGGCTCAGTCAGTAAAGTGTCCAACTCTTGATTTCAGCTCAGGTCATGATCTCACGGTCTGTGAGTTCGAGGCTGGGTCAGGCTTCACACGGACAGTATAGAGCCTACTTGGGATTCTCTCTCCCCCTCTTCATGCCCCCCAACCTTCTCCCACTCATGCATGTGCTTTCTCTCTCTCTCTCTCACTCATTCTCAAAGTAAATTTTAAAAAATGGACTTGTAAGACTAGAAAATAAATTTAAAAAAACACTTTTAGGACTGAAAATCATAATGATTGAAGTTAGAACTCAGTGGATGGGTTAAATAGTAGATTAGACACAGCTAAAAATGAACTAGAGGGAACTCTGCAGAAAGCCATTGACAGAGACAAAGAGATCAAGATAAGACAAGGAGGTACAAAGAAAACGTCTGATATAAGTCTAATTGCAGTTCCAGAAGCAAAGGGGCAATGTTGAAGAGATAATGGCTAAGAATTTTCCAAAGTCAATGAGGGACAGCAATCCTCACAACCCAGGAAGCAGAAATCTTAAAGGGAAATCCATTCATTGTAATAAAAATGCTGAACACCAAAGAAAAAAAAATTTTTTAAATACATGCAGTAAGAGGTGTTCTTCAAAAGCTTTTACAAAAATAGGGAATGACCTGTGCTTAACTGCCCCAAATTACAATTTGCTTCAAGTGATATTCATTGCCCCTTAGGTACATAAAATGAGAAAATTTCCATAACTTCTCTGTATAACACTTACCAGCCAAAGCCTACACTTTCCTCAAAGTGGGTTTCAAGGGAATCCTTGGAGATGTGAAGTAAGAAGTTTAAAAAAAAAAGTTTTTCGTGTAGTGCTAGGGCACCTGGGTGGCTCAGTTGCCCATCCAACTTCGGCTCAGGTCACCATCTCATGGTTCCAGGAATTCGAGCCCTGCATCAGGCTCTGCGATGACAGCTTGGAGCCCACTTTGGATTGTCTCTCCCCTTCTTTCTCTGCCCCTCCCCTGCTTGCACTCTGTCTCAAAAAATAAATAAATAAACATTTAAAAAAATCACATAGCACTAAAAAGTGGCCTTTTCTTTTACTGCCTGAAATTGCACTGAGACGGGAAGACAAGTCTTAAAAGCATTGATAAAGAAAAGTGAACTTCCTGGACTGATAGTTACACTTACACTGAGCACTTAACTGTTTACCACAATCATGGGGATCAGAAGACAGTGGAATGACATTTTCTTTTTTTAAAGTTTTTTTTTTTTTTGAGACAGAGAGAGAGACAGAGCACAAATGGGGGAGGGGCAGAGAGAGAGGGAAACACAGAATCTGAAACAGGTTCCAGGCTCTGTGCTGACAGCTCAGATGCGGAGCTCGAACCCATGAACTGGGAAATCATGACCTGAGCCGAAGTCAGACGCTTAACCAGCTGAGCCACCCAGGCGCCCTATGGAATGACATTTTCAAAAGTACCATTAGCCTAAATTTCTGTATACATTGAAACTATTTTTATTTTTTTTAATTAAAAAAATTTTTTTACATTTATTTAATTTTTGAGGCAGAGAGAAACAGAGCATGAACGGGGGAGGGGCCGAGAGAGAGGGAGACACAGAACTTGAAGCAGGCTCCAGGCTTTGAGCTGTCAGCACAGAGCCTGATGCAGGGCTCGAACCCACAAACCATGAGATCATGACCTGAGCCAAAGTCGGACGCTCAACCGACTGAACCACCCAGGAGCCCCAACATTGAAACTATTTTTAATTATAAGGGGGAAATGAAGATCTTTCAGATAAATAAAAACTGAGAGTTTACCAGCATTTTGATTTCACTAAAGGAATTTTAATGCTTCCTTCAAGAAACAGGGAAAGGTCTGAGATCTAAGAAAGAATGGTTAGTAAAGAAATGATAACTATGATTAATCCAAAAAGTTACTACATGATTAAAAGAATCTCTTCCATAAATGGTAGAATTCTCCCATGAAACTAACTAGAAAACCAGTGGTTTCTTTGTGGCAAGTTTTAACTACTGGTTCAATTATTTTAATAGTTAGAAAAGCATTCAGGTTTTCTGGAATCAATTTTAGTAATCCATATTTTTCTAGGAATTTTTAAATTTCACTTTTAATTTCTTAAATTTATTGGCATACAGCTATATATCGTATTCTCTTAGCTTTTAATCTTCATTACTAACACTGATTATTTGTAGCTTGTGTCATTTTGTAAAACAACTTGGTATTGCGTAGACTGCACATGTAAATGCCAAGAAATTTTATGCTCAGATATATAAACTAGACATACTCTTGCACTTGAGCTCAAGACATGTACAAATACGTCTGTAGCATCATTGCTTGAATTAGCTTACAGCAGAAAACAGCCTGAGTGTCCACTGACAGATTAGACAGCAAATACAGTGGATACAGCAATACAACATGCAGCAAGGAGAATGAGCAGACTACAGCTTAATGGATAAACAATATGGATAAATCTCAGAAACATAATTTTAAGGAACAAAAAGCAAAGTTCGAAGGAATATATGTACGCTGATCCTATTGACATCAAGTCCTAAATAAAGGAAAATGAAACAATATTTATTGTTGAGGGATAGATACAAATGCTGGAAAACCATAAAGAAAAGCAAGAGAATTATTAACGTGAAATTTAGGATAGAAGTTACCTCTTGTGGGGAGGGAGGGCATTGTGATCACAAAGAGGCACATGGGAGCTTCATAGGTTTTAGTCATACTGTATTTCTTAATCTGAGGGTGGATACTTGAGTGTTCCGCTTTTATGATTCTTTACACTGGATAGATGGAACTTATATATACTCTTCTCTGTGCGTAAAATATTTGGCAATACAAATACTGAGGGGGAAAAGCACCTCCACGGACTCTAGTGCAGGCTAAGTTTCTGGAACTGCTGATGCAGTTCTGGTAGCAATCAGCTGCAACGACCCTGGGGGAGAAAGTCCTCCTGCACCCTAGCACCAGGCCTCTTGATGACTTTGTTCTCTTGAAGGGTTTTTGATTCTCCAATATCATTGTAGTACCTGTGATACACTGTGTGTGAAAGATTGCTTGCATTCCTGCCCCTGCCTGCAGCGGTGTTCTTTACCATGTGAGTCTTTGCTTCTCACTAAAGAGAGGATACAGCTCTTCCTCTCCGTGATGCTGAGTTTGGCTGTGTGACTTGCTTTGGCCATGGAAAGTTAGCAGATGTGACACACGCTGAGGCTGAAGAAAATGCTTGTGTGTCTCTAATCCCACTCTTACTCCTCACGTGCCCTCAAGGGCACGCCTTGGTTAGCCTACTGGAAGACGAAGCACGCCGAACAGAGCAGAGCCACCCACGTTTCTGCCAGCAAATGTGTCCTACGTCAGCCAAAAGCCAGCAACTGTCAACCTTCTGAGTGACCCCAGCCAAGGTAAGAAAGCTTCCTGGCCCTACTGGCTAACCTGACTGACACCAACAGTCCAGCCCAGATAAAGTGAAACCTGCACTCTCATAAATGAAACAGATGTTCATAGTCGCATGTCACTATTTGTTAGGCAGCATTATTGTGGCAATAAATAACTGACACACCCAGGTTCCTAAAGGTAACTCTGGCTTGTCCTTTTCCACTGATTCAACTGCCAAGGATGTAATCAATTAAGTCATGATATTAAAAGAGCATATGAGGGGTGCCTGGGTGGTTCAGTCAGTTAAGTGTCTGACTTCAGTTAAGGTCATGATCTCAGTTTGTGGATTCCAGCCCCACATCAGGCTCTGTGCTGACAGCTCAGAGCCTGGAGCCTGCTTCAGATTCTGTGTATCCCTCTCTCTCTGCTCCTCCCCTGCTCAAGCTCTGTTTCTCTCTCTCAAAAATAAATAAACATTTAAAAAAATATGAAAAATCTGAAATCTATTTGTATATATTTCATGATTTTTCTATTTTCAATAAACATATTTATCCCCATGTTAATTTGCCAAGAATTTGGCAGCTCTACCTGAAATTCTCCTATCCTGTTGGCAGAGATATAAAATTGTATAACCACTTTGGCAAACACTGTATAGCTTATTTAAAAAGTTAAATATACACTCACCATACAGCCCAGCCATTGCACTCTTAGAACTAAAAATATGTCTCCATAAAGGTTTGTACACAAATGTTCATAATAGCCCCAAACTTAGTTCAAACTGGGTTAAAAAAATTAACCATTCATGATGGTTAATTTTATGTCAACTGGTCCAGCCACAGGATGCCCAGATATCTGGTCAAACATTATTCTGGGTGTTTCTTTGAAGGAGTTTTTAGATGAGATTAACATTTAAATTGGTAGACTGAGTAAGCAGATTGCCTTTCCCAATGTGGGTGGGCCTCATTCAATCAGTCGAAGCCCTGAATAGAACAAAAAAGCTGACTCTCCTGTGGATAAGGGAGAATTCTCCTGCCTGACAGCCTTCGACTGGAACATTGTTGTTTTTTCTTGCCTTCAGACTCAAACTGGCCTTTGGCTCTTCCTGGGTCTCAAAGTCTACTGGCCTTGGAACTAGAATTTACACCTCTGGCTCTCTGGGTTCTCCAACTTGCCAACTGCAGATTGGGACTTGTCAGCCTCTATAATCATGTGAAGCATTTCCTTATGATACATACATACATGCATACATACATAAACCCCCCTCCCCCCAGAGAACCCTAACACACCACCCAAAAATTCATTAACAGGTGAATGAATAGATAATGGAATTCTCAGCAAAAGAGGAACAACCTATTGAAACCTACACAACAGAGATGAATATTGAAAATATTACATTGTGGAAAATAAGACAGACATAGAGAGTTAATTCATACTGTATAATTCCATTTATGTGAAATTCTAGAAAAGACAATTCTATAATGTCAAAAAGCAGCTCAGCGATTGCCTAAAGTTGGTGGTGAAGAATTGACTAGAAGGAGCACAAGAGAAACTTTACGAGTGATGGAAATGTTCTTGAGTGTGGCGGTATACATTTGGCATATACATGGGGCAAAAACAAATTATATCTCAATGAAGTTGGATTTATAAAAAGAATTAGTCCGGCCTGGCAAAAGAGTAAACTTTTCTGATATCATATTCTTTGATGCTCTATTCTGTGTCAGTTTAAGTTTAGAATCCAAGTTTTCATTCATTCAGTCATTCACTCATTGGGTCACTATTAAGGGCCTACTCTGTGCCAATCCATGGTCCAGGCAGACATGGTCCCAGCCCATCTGAATCACAGAGGAGTGAGGAGGAGCTATCCTCACTGGGTCCTCTATGCTCGCTGGGTCCTCTTCTACGATGTAATACCCAAAGTTCTTACCCTCCTAAATGACTCATTCTAGAGGCACATGGAAAGTTAGAGGTTGGGCTGGTCTTAGAAGTTGGCCTATTCTTACCTTTTGGTCTTCTACCAGTCGATGTCATACTTACACACATGTAATTGCCTGGATGTCTGAGTTGAGCTGGGTTTCCATATTTAATATAAACTCTGGAGGACACTGTATCAGTGTGGACAAGTAGGTTTGTATCTGAAAAGCAACTGAATCCTCCAAGAAGTTTTTTTATTAGAGAATATTTCCCAACTTCAGCTCAGGTCATGATCTTGTGGTTCAGGAGTTTGCTGCCCCCCACACCAGTCAAACGGTTTGCTGCCAGTGCAGAGCCTGCTGCAGATCTTCTGTCCCCCTCTTCACTCCCCCACTCATGCTCATGCGCTCTCTGTCTCTCTAAAATAAACATCTAAAAACACCCCAAATTTTATGAGGTCTTGAATAAAAAAATAAGAAACAACTATTTTCCATCTTAGCTGGATTTGCCAAATGGATAAATTCCAAAATTTTAGTATTCTTGTCAGCTGCTTTGTGTCTTACCCAAACCAGCCACATCTCTGTCTAATAAAGGCAGCAATAAAAGATATAGTCTTGTAGCCAATGTTTGAGAGTGATCTTGTTTTTGTAGTTAAAAAAAATAGTTTTTTTTAAAATATTGATTCATTTTTGAGAGAGAGAGTGCGAGTGGGGGAGGGGCAGAGAGCGAGGAAGACACAGAATCGGAAGCAGGCTCCAGGCTGTGAGCTGTAAGCACAGAGCCCGATGCGGGGCTCAAACCCACGAGCAGTGAGATCATGACATGAGCTGAAGTTGGATGCTCAACCGACTGAGCCACACACGCGCCCCCAAAATAGGTTTTTTTAACAATCCTTTCAGGGATGTTAAAAATGCTTCCCAGAATTGACAGCTCATTAAAAGGAAAAATATTATAGAATTAACAATCTGATTTTTGTCAAATACACTGTATTTAAAATTCATTTTTATTTTTTTAATTAAAAATTTTTTAATGTTTTTATTTCATTTTTGAGAGAGAGAGAGAGAACGTGAGCCCAAGTTGGGGAAGGTCAGAGAGAGAGGGAGACACAGAAGCCAAAGTAGGCTCTAGGCACTGAGCTGTCAGCACAGATCCCCACATGGGGCTTGAACTCATGGACCATGAGATCATGACCTGAGCTGAAGTCAGACGCTCAACAGACCGAGCCACCCAGGTGCCCCTAAAATTCATTAAAAAAATTTTTAAGTCTTTATTTTGGTTATTGTTTATTTATTTAAGAGAAAGAGAGCACACATGGGGGAGGGGCAGAGAGAGAGGGAGAGAGAGGAAATCCCAAGCAGACTCCACACTGTCAGCACAGAGCCTAACGTGGGTTTCGAACTCAAGAACCGTGAGATCATGACCTGAGCTGAAATCAAAAGTCAGATCCTTAACCAACTGAGCCACCCAGGTGCCCCTAAAATTCACTTTGAATAGAAATGTATTTTTGTTGAGGCTTTATGTGGCCTCTATGGTACGAAAGAGGTAATGCCCCACTGAAGGCACAACTCACACACCAAAGATGGGACACTTTCCTAAGAGTTCTGAAAGGCACCTGTGGGCTCAGACACTGTGGGTGGTCAAGAGAACCAGCTCCGAAGCCAGATTATCTCGCTGGAGTCCTGGCACGTAACCTTGGGTAAGTGACTTGAGGTCTCTGTGCCTCAGCTCCTATCCATAAAATGGAGGTACCAGTAAGACCCACCTTATCGGGCTGTTGAAAAGGACTCAGAGCAGTGAGGGTCCCTTACGGGGTAGTGTTAGTATTAATATCTTTACATACGGTCTGATTTGCAGCTTCTCCCGTGTACACTGGCGATGATACTATCTTTCTCGCAAGGTTGTGAGGATCAAGTGAGATGATTCACCCAAAGTGCCTGACACATTCAAATAAAAGTTATTTATTTGGGAAGTTTATAGCTAAGTATATACTTGTAAAAATAATGAATTGGGGGTGATCATTTTAAACCTAAAATTATATATTTGCCTATTTTCAATTCAGAGATAGTCAACTTTGGATTTTACGTGTTCTGAGTATCAATTTCACCGCAACTGCATGAAGTGAGGGTCTCTGCTTCACGGCTGAGGGAGGGAAGCTCAGGAAGTTTAAATACCTTGTCCAAGGTCACATGCTGAGTGGAGGTGAGCAGGGACTGAAGGGCGGCCGTTCAGGTTTCCCCAACCTGGGTCCTTAGATGGGGGCCGCGCTGTTTCCATAGGGCTCCCATGTCTCTGTGTGGAGAACAAAACCTGGGGCTGTCAGATGGCCTGTCCGAGGCCTGCAGCAGGCCAGCAGTGGAATGCAGATGCAAACTCAGGCCTTTCCCATTCTGATGCCACCCACAGTCACTCAACCCTACCCGGCTGGGTTTCAGCTAGGACAAGAATACAAGGGTTGATGAAAAGCTGGAAACCAGACCAAGGAGAGAAGGTGGGGAGGAAGAAGCAGAGAAAAGGAGAGAGGAAAGGAGCAGGAAAGGTGATGCCAGAACACCGTACCTCTCCCTTCACGGCTGCCTGCGTCAACCCTGGGGGGCAGAGCAGTCTTGGAAAGCTGGTGCCATGGGTGGAGAGGAGACTAGAATTCACATTTTTGTCTGCATACAATTAGGAATCAGTGTAGCAAGTAGATCAGATAATCGTAAAGTGTTCAACATCTCCCACACTGTGTTGATGACTATAGCTTTGCAGTATATCTTGAAGCCCCGGGTTGTGATACCTCCAGTTTTGTTTTTTTTTCGAGATTACTTTTGTGGTTCCATACAAATGTTAAGGTTATTTGTTCTGGTTCTGTGAAAAATGCTGTTGGTGTTTTCATAGGGATTGCATTGACTGTATAGATTGCATTGAGTAGTATGGATAAATATAGACATATAGATCAAAGGAACAGAATAGAGTCCAGAAATAAACCCACAATTATATGATCAATTAATCTTCAACAAAAGAGGCAAGAATATACAATGAGAAAGAGACAGTCCCTTCAACAAATGGTGCTGGGAGAACTGGACAGCTACATGCAAAAGAATGAAACTGGACCATTTGCTTAGACTGTACACAAAAATAAACTCAAAATGGATTAAGGACCTAAATGTGAGACTTGGAACCAAAAAAGACCTAGAAGAGAGCACAGACAGTAATTTCTCTGACATCAGCTGTAGCAACATTTTTCTAGATTTGTCTTCAGAGGCAAAGGAAACAAAAGCAAAAATAAAATATTGGGACTATATCAAAATAAAAAGTTTCTGTGCAATGAAGGAAACAATTAAAAAAATTAAAAGACAACATACTAAATATGAGAAGATATTCGCAAATGACATATCTGATAAAGGGTTAGTATCCAAAATATATAAAGAATTTATACAACTCAATACCAAAAAACTCAAATAATTCAATTAAAATAGACAGAAGACACAAATAGACATTTCTTCAAAGAAGACAAGCAGATGGCCAACAAGCACATGAAAAGATGCTCAACATCACTAACCATCAGGGAAATGCAAATTAAAATCACAATGAGATATCACCTCACACCTATCAGAATGGCTAAAATAAAAAAATGCAAGAAACAACACGTGCTGGTGAGGATGTGGAGAAAAAGGTACCCTTGTGCACTGCTGACAGGAATGTAAACTGGTGCAGCCAGTGCAGAAGACAGTATGGAGGTTCCCCAAAAAATTAAAAGTAGAACTACCACATGATCCAGTAATTCTACTACCAGGTATTTATACAAATAATACAAAAACACTAATATGAAAATATATATGCACTCCTATGTTTGTTGCAGCATTATTTACAACAGCTTAAATTATGGAAGCAGCCCAAATGTCCATAATAGATGAATGGATAAAGAAGTTATTATATAATGGAATATTACCCAGTTATAAAAAGCATGAAATATTCCATTATAATATTCCTTTATATATACATTCCATTATATATATATGGAATAGTAGTCATAAAAAGCATGAAATCTTGCTATTTGCAACAACATAGATGGATCTAGAGAGTATAATGCTAAGTGAAATTAGTCAGAAAAAGAAAAATACAACATGATTTCACTCATATGTGGAATTTAAGAAAGAAAACAAATGAGCAAAGGAAAAAAAAAGAGGTAAGAAACAGACTTTTAACTATAGCGAACAAACTGATGGGTTATCCGAGGGGAGGTGGGTGGAGGGATGAGTAAAATGAAGGGGATTAAGAGTACACTTATTGTGATGAGCACTGAGGAATGTATAGAATTGTTGAGTCACTATATTGTACTAATATAACACTGTATGTTAACTATACTGGAATTTTTAAAAAGTATTATCATCTATATTAATAATGATGATGCTTCCTACACCTGGAGGTGGCTTCTATGACAACTAATAATCCAGAACATAAATGAGAATCAGACTAAAGCAAAGCAAAACAAAATGCAATAAAACAGAAAGCCAACTTTCTGAGAAGTTATATTGCATTTGGCCTACAGAAATTAAGGCTACCGCCCTTACCCCCTTCCGAGCCCGCCCTTACTTGGGTTCTTTGGATGATGGGGTAGGTAGAAACATGTCCCCACAAAGATGTCCACATCCTAACCCCCAGAACTTGTAGATATGTTAGGTGAAACAGCAAAGGGACAATTAAGGATGCTAATGCAATTAAGGTTTTTAATAAGCTGACTTTAAGATAGAAAAGTTACCTGGTGAGCCCAGTGTAATCACAAGTGTTCTTAAAAGTGAAAGAAGGACGCAGGAGAGGAGGTTGGGATGATCTGATCTCAGATGGACTCAACTATTGCTGACTTTCAAGATGGTGGAAAGGCCATGGGTCAAAGAATGTGGGCATCTAGAGAAGCTGGAAAAGGCAAGGAGACGGATTCTTCCCCAGAGCTTCTGGAAGGAAACTGCCAGCACCTTGATACCGGCTCAGTGAGACTCACTTTGGACTTCTAACCTCCAGAACTAAAATAAATTTGTGTTGCCTTAAGCCATGAAATTTGTGGTATTTTGTTGTAGTAGCAACAGAAAACGCATATGCGTGGCAATGGTAAGAATATGTTTCCGAACTCCCAAATTTTACTCTCCCTTTATTGTCTGACGGGAATGTCGCCAAGTCATTTAAGCTTCCCAATCTTTCTTTCCTTCAGTGAAACAGGGATCCTTCCTTCTCAGAGTTGTGGTGAGACTCAGAGAATATGTAAAAGGACGGCAACCAAATTAAAAATTGGGAGGTAATATATAATTTTAGATTCAAAAATCACCCCAAATTAATTATTTTTACACTTATATACTTAGCTATAAACTTCCCAAACAAGTAACTTTCACTTATTGGACATGTCAGGTGCCTTGTGTGAATCGTCTCTTCATCCTCACGACAACCATGCAAGATGATAGTATCATCGCCAATGTACGTGGGAGAAGGTGCAAATTAGACCACATGCAAAAATATCCATACTAACACGACCACTTAAGTGACACCCACTGCTCTGAGTCCTTTACAACAGTCCCTCGAGGTGGGTCCCACTGGTACCTCCATTTTACAGGGAGGAGCTAGGCACAGGACATTGAGTCACTTGTCCAAGGTCACAGAGCCAGGACTCCAAGGTGGATCTGCCTTCAGAGCTGGTTCCCTTGACCACCCACTTGTATTTGCAAAAGTGCAAATAGGAAGTTAGGAGTAAAGTGCCACCTGGGTGGCTCAGTCAGTTAAACCTATGACTCTTGATTTTGGCTCAGGTAGTGAAATCAAGCCCCTTGTTGGGCTCTGCACTGGGCATGGAGCCTGCTTAAAAGTGTCTCTCTCCCTCTCCTTCTGCCCCTCCTCAGCTTGTGCGTCTGGATGTACTCTCTCTCTCTCTCTCTCAAAAAAAACCAACTAAATAAAATAGGTAAAATCTAAATTAAAAAAAGAAGTTAGGTATGAAAATACCATTTATTTAGAAATAGATTCAGTGAGGAGCGCCTATTTAGAACGTGCTCCAGCACTCCATGTGGGAGGGAGGGAGGTGTGCTCGAAGTTGAGTGGAAAGAGAAATGGGGGTTGAGCCAACTGTGGTTAAATACTTTTGTAAATTTTACAAAACATCTATGTAAACAGATTGCTACATCCTCTTGGAAGGCTTGGAGAGAGCCCAGGCAAGTGAGAGCCCCGAGGTGTTCGCTCGATTAGCTTCAAGGCAAATCCTTCTCTTAGCGGGTGGGTGGGTGGAAGTGAGGTGGCAGGTGGTGGCAGGAGGCAGTTCTGACTCCATCAGTCCCTTGGGATTCCATAGAGACTGACAATTACAATGTATTATTGTGTGTGGGGGGTATAGAAAATTCTCATGTATATGTACATATATATGTATATATGCCAGGACTCAGGTTTTCTAAACAAAGCAACTAAAAGCAGGAGATTTGCAATGTTGGAGGTTCTAGGACAATGTGGCTATGCAACACATCTTTTCTCAGATGGGCCCTGAGCCCTGTAGGCAGCTTGCTTAAGAACCAGGGATGAGGTTCACCTCTGTTAACTCACCTCTTCTCAGGAAAAGGGGAAAATAATAATTGGATACCATAATTCATTATAATTATATATAAAAATATGTAACTAGTTAATTGTAATGATGACTAATAATAATGACGTGATGCTCCCAGAGATTTGAAGAGGTTCTTGTGCCTAGGGTCTCCCATAACCGATGTCACAACACCCATGCATTAAAATCACACTCTTTTCTCACAGAAGGCTCCCTTCTGACCACTGGGTTTTATGATACAAATATGTATACTCGTATCTGCCCTTTTATATCTGATGTTAAAAGTACTTAGTTTATTATAAAACTGTAGAAAAGGGAAGTAAAAATTCATCTGTAAACCCAGAAACAATCATTGTTACTTCCTTCTAGTCTTTCTTTAAGACGTACAATTTATAAACATTGCCATTTCACTCAGGTTTCCTCGGACTTGTCCTGCACCCCCAGGGCAGGAGTCCTGCACCCCCAGGGCAGGAGTACAGCTCACACGCTGAGGCAGGGGCCTTCTGGAAGAGTGCTCCTCTCAGAAGACAGCCGCAGGGTTGAATGTGAGACGGGGCTTCCCAGGGGAGGGGGGCTCTGAGCTGATGGGCAGTGTCGTTGTAGAGCTTGGCATTGGTCACTGAAGTGTGGACATTTCACCAGAAAGCTAGGCTGATGCTTGACAGGGAGAGCATCAAACTACCAAGCCTAGGAGACCTGGTGGCCCAGAGTGCTGCTGCAGAACACTAGACAGGCCCCCTGTTGGGGGCATTGTTGCCAGGACACAGACTTTCTCTCTTGCAAGGGAAGGGTGAACCCAAACCTGGAAGGCTGGGGCAGGGACCATTCCCACGGGGTGAGTGGAACACAGGCACTCTCCTGCCCAAGATCCTAAATTTTAATATCGGCTTCTAATCCAGAATGGCCAGAGCAAGCCCCTGAGGATGGGTGTAGCCCATGAGCCTTCAGTTTGGGATCTCTGCCTTTTCGTTTCTAAGTAAAAATTTTATTGAAGTGTGATATGCATGCACAAATCTAATAAAGTCATTAAAAACTTTTAAAATATACACATATACACAGTGTTCAGGTTTTTCTGTTCTTAAATGTGACCTCAAAATAAATTTGTCTTAGAAATTTTCAGAAATGGGGGCACCTGGGTGGCTCAGTCGGTTAAGTGTCCGACTTCAGCTCCAGTCATGATCTCACGGTTTGTGAGTTCAAGCCCTGCGTGCTGACAGCTCAGAGCCTGGATCCTGCTTCAGATTCTGTGTCTCCCTTCCTCTCTGCCCCTCTTCCACTCATGCTCTCTCTCTCTCTATGTCTCTCAAAAATAAATAAATGTAAAAAAAATTTTTTTAAGAAATTTTCAGAAATGAAAATAGCCTTTTAAAAATTATGAAAGCAACATAAACTCAGAAAAATTAGAACATAGAGACAAATAGAAAGAAGTCACCTTTAAGTTACAGATGCCCACAGGATGTTAGAATGTAAAGAACCAGATTAAAAAAAGGTCAGGACTTTGGACTCAGTAAAGCAGCCCTGTGTTTGGTTTCAAGTGTCAGGAATTTTCGTGTCCAGGATCTGTGTGAAATGCCCAACAAGCATGGCGGAAGGCTGAGTGGGAATCCTGTGGGTGAATAGGGCTGGCGCCCTCAGGGGCGTCCCCTGACCAGGCAGTGGGACCTGCTGGCCTGTCGCTGGGCTAATTCAGGGGGCTGAGTGGGCTGGTGTCAGCAGCAAAAGGACCTGTGTGTGGCACACGCACAGCTGGCCAGCAGGGTGGCCCCACCCCAGCAGGCAACAGACAACCTTCCAACCTGGGTGAAGTAGTTTTCCCTCTGGACAGCTGTCCTTGTTACAAAGATCTTTTTTGCTCCCTGAAGTTTTCTCCCATTTGGTGTCAAACAGCTGAGTGTAATCTTCCATGCCGGTCCTTCAACCATGACTGTACACAGGAAAGTGATAGTTTTTCCTCTTCAGCCTAACAACTCAGCTCCTTCACCCATTTCCTCTCTGGTTTCCAGGACTCTCTAGAGTAGTTCTAGCATTTTCATCGCTCTGGCAAAATGTGGCCCCTCACCCTCACAGCCATCTAGTGAGGACCAACTAGAGCAGAGGAGGAGTGGGAGGCCTCTGGGGCTGTCACTGATCATGCCAGGCATGTCACACTGTTGGCTCATAGGAGCTGTGTCACAGCTCCTCACACGTGCTCCTGCCAGGAGTCTCTCTTATGCAGCTGGATTTTGGACCCAAGACAGGTTCTAACCTTGATCTCTATGTAGATTCATTTAGTTGGATACAGCCCAATGGTCCGCGATGGCAAGACACTGGGGAACTCTGAGTGTCCCATTCAGCAAGTCCCTTCCGTCCCATTGTCTGTCTGTTTAAAAAACACACTTTCTGTATCTTCATCCACTTCATGGAGATGTTGAGGAAAGACAGGGATGGGCACACAGCATTTAAGGTAGGTCATAGAAAGTGCCCATCTAATCCCAAATGCTGAACCCTCTGTGGTGGGCTAATGGTGCTCCATGGGTCCACACCCCAGTCCTCAGTATTTGGGAATATTACCTTAAAAGGAAAAAGGGACTTTCAAATGTGACTAAATTAAGGGTCTTGAGGTGGGGAGATAATCCTGGATTATCAGGGTGTGCCCTAGCTGTAATTGCCTTGTAAGGTTGAGGGGACAGAGGGAAATCCAACAGTCGCTGGGGTGAATGGAGGTGATGTGACCATGGAAACAGATACTGATTGCAGTGAGGCAGCCAGGAGCTGGGGAATGCCCAAGAAGTGGGAGAGGTGAGTGGCGGGGTCTCCCCTGGACCCTCTGGAAGGGACCAGCCTTGCCAACAGCTTGACTTCGTCCCAGTGAAACTAATCTCAGACCTCTGTCCTCCAGAACTGTGTGAGGATAAACCTGTACTGTTTTAAACCACTAAGTTCGTAGCGATGTGTCACAGCAGAGGGAGATGAATCCACCCACTCAGGCTACTCAGTGATGGTCCCCTAGGCCAGCAGGTGTGTGTGGTCCCCGTCTCTGACTAGTCCACCAGCACATCTTTGGCAGCTGGTCCCAAATGGGCTGAAATTCAAGTGCAATCTTACTTTTTGCTTCGGCCTTTTTCACACTTGGTGAAGAGCCACGATTCTTCCGTGGCCACGATTGCTTCCTTAGCTTGGGATTCTCTGTCCCCTCATCTCTCAGACCTTATCTTAACAATACAAAAACTATTTCCAATTAAATATGGAGACGATAGAATCAATCAAATGTAAGGTCTAGTATTTTGGTGTTAATGTTAGGTTTTGTATTCATTGAGTATATTAATATGTATGCATGTATATATATGTACATATTTTCTTTTAAATCAACTTTGTTGGTATATAAGTAATATACTATATAAAATTAATCTATTTTAAGGGTGCAATTTAATGAATTTTGAAAAATGTATGTATCTGTGTAACCACCCCCACAGTTAAGATAGAGAACATTCTGGAGCACCTGGGTGGCTCAGTCAGTTGAGCTGTCAGTTGACTCTTAATTTCGGCTCAGGTCATGATCCCAGGGTCGTGGGATCGAGCCCTGTGTCAGGCTCCGTTCTGGGCATGGAGCCTGCTTAAAATTCTCTTTCTCTCCCTCTGCCCTTCTCCCCTCCTCATGCTCTCTCTCTAAAATAAAATAAAATAAAATAAAAATAAAACAAACAAACCCAATCACACACAGACTCATTCTCACTTCTTTAGTTTGTATAGTGCTGGACATTCTTATACACTTTATAATTAGTAATTGAATACAGGCCTTCGGATTTCTTTTATATAGCACCAGCTCTCCCAGACTTCAAAGGTGAGGGTGGGGGTGTGGGTGGGGTTGAAGGCGTTGCCTCCCGAAGACATGGGGGGTGGTGTGAAAGGGTTGCCTCCTGATAACAGGGAGGCTCGGAAAGTTAAACTTGAGTGAACGTTATAAGAGAAATCTTCATATTTGTGCTTGGATCTATGCTATTAGTGTTGGATTTTTCTTTTTTTCTTTTAAGTTTATTTATTTATTTTGAGAGAGAGAGACAGAGAGAGAGGGAGAATGCAAGTGGGGGAGGGACAGAGAGAGAGACACACACACAGAATCCCAAGAAGACTCGGGACTGATGTGCAAGTTGGATGCAGGGCTCCAACTCACCGTGAGGTCATGACCTGAGCGGAAATCAGGAGTCAGACGCTTAACCGACTGAGCCACCCAGGCGCCCCAGTGTTGGATTTTTCTTAAGAGAGGAAAAGGCAATTCTTGCTTTCCAGACCCACTGCCTTTTCTCTGAACATTCTCATCTTGATTCATGGCACAATACCCTAAGCCCTGCCAGCTTAGGGTGCCCTGAGGGAGAGATGTTTTCATAGCACCTTTGAGCCAGAGAAACGGAAGCTCAACCCATGTGGGCGGCATGCAAACAGATTTGGTTTTGTACCTCCTCAGGTGTTGTCTGGCTTGGCCCTGAATATTTTAAGAACAAACGTGAGAGTGCAATGAGGAAGAACAGAGTCCACACATCCACAACTCACACGCGGATACACACACACACACACACACACACACACACACTTTAGATAAATGGTAAAATGGAAGTGGAGATAATGTGCTTTCTGAATGTCTTTTGAAGATCTTGGAAATAAAATTCTTAACTCAGGGAGTCTGTTAAGACCATTCTTTATCCCAGGGGACTTTGCTGCACATGTTTCGGTAATCGGCACCCCCATTTGTCTCCGAGCAGACACCATAAGCTGGGGATGATCTCATGAGATCTCATGAGGAGCCTCTGGGCCCTGTGGGCCGTGCCCTCATTCTGCCATGTTGGGTGGCCTTTGTTTCCTGTCTACCATCGTCCTGGGTGCTTCCTCCTGTCCACACGGGCTGTGGCAGGGAATGAATTTCCTTAAGTTGTGCTATAAAAATGTATATGCTTCCTCTGAGCTCGTGCGAGACATGGCTGACTTTTGAAGATTAATTTTCCCATTTATTTCGTTTTACACTTTCAGGGGAATCAGAAGCAAGGGCACCTCTTATATTCCACAAAAAAGCGTTTGGTCCCATAGTTGGAACCTCCAACCCAGTGGGAGCCCTTTGAGCCTGTCCATCATGACCGGGGAAGGGGTGTTGGGGCCTCCACCTGTATTTTAGACAGTATAACCTGCTGTTCTGCGGGAGGGAGAAAATGTCCAGGCTTGTGTTTGGATACATCACACACAGGTGAATGCTGCACATAGAAAGATGAGTATCAACTTTTCTGGGTAAAGTGGGGTCTATAGCCTGTTCATTGAGGGATTCACCTGACCTATTAGAACCTAGAAAAGGTTCGTGCAGAAGGTGTAAGTTTGATCCAAGGGCCTGGATGTGTTTGGCTCCCATGGTGTGTAGTGAGGTAGGCGTTCATATTGGTTTGTTCAATACTTAGCACATATTTATTGAGAACTTATTCAATAAAAACTCTAAATCATTTTTAAAAAAAACCCAAAAGTCTCTGTTTTTTCCACTAAAGAGGCAATGAAAACTCATAAAATGGATCAAAGAAGGTTCCAAATCAGGGGCAATTGTAGTGTTCTGGGGTTTGTTCAGAGCTTGCAAAGTTGACTTCTTTGTAGGACCAGAACTCAATGGGATGGTTTTCCTTCCTTCCCCCACCCCTTGGTCTCTTTCATTTCCATAAGGAATACTTTTAGAGTGAATAATGACAACAAGAGAAGGGTGAGGAGTGGTGGCGTAAAAAAGAAAAAAGAGAGGGTGACTTCTGGAATAAGGAAATGCTCTGTTTCTTGTTCTGTGTGTTGCTTACCTACGTGTGTTCAAATGCATGTGTTGTATTGTATACTTAGGCGTTGCGTCCTGTACGTGTATTTTTAGTTCAATTTAAAATGTTTTTTAGCCTTTGAAAAAAATATATAAAATTCTAATTATGGCAAAAGACACATACCATAAAATTTACCATCTACTTTGCCACCCAGTGTACTAAGTACATTCTAAGTGCATGCAGACATCCCCACCAGCATCTCCAGAAGTTGTCACCTTCCGCAGCTGTGCTGTCCCCAGTTCTTCCTCCCCATCGTGTCCATCTATGAGGGAGACCATTCAGTGCAGTCAGTGTTTGGCCTTCTGTCACTGGCTTATTCCCTTAGCATAACGTCCTCAAGGTTCATCCCTGTTGTAGCCTGTGACCGGACTTCCTTCCTTTTTTAGGGCTGAATACTATTCCGTTGTGTGTGTAAAACTGTTTTTTTTTTAAATGTTTATTTATTTTTGAGAGAGAGACAGAGCATGAGTGGGGGAAGAGCACAGAGAAAGGGAGACACAGAATCGAAACAGGCTCCAGGCTCTGAGCTGTCAGCACAGAGCCTGACGCAGGGCTCGAACCCACAAACCGGGAGATCATGACTTGAGCCAAAGTCGGACACTCAACCAACTGAGCCACCCAGATGCCCCAAAACTGTTTTGTTTTAAAATAAAGGCAGAAAGTAAACCGGTGCAGGCCCCAGAACATTTTGGCCAGGATTACTTTTATTTATTGTCCCTGAGGCTGACTAAGCGCTGTTATGGGTCAGGCACTATGCAAGCACGCTGTCCATTCTCATTTCTTCCTCACAAATTTATTTCCATTTTTCAGATGCAAAAACCCATCCACCAACATCAGAGGTTAAAGAACTTCCCTGAAGTCACATGGCTGGAAAGGAGTGGCGTGGAATGCCGACCCTGGTCTGAGATCCTGGTCGGCTCACCTGGGACACAGGACGGTCTGTCTTACAGGAATTTTGTGTGTCCCCAGCCAGAGGATCCTTGCTAACTTAAGGTCCCATGTGTATTATAAAGCATCACGGAAGCCCGCACATTCCGGAGAGGAGCCTGGATTTCATTGCTGCAGAAGACCCCATTTGGGTGTGCACCTTGGTCCCGGCTGTGCTGGGCCTGCAGTGTCCCATTCCTGTCGCCCTCCTGGGGGTCCCTGGGGTACCATCCCTGTCTCTTCTCCTCCCAGCGGTGCCACCTGGCCTCAGGGAGCAGGGTTGGACAGCCCCCGCCCCCCGAGGGCCACCCCGCTGGGACCCCAGCACCAGAGGGCAGACCCTCTTTCCAGAGCCTCCATCTGGAACAGGCATTAGCACTTATGGCCTGAAATGGGCGGGGGGGGGGGGTTCACCAACTCATGTCTGGTGGGGTTGAATTTTGAATGTTGCGTTACTTTCGAGCCTTCAAGGCAGCCAGGCCTCTCTCGTTTTCTGTTATACCGCATCCCTGGAAAGCATGCCAAAGTGGATTTATAATGTAGGAGTCGCATAAAAGGGTAAGGCCATGGGGTCGGACTCATTACAGGTGTTGCCAGATGTCATGAAAGCAAAGATGGCAACCACACAATGACTTAGGTACAGAAAAGTCTCCCAAAGAAGGATAAACTCCAGGCTTGCTAGATGAAGGTGATCTCTCAGCTCTTGAACCCCCATTACAGCTCAGCAGGCCCGTGCGGGGAGGAAGAGTTCAGGCAATGGACACAGTTAACATGCACATCATTTCTTCTAGAGAACACAGCAAAGCGTAGTGGCAATGCTACCAGAATCTTGGAAGAGCCTAAGCACCTGCGAACACAGAGCAGCCGCTGCAGAAACTTCTCAAGCTTCTTTCGTAGGGAAGAGGTTTTCACTCCTTATTCTATGTAGATGAAAATTTTTACTTTGAAAACCTGCTCAAGGATTCCATCAATAAAAACAATTAACCAGGAGCTGGTGATTTAAATTTAAGGCCACTTTTGGTTTCTTAGATTACAAAATGCCTATTTTCAGTTACAGTTTAGTCTAGGAAAGATACTATTATACCACAAAAAATAAAGTTTTAGTAAGAGTTTTGTAAATATTATGATCTAAATTACATTTACATACCAACATCTTCAAATATAATACTAGAAACAGTGCACTGCTCTTAGTGCTATTTAAATTCCTAGCTGACCATAAAAAGTCTTGCTAAGGCTTTCTATAATGCAAAGAGAAGAAAAATATTTTGAGGAATAAGAAATCTTAGAGTGTGCAAATCTCAGCTTTGCAGTGCAATAATATAACATTTTTGGACTTTAATAAACAATGTCTATGTATTATACTGTATTTAAAAGTTATTTAGAGGGCTCCTGGCTGACTCACTTGGAAAAGCATGTGACTCTTGATCTTAGGGATATGAGTTCGAGCCCCATGTTGGGTGTAGAGATTAAATAAACTTAAAATAATAAACATAAAAGTTATTAAGAAAATATCCTAGGGGTGCCTGTGTGGTTCAGTTGGTTAAGAGTCTGACTTCAGCTCTGGTTATGATCTCACGGTCATGGGTTCGATCCCCGCGTCAGGCTCTGTGTTGACAGCTCGGAGCCTGGAGCCTGCTTCGGATTCTGTGTCTCCCCCCGTCCCTCCTCCACTCGCACTCTCTCAAAAATAAGCATTAAAAAAAAAGAGAGCGAGAGAGACTATCCTGGATTCCATGGAGGTGGGGTGGGGTGGAGGCAGTAATCTACTGATAATTACAAAACACCCTCTGAAATCATGCAACACTCTGTATAAGAATTTATTTGGTGGAGATCCATAAATCCATGTTACAAATATCAGAGGACAAAAAATTTAGCAAAAGGAATTTTCTGAAAAAGGGAATTAAAGTGTTAATAGAAAAAAACTTAAAAGAGACCTAAATCTCATGAAGTTAATTTTTTTAAAGGATGTGTGAATTGTATTTAGAGTTCTAATTCTAGGTGTTCTTGCATAAGAAATCCACAACCTAGCCACTTACTTAATGATCAAGGAAAGCCAGAATGGATTAGAAATATTCTGGGATGCCTGGGTGGTTCAGTTGATTAAGTGACCGACTTCAGCTCAGGTCACGATTTTGCAGTCAGTGAGTTTGAGCCCCGCATCAGGCTCTGTGCTGACAGAGCCTGGAGCCTGCTTCGGATTCTGTGTCTCCCTCTCTCTCTCTGCCCCTCCCCTGTTCATGCTCTGTCTCTCTCTCTCTCTCAAAAAAATTAAACATTTTTTAAAAACTTAAAAAAAAAAGAAATATTCTGGCTTGCTCTAACCCCCTTTCTATTTTCTTTTTTAAACTTAAGGTATCTTTTTTGTTAATTTCATGGGAAAATAAAAATTCCTTAAAATGAAGTTTAAAAAGGAGAAAGCAAATGATTATAGAAGAAATGTTTTAGAATTTTAATACATGGATTTGGGGATGGATTAGTAATGCTTGACATTTTAGAACTATCACACATTATGTAGTATAAACAGGATAACTGAGCTTTTGCAAACACAGATGCAAAAAGTGATTGTCTTGTATACTGCAGATTAAAACATAAAGTGTGCACTACTAGGTATTTATCCAAAGGATAACAGTTGTTCTGTTTCAAAGGGGCACATGTACCCCAATGTTTATAGCAGCACTATCAACAATAGCCAAGGTATGGAAAGAGCCCAAATCCAAATGTCCAGCCACTGATGAATGGATAAAGAAGATGTGTTATATATATATAATGGAATATTACTTGGCAATCAAAAAGAATGAAATCTTGCTATTTGCAACAATGTGGATGGAACTAGAGGGTATTATACTAAGTGAGATTAGTCAAAGACAAATATGATATGACTTCACTCATATGTGGAATTTAAGATATCAAATAGATGAACATAGGGGGAGAGAAGCAAAAATAATATAAAAACAGGGAAGGGGACAAAACATAAGAGACTCTTATACAGAGAACAAAAAGAGGGTTGCTGGACGGGTTGTGGGTGGGGGAATGGGCTAAATGGGTGACAGGCGTTAAGGAAGACACTTGTTGGGATGAGCACTGGTTGTTATATGTAGGGGATGAATCACTGGATTCCACTCCTGAAATCATTATTGCACTGTATGCTCACTAACTTGGATGCAAATTAAAAAAAAAGATAACATGCGTAAAATTATTAGGTAGAGCATTTGAGTTTTTAAAAAAGCTTATGGAATTAAATTTTTTTCCCTTAAATAAAAAAAAAATTTCAGTGGAATTTCCAAAAAATTAACAGGCTAGAAAAAAATGTATCTGGAGTCTTAACCATAGGGAGATGTGACTTCTATCCTACTGCACTTATTAATGGTTACAGTGATGGAAATACTGCCCACATCCCCACGACAGAGAAAGACTCTTGCCTCCAGGGTCCTGGATACCTCAAATAGCGACATAACGTAACACATGCTTTGATATTTTACGTCAATTGAAATCAGAACACTCCCCTGAAGAAACACCACAGGCCCTGTTGTATTACAGAACTTTACTTCTTTATAAGTTGGTGATTTTCGAGGAGATGAATCTAATTGCACACTTTTACCTATGCACTAAATGGGCCAATTAGACTATGGTCAATTCACAATACTGGCATCTTCATCAACATATGGTGAATAAAATCCAATTTTAAAATGTAAAAACTTAAAAAATTTAAAAAAATAAAACGTAAAAACTAAATATAACTGTAGTTTTCATTCTCATCTCCAGTGCCACTCAAAATTAGATCCTGGGTAAATCAGAAGCTTATTATTAGCATCTATAATGGTAGGACTAGAATAACCTGTGTTCACATCCCCTCAACGAGTTGTACTTTGTCCGTCTACTAACTGTAATCGTGAGCAACAGCACAGCTAGGCCCACCCGCCCAAAGCCTAAGGCATCCACTGTGCGCAATGAATGAACTTCTCTCTGTATCTACAGTGGCACTAATTATGAGCCAGCCTCGGGAGAACTGAGAAAGCAGTCACTCACATAATTTTCTGGAAGGCTCACGTCTGTCTAAGAAAGGCTGAAAGCCTACATATGGGAAATCAGCATTTTTCAAGCCAAGGAGAGGCGACTGTCCAGTCCATTCTGCAGCAAGCACAACGCTCTAATGAACTAGCTGCACATATTAATCTGAGACTAGGAACCACAGTCTTTTCATCAGATGCTAGTGGGTCACTCTTTACGACACAAAACACCAACTATGTTTGGAGTGTGGCTCCAGATAAATCATCAGGAAATTGGAGTTAATTCATAAAAAGAAAGGAACCAAATTGGAAAGTGTCTGGCATTTTGCTGAATACGGACTGACAATACTCAGTGGAAGTTGGGGTGTGAGATGGACCAGGCTCAGCATTACTACTGTTCATTGGTTTATAAACAAACAGAGACGAAGACACGACAGCAGAGTGTGCAGTACAGAAAATTCTGCCACCTTCCAGCCACACCCACGCAGATCAGTAGCCTTCCCTGTCAGTGCAGCAAGCTGCAGGGGTGACAAACGGGGGCACACGTCTGAAATCAGCACATGCACTTACACACGAAGTAAAACCCAGATACTTTTATTTACACTTTAGAAAGCAAACAGGCTGCCCACAAACAGTGGTTAGGAAACTCTAAGAGGTTTTTTTTTTTGTTTTTTTTTTTTTGTACTCTTAAAAAAACGTAGGTCATTGATTCATCTGCATAAATCATTTTTCTGGCAAGAGTGGTTAACATTTTTTAGGCTCCCATTCGAAAACTTCACAACTTCAAGTATTTGAAATGCATTGAAAATTTCCCCTGCTTTTATTTTATATAGCACATTCTCGTTGCAATTAGCTGATGCATGAGGTCGAAGAATTTCTTTTAAAAGAAAGTCCAAATCTTTATGAGTATATAATGGGACAAATTAGCATTCTCTCGAGCAGTATTCATTTTAATAGTACTATTTTTCTTTCTTTTCTCCTGAAAGAAAGTTGGGGTGGGGGGATAGGCATACCTGTACAACTCAGATCAAAGCACAAAATATCATTTAAAAAATAAATACCTAAGGCATACCTGCCACACTTGTATTTCAATTTCCTCAACTGTTTAAAAATTACCTCAAGTGTTGCTGCATGTCCACCTGCTCTCTTACCAGCAACCTCTGTGGCTCCCTCCTGCTGGACCTCTGCCCCTGGAGGGTAGCTGCTCATTGTCACTTGTCATGAAGCGTACAGTTTGGTATTCTGGGCTTCACAGGCAATTTCAGAAACTCAGATGACAGCCTATGGACTTGCTCTAAATCTTTTTTTAGTGCAGTTTGGCAAATATCCCAAATGAAATTCAACTCTAAGTTAAAAGTATCAACCAGAGATAGTGCTAAGGGCATCTGTGACTTTGTGGGCCGCCCAGAGGCTCCGGAGAGCATAGGGATGGAAAACCCAACTGCCCCGAAATGAAGTGACTGGAGACACCTGCCGCTTTAGCACAACGGAACAGTCACCCACAGAGACAGCGGGAGCCCCAGGCTGGACAGCGGCACCTGCAGAGGTGGCCCAGGTTGTTGGACTGTCCGGTTGCTGTGAGTATGTGTACAGGTGGACAGCCCCTGCACCCACTTTGCCCCCACCTCCCCATCTCACAAGCACTGACGCTCTCCCCACTCTACCTCACAGTGTTAAGAACAGCAAGCATGGACACACAGAAACCTGCTCTCCTTCACTTCATCTTCCCCTCCTCCACTCCAGGGCTCTCTCTCACTTCCAGGCTCTCTCTACCTGCAGACTGGAACTGCACTTTGGTTTTGGTTGCCAGAAAAAAAACGTTATTATAAAGCTGTCTGGAGAGACCACCGCTAGATGGCCAAGTCATTCGGTCTGGCCCGACCGCCACTGGACTTACTGGCCTTGCTTGACCGGCCTGGGTCTGCGGGGGGCAAAGGGGGCGCATGCATCTCCACCGCGGTGGTCACCGCCTGCTCCCCGTCTGGGTCGGGAGTCACTTCCAGTTTGCTCTCTCCCGAGCTGCTGCCATTCCCGTTGGCCAACAGGCCGGGGGCGCTGCTAGCCGCCCCGCCCTCCTGGGGGAGCTGCTGGGCGCTGCCTGCGGGGCTCAGGGATGCAGAAGCAGACGCTGGAGGGGAGGCCTTCCTCGCAGAAGTCTGCTGCTCAGCCTCCTGGTTGGCCCAGTTCTGCTCTGCCATTAGCAGGTGGTGGTCGCCGTTGTAGAATTTGGCAGGTTGATCCTTCCCATGGGCCTCCGACGGGGCGGCGGGGGTGAAGTCTGCTGCTGGGGGCGGGGCCCCAGGGTAGCCTGCGGCCGTGGCCTGTCCCAGGGAAGAGGCAGAGTGAGTGTAATAGGGCGGGAAGCCGATCGTCACGGTGGGCAGGGCAGAGTGGGAGGGCAGGAGCAGTGGGCTCACGCCGCCAGGTTTTGTGGCCCCCACCCCGGATTCAGGGGAGTCCGAGCGGTAGTGGTTAGTCATCCCCTGCTTAAGCTTCTTCCAGCCCAGGTGGTAGATCTCCAGCATGTTGAGTAAGAGGGACACGCAGGCCACTGCCAGCATGAAGATGATGAATATGGTCTTCTCCGTGGGCCTGGAGATGAAGCAGTCAACCGTGTTGGGGCAGGGCCACCGGTCACAGCGATAGAGTGGCTTCAGCTCGAAGCCGTACAGAAAGTACTGCCCGGCGATGAAGCCCACTTCAAACAGCGTCTTAAAGATGATGTTGAAGACATAGGTCCGGAGCAGGGCCCCGGCGATGCGGATCCGGCCGCGGTCATCGCGCACCGGCTGCCTGTCTTTCTGGCCGTGGCCGCCCGGCCCGCAGCGCGCGGTGGGCCCGTCGCCCTTCAGCAGCTCCTCTTCCCGCTCTTTCTTCTTCTCTTCCATGCGCACGATGTGCAGCACATGGCCCAGGTAGATGAGGGTGGGCGTGGACACAAAGATGATCTGCAGCACCCAGAAGCGGATGTGCGAGATGGGGAAGGCCTTGTCATAGCACACGTTCTCGCAGCCGGGCTGCTGTGTGTTGCACGTGAAGTCCGACTGCTCGTCCCCCCAGACCTCCTCCGCGGCGGCGCCCAGCACCAGGATCCTGAAGATGAACAGGACCGTCAGCCAAACCTTGCCAATGACCGTGGAGTGCTCCTGCGCGTTCTCTAATAGCTTCCCCAGGAAGCTCCAGTCGCCCATTGCTTCAGATTGCTAACCTGCAAGGGAACACTGCTGGTTAGTAGGAAGGCCACTGCCGACAGTCGAGCCAGAGGGGCAGGGCCTGCCGCCCTGCGCGGGGAGATCGCTTCCCTGGGAAGCTGTACTCCCGCTTCCAGACGAGGGGGGCGCTGCAGAGCACTCCACAGCACGCGTGCAAGAGTGTCAGTGAGTGTGCAAGAGAGCGCGCGCAACAGTGCGCGCGGGTGCAAGCACACGCGTGTCTGTGTGCATACGTGTGCGCGTGCAAGAGTGTGTGCGTGTGTTTGGGTGTGCGCGCACACACTCGTGTGTGTGTGTGTGTGTGTGTGTCTTCCCACCATTGCGCTGAGCAGGGTTAGATAAATGCCTGCAGCGCCGATGTAACTGGGAGCTGTTACAGGACACATGTGCTGGCAGGAACCAGATGCCCACAGGTGACTTAAGCCCTTAAACCCTATGTCTCCATCTAAGATGGGACGATGGTCATTGGGTCATGCGCAGTGAGCTGCTTCCTAGGCGAAGGAAAGGAGGGCCCGCGGGCCCCCTCGGTGAAGGTAGCAGTGGTCCTCGGACGCAGGGGACCAAGATTAGAAGGCGTCCTCCGTGTCGCTGCTGCTCAAACAGGCCAGACCCTTCCAACGGGAACTGAAAGGCAGCTCCATTCTTCTCACTGTCATTCTCTACGTAAGGAGAGCCAGCCATCTAACCAAGTGTATATACCAGCTCCAGCAGCACTAAAGAACACTCTTCTTGTTTTGAATTTTAAAATGTTTAAAATTTCAATTTTTATGAATTGGTTTGAAGACAACTAACCAAAACAGGACTTTACTCACCATGACCTAAAGAAACAAATATTAACTCTCTCTTGAAATAAACTTCCAACCCTTTGTTTTGGTCATTTGAGGTCTTTGGAGAAATATCACTCTTCACATATCCTACCAGCCTCCTTGCCCCTATTGTGACTGGCATCTGTTCTATTTGGCATGTTCTTAGAAGGTAAAATATCTTAATTTAGAAACGTAATTGTTGAATATGCAACAGCCCACTCTTGCAGGAAGGATGTCAGGTGATAGGGAACCATTCTAGAAGACATCCTGCTTCTCCTAAACCCCATACTGTCATGAGGTCTCTAACCAGCATCTCTGCCCCTAGCCCTGGCCCCTCCCTCCACTCTGCTGAAGCCTTTTTCTCTGGGGCACAGGACAGAAACCTTGACCGTGGGTACCGCCCATCAGTCCCTGATCCAATGCTCTAGGGATACCAAGCTCCCTGTGGTCCCTGAAACGGCCTTTATGCCTTTGCACGTGCTGTTTCTTCAACTTAAAACTTGGCCCCGGGCCAGGGACTGGCCTCTTGCCCTCCACTCTCCCTTCAAGAGTGGCCAACTCAGGCTGACACGGGTGCCCTGTGTTTTCTCTTCCCCCTTATCATGGCCCTGGCTTAACAGCTCTTGCTTCCCTTACATTCCAGGAGGTTCTCTCCATCCTCCCACACCTCCCACCTTGCTCAGCTACAAATGGTATCCTCTTTCCTCACTGTCCCTAGACAAGCACAGCCTGCAGAGTTTCTACAGAAAGCCACCTTTAACCACCTTGCCTGCTTGTGGACTTCTCCTTAGTTCTAGCTCTGAGGTTGGGGTTTGCGTGTGCATCCTTTCCTCCTTGATGTCTGCAGGCAGAACAGCTGGGCAACCAGCATTTCTGGAAGTCTCTAAGAAAATACCAGGAAATGTATTCTTCTTCCTGTCACCTTCCCTGGACAGTCCCGCCTGGCCCAGCACAGCATAATGTGCTAACGAGGGGTCAATGTGATGTGCCTGGGAGGCTCTCCCCACAGGGCCAGTGGCACATAACACAGTAAAGAACTGGCCCACCCCAAATGTCCTTTGTGCACGTGTGGAGAAACATGGGACCAGGGAAACATTTATTCAATTAGCAAATCAGATGAGGCAGGTAGGATGGCTGGCTGTGGCATCTTGTGACTCTTCTTTGGTGGCTCAGCCTCTCCAGAGTCCTTTAGGTCCAGGTGCTGCAAAACACTTTCAGATAGATACCCTTAAAATGACATCAGGACCTCTGAGTGCAACTACAGAACCACAACGTGCTCCCATCTGCATACTTAGCTGGTACTCTGGCAGGTGCAAAAGCTCAGTAAATCCTACAGGTGGGGCAACTAAGAGTGTGTCCTAAGCAGTGGGGGGGGGGAGGGGGAGAGCCCACGGGTCATGCACTGTGCGGTGGCACACACTGACAAGGTCTTTCTGGAAAGGAGTTTAGTAATATATAAGAAAAGATACAAAAATCATGATACCTTGGGGCACCTGGGTGGCTCAGTTGGTTAAGTGTCTGACTTCGGCTCAGGTAATGATCTCATCATGAGTGATCTCATCTCGATCTGGTGAGTTCGAGCCCCACATAAGGCTGTGCATTGCTAGTGCGGAGCCTGGTTGGGATTCTCTCCTCTCTCTCTCTCTCTCTCTCTCTCTCTATCCCTCCCGTGGTTGTGCTTTCTCTCTCTCTCTCTCTCTCTCTCTCTCTCTCTCTCTCAAAAATAAATAAATTAAAAAAAAATCATGATACCTCTAACCTGTAACTTGACTCCTGGGACATCATACCAAGGGAATAATATTCAGAGATTCTGATGAATGGATGAACATGGACATTTACTGTGAATTATTTATAAGAAGGAATAATTGGAAACAGAAGTGTCCACTGAAGGATGAGCAGTTAAACACAAAACAGTGCCCACGGCTGGCATCGGGACTGGCTGACCCGGCTCCTACGCCCATCCTCCTCTCCTTCGCCTGCTGTAACGTGACCGGAAAGGGAAATTCTTGCTGTTCTACCTTCTTTTGTTGTATTCAGTGAGGAGTAAGAAGTTGGCTGGGGAACTTCTGGGAAAGCTTCTGGTTTCCTAGTAAAAGGGCAGATGTCCTTTGCTGTCACTTTCCCCGTCTTTCTATGGTAAGGACAGATGTGATGCCTGGAGTGGGGCAGTCACCTTGCAAGCATGAGGGAATGGTCAAGGAAGTCCCAAGGCCCCTGTTGTGACACTGTGGACCTGCTGAATCAACCCCAACACAAGCTCCAAACGTACATGAAGGGAGAAAACCCTATTTGTTCAAGTTAGGTTTCCTACTGCTTGCAGACAATTCCTACACTCTCTTAAATTATTTACAGGATAAGTCCAGGCATACATGACAAGCTCTGATTGATTCATAGCTACTAAAATATAAGGTATTCATTAGATATAACTTTTAAGATCATTAATGACATGAAGATACATTCATGCTATACTGATAAATGACAAAAACGTTAACACAAAACCACAGCCTGCTACCAGCTATTTCCCACACTTTCATACATGCAAAGGGAGACTGAGAATGATACTTAAATGTGAACCATAGTGTTTCTAGACTTGGGTGATTTTTATTCTCTTTTCACATTTCTTTCCATTTTCTGTAACAACTTATTACATTTATTGTCCTAAAGGATTAGTGACCATGACTCATGTTTCAAAGTTCTAGTTTTTAAAAAAAAATCTGATTCTTTTTTCATTGTTCTGTCACTACAGTGTTTACTCCTTCAATCTCTTTAATCGTGTCCCTGATAAGCACACAAAAGACAAACACGATACATGTGACATCAGCCCAATGGCAGACTGGAGCGTGATCCCAGATTTCTGAGATGCACTATGGAGCCTGACAATGGTTATCACTGATGCCACAGAGCTTAAATGGATTCTCCTGCCCAGGCAGTTTACCAGGTTTCCCAAAGCAGGGACTTGGCCCTTGGTATCCTGTTGCTCACTGCTGAGTCATATCACCGCCACACCTCACAGCTGGGGTTTTCTTCTGGAAAATACAGGAATGAATGAATAAAAATTAACTAGAGGGCTGAACATCTTTGACAAGGCCTGCAGTGTGGGTCAAGGTCAGATAGAAATGGGAAACTCCCCCGCAGACATGACCTCCACCTCCCTTCATAGTCGTCATAGTCTGGTCCAGTCGCCATGCAGACGTTCTTAAGGTGTTTTATCAACATCACTCTTTAGTCCTTTCCCTCCTACCAGTTCAGTAATTAGGAAAATGACAGCGGAGGAGTGAAGCTCTCCCAGAACAGCAAACCTCTGCTAGTTAAGTGAGCACGAACAACGGACACGGAGGAAACCCCATGGCCCACTGAGGGCTGACATCAAGTGAGACAACCACGAGGTGAATGAATGAAATATCTTTCTGCTTGAAAGGAGAAAATGGGCTTATTCTTCTTGTCAACGTATTGGGCCACTTCAGGACAAAACCAGAGCAGCTCCTGAAAGCTCCCAGTGCTGAGGGCTTAACTTTGTAAGGTGCACGAGATCTAATTACAGAGTACTGGGCTACAATCCTGAGCACTTCCTAGGTCACTGCTCTCCAACAGTGGCAATGGGTTCTATATTATTTGGATGTGGACATTAATTATCTCCAAGAACTAGCATTTAATTGATTTTTACGTTTATCTCCGTGAAAACTTTGATTCTGACACCACTACATAACAAGATCTCAGGCTGCAAATTCTACACACGGCTGCTTCCCCGTTCTTCAGACAGTTCTCCAGTTCTCCTTCCCCTTTCAAAGTTATACAGTTTCCCCTTGGCCTTCAGGAGGTGTTAAGTGTCCCATGGGATCAAGCAATGGCTATTTATTCAGTGACAATCTTGTGCTCAATTCTGGGCCATGGTTCCATTGGATACAGTGGAAGTAAAAACATGGTCTCTATCTTGAAATCTGTGTGTGGAGATAGGAGAATTCAGGAAAATGGGGAGCTATACAGGTGCAGAGGGATCTCAGAGAAAAAGGATATTAGTATGAGAAAGTGCGGCCAGGGAAGGCTAGCCAGGGGAGAATGGAATTTGAGCAGGGACCGAGAGAGGTGGCTTTGGGAGGCGGTAGGGGGAAGGGAGTGCATTTCAAGAACAGAACATTGCCATGGCAGTGGGTATACGTATGACCTGGTGTGAGGAAGCGGTGGGTTTAAATGGCTGCTTCGGCACGGAAGACCTGTGTCCTCTGCACACAGCAGACGCTCCGGGAACCCTGGGGGGACAAATGAATGAAAGGACATCGAGGGCCACTAAACCACTTGGAGAGCAGGGAGATATGCTGAAAGTGCTGTTCAGGAAAAAAGGGGCCCCTCCAACAGCCAGTGGGGACTCAGGAAGAGTGATAATCTCCAAGTGAGTGCTGAAGGCCTGGGCTGAATGACAGCAGCGGCAAATGGAAAAAGGAAGGACAGAAAGGAGACACAGTCTGGAGACAAAAATAAAGCAGAAGGTAGAGTCTGCCCAGAGTCAGACCATGAAAGAGAGAGGTATGAATTAAAGACAAAGCTCACATTTCTGAGCCTGAGCGGGAAAATCAGGGGGCCATTTGAAGAGAAAAACACTAAGAGAGGCTTGCGAATTTGGGATTGGAAGGCAAGGTGAAAACTCTGGGTTTGTGACCTTCCGGATGAAAAGCAGTGGTGGGAGATGTGAGTGATGCTGTCCAGGAAGAAGCTGGAGCCACAGAATTAGAACAGGGTGGAAGAGGGCCCACAGTGTAGCTCCGTCCGGGTGAAGATGACAGAGCCAAGAGCAAAGGACAGACTTCCGTGGAAAACCCGGTGAAACGGATGATGAGCAGTTTGGGGAAGGACTCACCGCCCTCAGCTTGTGTGGTCTGTGTTCCATGAAGGATCGCGGGGCTGACCAACTGGGTAAGAGCCTGATACTAAGCAATGATGGAGAGCAGCGACCTGGACAGTGTGGAGGGAAGGACCTTCCTCAGTGGGGACCTGATCAGCTCTGCCAGACAAGTTCACATTGTGTGGCTTGTATTTGTTTTGTTTTCAAAATAATAATAAAACAGAAGACCCCTTCTTCTTTATAGAATTGTCCCCAACATAGAGCTTTGTCTGGGTTACTAAGATTGAAGATTTACACTGTACTTCAGGATGCCCAGAGCCAGCAGAGCCCAGCTCCCTGCTGGGAGTGTGTGCTGGTCACGTCTCCAAAGGCGCATTCTCTGAGCTGTCAACAAGACTGGAGAACGAGGGTGACACGGAAGTGAGGGGCCAAAGGAGGACTTTGAAGAAGGAGGTGACTACCAGTGTTGGCATTCTTTGTGTGTTCAAGAAGGATGGAAATAAAGAAGAGGCCCTTTGATCTCACAATAAGGAGGCCACTGATGGTCTTTAACGGCCCAGTCTAGTGGGAGTGTTGGGGCAGAAACAAAAGTCTAGGCCAGGAGTTAAAGAGGCAAAGTGTGGGAGGGAAATGGAGACGTGGTTCGGAGAGCACCCAGTCAGTTAGTCTAGAAACTAAAGGAAGGATGACACAAAATGGGTTAAAAGTGGGGTAATAAGGCCCAGTGGAGGTGTTTTCAAGATTGGGAAGGCTGGGGGTGTTTGGCATCAGAGGGGTGGAGTCACAGGGACAGGAGCAGGGAGGCAGAGTCAGGCTGCCCAGCACCAGGATGGGGCAAAAGGACGGGAGAGGGGATGAGAGGGCAGATGAGGATGGGCGTCCTCCACGGTGATGACAAGGCTCTTCTCAGTGAGGTCAAGCAGGAGGTCATCTTCCCGGGCAAGGGCAGGACTTAAGCCCGAGAAGAAAAAAGGTTTGATAAGCAGGGAACGGAGAGGATGAGAAGGGACTCGGCTCCCGGAGTTCCCTGCATAGCCAGACCTCGAGTCTATGCACAACTTGCGGCCACTCAGTGAGGACTGAGTGAAGGCCCACTACGTGTGAGGTGCTCAGTGCTGAGCAACACAGAGGAGCACTGCCTGGTGCAACAAACGCTCTGGCGGGAAAGCTGTGGGACGGAAGAGACGGCAGGTCAGGTGCTGAGAGCTGTGGGTAGACAGCTGGGGTGGAGGCAGCACAGAGGGAAGTGTAGGGGCTGCGAGGATGGGGGGCCTCCCAGAGAGGGTGATATCAGAGTGAAGACCTGGGCCTCAGATATGAGGACACGCATTCCAGGCAGAGGAAGGGTTTCAGTGGGAAGCAGACCTGGTGCTTGGGACAGGTAGATGGGTAGGTCAAAGAGGAAGTCTAGAGGTGGGCAGATCGCAGCAGACACTGAGAACTCTGGCTTATACTCCAAGGGAGAGGAGAATGCACTGGAGGGTTTAAACAGAAGAGTGACATAATCTGACTTACATCTTCACAGAACCCCTGTGGTTGCTGTGTTGAGAGCAGCTGTGGGGTGGAGGGGGCAGGGGTCAAGGATGATAGCACCTCTGCTATCATATCCATATCCATATCCAGTCCATATCATATCCAGTGAGGAGGCTGTGCTATACTCCAGAAAAGTGACAGTGGTGACAAATGGCTGAGTCTGCACAGATTCTGAAGGTAGGTCCAGCATGATGTGCCGGTGGGTCAAGGATTGGGGTAGCACTGAGGAGAGGCCAAGGTTTCTACCCTGAACAGGAGGAAGGGGACAGCCATTTACCAAGATGGGGAGACGAGAAGAGGTGCAGGTTTGGGACAGGCATGGAAATCATGAGTCCTGTTTGGGAAATGTTAAGTTGGAGACATCTACTAGACATGCGAGTGTCGAGGCTAGAGATAAACATTTGGGAGTCATCATCAAACCCTGAGACTGGGCTGAGATTATCTAAGGGCAGGGGAGAAGGACAAGGGGGCTGAAGATCAAGCCGTGGGGTACTCCAGCATTTGGAGGTTGAGTACAGAAGGAGAAGCTTACAAAATAGCTGATTAGTAGGAAATGCAACTTTTAGTTAAGACTGGGAGAATAATACCCAAAAGGTGTCACTTGTGTTTTACTTGATTCCCTTTTGTAACAATATATTGACACTATAAGTTAGAGGTAACATAACATGGGGCATCACTAAGCAAATTAATTTTGTGTTAACTGTGGACTGCCTGGAACACTGTTGAGTAGCACTATGAGGGTCACATACAGGCTTAGCCAGAAAGAGTTCTATGTTCAATTAGTTATGTCCGCTAAGGTTTGGTATGGGACAGTGTGGCCCAAATGCTAATTTTCGCCATCCCTGACTTGGCACAAATTTAAAAGAACACAGAAGGCTGAACCAGTCACAAAAATGATACAATGAAAAATGGCTTATCTAACTATCTTTTTAGCAGGTGGAAACACTGTTTTCCATTAGCTTCATACCTTACCTGCCTATTTCAAGCTTTCACATTTAACACAGTCATTCCCAGATGCCATGGGACCTCGCCTACGGTATTCTGTACTTACCAAAATTCTTCCATAATTCTGGTCTCTTTAAAAAGGAAACAGATTCCAAAATAAGTTCATCAAGAAAACAAAAGCCCCTTTCTTCTTTTACTCTATAGCCTCAACTCCAATATTTAGCGTTGTCTGAGCTTCTAAGACTAAAGAGCAAGACAGGAACTAGGCTTTTAAAAGCTAGCTTTGTGCCACTTACAATTCAGCATCACAGCAATGGGAAAAGCCCAACCATACAGACTGCATAAGAGAGGAGAAAACCGAACCTCTGAAGTTTCGACTGAACAACATGTGAATGGTTTTCCATCTCCAGAAGAAGGCAACTGATCGCACCAACCAGCAGGGCACAGTTCTAGATATACTTGATTGTCTGGCAGGACAAGTCCCCCAAATTTGTTTTTCACACTTGTCTGGACTCTTCCATATGAAAGTTAGGTAGAGCTTGTCAAGTTCCACAAAAATCTGAGACTTGATTTGATTGTAATTGCATGAAATGTATACTCGGATCAAATTTAACTCTTTATAAACTAGTCTCCCCGCCGATAAGCACAACTGAGCCACTGACACAGACCCTCTTCATGCCCTTCAACAGTGTGTTAGGATAGTGTGACTGAGGCCTTACACATCTTTTGTTAGATTTATTCCTAACTTACACTTGTTCGATTTTTTTGTTCCAAATAGTTGTTTAAAAATTTTTAATGTTTATTTATTTGAGTCAGGGAGGGGTAGAGAAAGAGGGAGACACAGAATCGGAAGCAGGCTCCAGGCTCTGAGCTGCCAGCACAGAGCCCAACATGGGGCTCGAACCCACGAACTGTGAGATCATGACCTGAGCCAAAGTCGGACGCTCAAGCGACTGAGCCTCCCAGGTGCCCCTAGTTGAACCTTTTAAAGAATAAGTCTTGCTAGAAGTTTTTCTTTTTTTTATAATTTTTTTTACATTTATTTATTTTTGAGAGACAGAGAGAGACAGAGCGTGAACAGGGGAGGGGCAGAGAAAGAAAGAGACACAGAATCTGAAACAGGCTCCAGGCTCTGACCCAGTGGTTAGCACAGAGCCCAAAGTGGGGCTCGAACCCACGAACTGTGAGATCATGACCTGAGCCGAAGTCGGATGCTCAACCGACTGAGCCACCCAGGCGCCCCTGGAAGTTTTTCTTTAAAGAACTAATTTTGATATGCTTGAAAAAGAATGAGAGTTTGTTATTTTTTTTCCAATGTCTTATCACATATGCTATATTTACAGTATAGAGAACAAATCTACAAAAACCTTCTATGGATCTTTTATTTTATTTTAAAAAATTTTAACATTTATTTGAGAGACCGAGAGAGACAGAGTGTGAGTGGGGGAGGGGCAGAGAGAGAGGGAGACAGAATACAAAGCAGGCTCCAGGCTCTGAGCTGTCAGCCCAGAGCCCGATGCGGGGCTTGAACCCATGAACCGTGAGATCATGACCTGAGCCAAATCGGACGCTTAACCGACTGAGCCACCCAGGTGCCCCTCCTATGGATCTTTTAAATAGATAATGCAGATTTTGGTATTTGCTAGTATTAATATAAAATATACATATACAATTTAAGGGTATCCTTGATCTTAGTGTAAAATTATTATTGCACAGTTCCAGGGGATTCCTTATTTTAAATGGAAAATGTGCATGACTTCTATTACTTAACTTTTCAGTTATCCAGTGCTCTGGCAGGAGACATCACTCTCCTACAGAAGGACGGATTTAATGAAATCATAAAATAGTAATTTCCAACTTCTTTATCAATAATTTTAAAGCACTGCTAGAATTATATATTTTTGTTGTCAGAGAATAAATCTCTAGAAACATGAAATTGTTTTAAAATTACACTTCAGGGGCGCCTGGGTGGCTCAGTCGGTTAAGCATCTGACTATGGCTCAGGTCGTGACCTTGTAGTTCGCGAGTTTAAGCCCTTGTTAGGCTCTGTGCTGACAGCACAGAGCCCGCTTCAGATCATCTGTCTCCCTCTCTGGCCCCACCCCCCACCCCGTGCACATGCCTATGTGCTCGCTCTTTAAACATTTCAAAAATTTTTTTAAATAAAAATATATTTTTTTAAAAAGATTTTATTTTTCAAGTGATCTCTACATGCAACATGGGGCCCGAACTTACAACCCCAAGATCAAGAGCCGCATGCCTCATTGACTGAGCCAGCTGGGTGCCCCTTAAAGTATACTTTTATTTTATTTATTAAATAAGAATGTATGGAAAACATCTGCCATCCATGTATTATTATTATCTTTGTATTTTCTCTTTTATGTGGGAATTTTAATTGTTTTGTGGGGGGAGGATTTTAAATTGTTTATAAATACCTGAAAAGCCGTATGCTCTTAACTCTTGGCTAAGGTAAATATGGTTAATACTTCTCATCCTTAGTCAAGGGAAAAACTCAGTTCATTTTTTTTTTGACATTCTGTAATTTAAAAGCTGACCAAGAGCTGATTTTAAGTTGGGAGCAACTAAACAACTGCATTAGCTTAAAAACAAATGTCTTCAAATTTTATCTTCAAGAATTTTATATTCAAGAACGACAACACTAAAAATACACCTAATTTTCTATCCACAGTATTTCCTCTTGAAATACTGTGACTAAAATAAGTATTCCTACCAGAAATCAGTATTAAGTCACCATTTCCACAATTAGAGCTCTAATATTAAGCTAGGAAATTAACAGCTGGTTGAGCTTCAGTTCAATTGACAGAAAAACGTAGAAAGTCTGGAGCATAATTAGAAACACGACTGTCTTCCAGGACTATGCAGGCCACACGGGCTCCCTTTTTAAACCCTCCAAATGTCTTCCCTGTTCCATCACCCTGCGGAGGCCTCCAGTTTCTCCTGCTGATTATTAGATGGCATTAAAAGTTTTAAAAATAACTTCTGTGAAAGACCTAAGAATACCATTGGAAGTTTTGCTTAAACATTTTATTTACACATTTTAGTGTAACTTAGGGTCAATTTTAACGTCCTTCGGCATTAGTACTCAACGTTTAATAATTGAGTAATGAAAACAAAAGTCACTACTCTTGAAATAGAACTGAATTTACTAATACTTCCTGAAGGGTGGCTTGGGGCAGGGGTGAATGACAATAAAGACAATTGCAGGGGTGCTCTAGCTTAGGAGCGCTCTGTGCAGGATCTCGTCCTGTTCAAGCACAAGATCGGGCAGCCTGAGTCCTATACCCAGTACTGACTTCATATAGTCTGGTCGGGTATAAGGTAATTTCCTAAGTAAATCCAAGTTACATCCTTCAGGAATCTTACTCATCCAGGGAGGAGATACGGAATTGCAGCATCTTAGAGCTAGAAGAGCCTCAGAAGCGGTCTGGGTTATCCTCTTCGTTTTACAGACTGGGAAATGCAGGCCCCGAGAGGGTACTATGATTTGCCGAAGGCTGCACAGCCCACAGTGCTGAAGCCGGCACGAAAACTCCTGACTTCTGACTCTGGGTCCGTGTCCCTTCCCTTCCGCGTGACTTCCCAGGATCATGCACCAGGCAGACTGTTCAGATCACAACAGTTGCCTTTTCAGTTATATCGCTCTGCTACACTTCAATAAAACATATCTTTGGAAACATGGGTCAGGATACATTTTAAGCTTTTGCTTTCCTCTACCAGCCCAAAGTGGCTAAAATTGTTAAATGTTAAGAACAGTCCTGTTACTCGATCATATAATTTGGAATTGTCATTTTAAAGCAAATTCAGAAATTGTCTTTCCTTCTGCTTAGTGAACAAACCCGCACGGCCTTATAATTACGGTATTTTACTTTTCCATTTATAGTACTGGCACAAATGACATCTGTCAAAATGGTTTCTATTTTGCAATAATAATTTCTATAGTATAAATATAATTTTGCTTTTATTCAAGCTTATTTTTATTAGTATACAACACAGAAATATCTATGTTCTAAAATAAAGAATTCATTTTGAAGCTAATACAAAATGGAGGTTCATGAGTAAAATGGGTGTTAGTTCATGGAGATAATCAGGTGTTCCAAATGAAAAAAATTAAGTGATTTTTACAATTTAGTATCATTAGTTCGTTAACAGTAAATTTAAAGCAAACCACGAATTCTTCAAATTAAAAAAATGTAAGAGTGCAGAAACTGTTCACATTAACCATTATGAAGTCATACTTTTGAAGATCAGAGATTTTAAAAAAGCACAAGAGTAGTAACTTAGTTATCATGATGAAGAATTTCCCACCACTGTAAGAACGAAAATTCAGATTGAACTTTATCACTAATTTATTCCTTTTATGCATTATATTGAAACGGCAAAAACATAGTGTTTTTAGAGACACAGGTATGCTCTTTATGGCCACAAGTATTGGACTTTTTCCCCTCTTCGATTTAGTAAACATTTATCAAACACCTATTGTGTGTGTGTGTGTGTGTGTGTGTGTGTGTGTGAGTGTGCTACTAATTAAGATATGGTCCTCACCCCCAGGAGGTTCATTCACAATCTATGGGTGAGACAGATTTGCAAACAAAAAAACTGATCAAAATATAGTATGACAAGTGTTACACTGTACTGGTAATGGCCACACCACCGGAGCGGGAGAGAGATGGACATTGTAGGTAATCATGAGTTTGGTTGAGTTTCTTAATACACAGATCCCAAGAATCATGCTATCTGTCCAGGCTGAAATACTTCTCAGAGGCCTTTCCACTATCTAGAATGTTCTGATAATGTTTTGGTACACTACAAAAACTATGTGTTTATTCATGCATTTACATGTGGTACTGAGCTAAAATCCTAAATATACACATATCCTATTAACTCTGTGTTAGGTGCACATTCAAATTGCAAAATAGTTGTGATACATACACAATTAATTTTAAGTTTCAAATGTGTAGTGTAAAAGTTATTTTTGTTAAGAAAATGAACACAACTTAAAATATAAGAAACATTCAAGGAAACTGTGTCAAAATTCTCTTTCCTTATAGGCAGTGAAATTTGGTTACATTATTTTTAGGTGGCTTTAAGCCTGTTAACATTAACTGGTTAATATAAATAGCACTGTCTAATTTGTTTTGTAGTAAAGTTTTCCTGAATTACTTTATACCATAGGAGCACGTGCATTGCCCTCAGTAGATGCTTATCTCAACACGAATCAAACTGCTGAACCAGTGGAATATGTGCCAAATTAGCTGTTGTTTACTTTGAACACACCGACCTTTGGAAAATAAATCCCCCCTTTCCTCTTTAATCTTTTAATGTTTGTTTTGCAATACATTTCACAGCACATTGATGGACTGTCAGTGAAGAGATGCACATATCATAAATCACAATTTGAATTCCCGAGTAATATAAACCAAAGCATTAATTCACGTCCCAGCGGTCTTCATATCACCATTTTTAAATGACATATTTTGGTGATATCTTGGCAAAATAAAAACTGGAGAACTCCACTTGTCCCTAAAGTCTCAGTCACATATTCATGAACTGAGAGCTCTGCAAACCGGGATGAATTCTGTTCACTAGAGCATAGAGTAGGCACTGCAAAGCAAATACACCCGCGTCACTGCAATTTACTGTCAGAACCCTTAAAGGAAGGGATTACTATAGAATGCAGGTAAGTGTTTTTCCACTCTTTATACTTAAACACACCATAGCAAGCATATGGGTCAAGAAATTAGATCCTGCACTTACAACTAAAGCATTTCTTACAAAAAAAAAAAAAAACTTTCAAAAAGTTTCTTAAAAGAAGTAGGCGAGCCAACACCATTCCTGAAAGACACAGTTCTGCAGAGCGCACGGCGGTGCCACACGCCAGCAGGCAGCTGAACCCCATTCCTTGCGCTGTGCTGAGGGGATTCGAGTATTTACCCCGCCCTGGAGATCCCTGAGGTCTGAAGCTCCAGAGCCACCCCCGCTTCCTCAGTCAAGGCGGAGAACACCGTCAAGAACACACTTTCGACCCAGCCGTCGGCCATCCGCCAAGGAAAGCCACTTCTCAGCCGGGAGCGGGCGCTCTGCAGGGATCTCCAGGAGCAAAGGGACACAGTTATTCCCAAAGTTTTCCAGAAAGTTCCCCGACCCCCGTCCCTAACCACATCACTCTCACAGCTTCCCAAAGCTTCCCGCAATAATCCGAAGAGGCCGGGAGCGCAAAGGCGCAGCCCGCCCGGGCCCGTCCCTCCGCCCCGGCGCTGCCCCGCGCTTACCCCGCTCAGCCGCGGCGGCGACCCGGGTGCGCTCCCTCTCGAGCAGGGCTCCCGGCCGCTCTGAAAAGGAGACTTTTCTCTTACACGTGCGGTGCCACTTAACGCGTGCGCCCCGCGCACGGGCCCGGCCTCCCCGCCCCGGCGGCCATCCCCGCGGCCCCAGCGCGCCCCGCGCTCGGCGCCCCCGCGCCGCAGCCCCGGCCGCCGCGCCACGCCCCCGCCGCCTCCGCCTCGGCCCGGGGGCCGCGCGGGGGCGGTGCCAGGGCGCAGCGCAGGGTCCCCGCCCCGCGGCCGTCCCGTGCCCCGCACGCCCGCCTGGCACCCGCGCCCCGCCCCCGCTCCCCCGCCCCGCACCCGCAGTGCAGCTGGCGCGCGGTCGCCGCACCTGCACCCGCACCGCGCGCGCCGCCCCCCGCACCTGTGCCCGTCACCCAGCAGCCGTTCCACACTCCCACCCGCACCTGCGTCCCGCCCTCCCCCCCCGAGATGTGCGGCCGGGGGCTCTGTCCCGCCGCCGGGCTCCCGCGGGGCTCGCGTCCGTTCTCCAGGGGCGGGAGCGCGATCGAAAGGCGCCCGGGCCCCGCCACCCCGCCCCCGGGGCGCCCCTCGCGCGCACGTGCGTCTGCCCGGCGCCCCAGCTCGCGCCTGTCCTCGCGGGGCCGAGCGCCGGCTCTGGGGGCGCTCCCGAGCTGGGGTGGCGAGCGGGGGGCGCGTGGGCGTCGGGGTGCCGCGGCCCCGCCCGAGTCCCGCCGCCTGGGGACGCAGGTTCTGGACGGCTGGCACGCGGCAGGGCTGCTGAGCTTGGGGGTTCCCACTGAAGCCGGCAGATCCGCCGCGGAAGATCCGGGGCCGCGGCGTGGATGCTGTCGAGGGCCGCGCCCAGGCGCAGGCTGGAGCACGTCCCAGAAAGGGAGCCGAGGAGCTATAAATAGTGGCCGCGAGCCTGGTTCCCATCAAACACACTTAATTTAGCCGGCGGTCATAGGGATTCTTACTTATTTATTTATTTTTAAAGCACTTGTTTCGATGCACTTGAGACTTGGCCCTGCCTGAGGAGACAGGGAAGGTGTCCCCACAGGTTACTCATTCCCACTGGTCCTCGTGACCAGATGCTCGGGCAAGGCCCAGCCTGCTTGCCTAGACTGGGGTGAAGGTTTTAATATCTTCTTTCCTCCGCAGAGCTGGTATCACGCACATTTGAAAGCCTGCTACAAAAGGCCACTGAGCAAGGAAGGAATTCGGTCCTTGTCTATGATTGTCTCAGTTTAAGTGTTCTCTCCGCTTCTCAAGATTCGCTTTTGCATCCCCAGGGTTTAGCACGGGGCCTGGCAGGGACAGGCTATTTAATAAATATTGGTTGACTGGATTTTGTTGACCCTTCTAGAAGCTGAAAATGATTTCGGAATTACTTTTATGAGTGATGGATTTATTGCAGGAATGTGGCAATATTAGAGTCTGTTTTCAAATTTCCATGGAACAACTTTCATTCGTTGCTTTTATTAGAGTTTAGATCTGCTTTGATTAGCATTCTTCTTGCCCTGGAGAATGTATTTGCTCTTGAGGTCTGAACTTAAGGTTATCTTAAGGAAGAAAAAAACCTAAGCCTCTGAAAGCGCATCTTAAAATATCTTCTCTCTTGCAGAACTTGAAGGTGTATGTATGTAGTAGGTGATGGTCATGTAGACCTAGTTTTTTTTTTTTAATTGAGAAATACTGCTCTGTAAGGTCTTCAAATATTTTTCTGTTTTAATTAATTAAATTTATCTATTTTGAGAGAGATACAGCACGAGCAGGTGGAGGGGCTGAGAGAGGAGAGAGGGAATCCTAAGCAGACTCCCAGCAGTCAGCACAGAGTCCTGTGTGGGCTTGATCTCACCAACCATGAGATCATGACCTGAGCTGAAATCAAGAGCGGGAAGCTTAACCCACTGAGCCACCCAGGAGCCCCTATTTTTATTTTTAATTGAACTGTGGTTGACATACAATAGTAATATTAGTTTTAGGTGTAACACATAGTGATTTGACAATTATATACATTATGAAATGGTCATAGCACTAAATAGTAGTTACCATGTGCCACCGTACAAAGTGATTACAATATTATTGACTGTAATACATTATGCTGTACGTTTCATCTCTGTGACTGGTTTATTTTATATCTGGAAGTTTGTAAGTGAAATAAACCAGTCACAAAAAAGACAAATACTGTATGATTCTACATGTATCAGGTACCTAGCCTAGTCAGAATAGAAACAGAATAGAATAGAAACAGACTAGAAACAGAAAGAAGATTGGTGGTTGCCAGGGGCTGGAGGAAAAGAGAATGAGGAGTTTGTGTTTAGGGGGAGCAGAGTTTCACTTTGAGAAGATGAAAAATTTCTGCAGACAGATGGTGGTGATCGTTGCCGAACAAAATGAATGTTCTTAGTGCCACAGAACTGTATAATTTAAAATGGTTAAAATTGTAAATTACATGTTATGTATATTTTATACAATAAAAACGATATTGTATAAAGACTAGCAAAATTAAGAAAACAGTGGTTTCTCTACTATACCTGTTATATTATGTATTTTCTAGGCAGACAACTAATCATGTGATTTACTTTTTATTGTAGATTGTTTGCTTCTCATTTAGTTTCAGGAAACATTGTATTTGGGATGATTTCAGGGGGAAATGTCCATATACACATATGCCAAACTGATTAGAGCTGAATTTTCAGTTGGCAGGTCCTATTTCCAAGTTCTAGCAACATTTCTTGCAGGAAAGGTGACCAGCGGAGAGAGACTTGACTGCGTGATGACTCTCTGAGCTAAGAATGCTTCTTCACACAAGGGTGCTGGAGAGACACCACTTGGTCCTCTTTTCCTTTCTATGAACCACTCAGATGTGCTTGCTTAGGGTGCCCTCTGGTAGTCAGGGCTGGAATTACTTTTCTGAGACCTGTATTGAATCTGCATAAATCTTTGCGCTTTGTAGATGTTAATGGAAGTTCAACAAATATTTGTTGAGTATGTATGTCCTTCCTAAAGGTGGCAGCCCAGAGTAATCATGTGTGTGATCATTTGAGAGCAGAATTTAATGGTGCTCTTCTTTAATCACCTACGTTTAAGGTGGATAAAAAAACTTATTTTTTCTTTTGATTTAAAATTACTAGTATAGACAGTACCATTCATTACCTACTTATACTAATTGGCAATGCATAGTATTTTAATTTCTTTGTGGAATATATATATCTTTTATAGTATTTTTGTAAATTCATTCATCTACTATTTCTTAAACTTCTGCTCATACAAGACCATGGGCTGGATGTTGAGGGAGATGAGAACTTTCTCCACCCAAAGAATTCATTGTGCTGACCTCTATGCCAGTCTCTGTTCACTGGAGGAATTTCATCCTGTTCTGAATTACAAAGTATTAATTCACAGACACTTGAAACACAATTTCCTTCATATGAAGACAGTAGTAAGTAAATAAAAAGCATAGTAATTTAAATAGTTGCTGGCACAGTTGTGCACATTCTGTACACATTTTTTAAGAGATGTAATCAGACACATGGTGGAAGCAAGTGTCCTTTGGACATTTAGAAACAGGACTCTGTTTTGTTGTGAAAGTCTGTATCTGTGTGGGTCTCTGCTAAATTTCTTAACAACAGAGTTTAATTCCTTGAGTTTAGGGCACTTCTGTTTTTTTTGTTTTTTGTTTTTATTTTATTTTTTTTATTTATAGTTTATTGTCAAGTTGGTTTTCATATAACACCCAGTGCTCTTCCCCACTAGGGCACTTCTGTTTTTAAAAACTGCCCTACCTTTGGGTGCCTGGGTGGCTCAGTTGGTTAAGTGTCCGACTTCAGCTCAGGTCATTATCTCGTGGTTCATGGGTTTGAGCCCTGCGTCAGGCTCTGTGCTGACAGCTCAGAACCTGGAGCCTGCTTTGTGGATTCTGTCTCCCTCTCTCTCTGCCCCTTCCTTGCTTGTACTCTCTGTCTCTCAAAAATAAATAAGACATTAAAAAAAAAACTGCCCTACCTTGATTAAGTCAAAAGTTTATAGCCAGTGTCACATATTTAAATTCTACCCCAGACCAGTATTTTCCCAAGAGCATTTAGGAGCCAACTGACTTCAGAAACTTTACTATCAATCACCTTGGAGCCCTCCCCACTGCTCCCCAAACACTATGGGGCTACTTAGCAAGTGACAATTTCTGTATTTATTACATAGCATTAGCATTATCGTTGGTATTTTAATCTTTCTTGAGGATTTCTTTTTTTTATTTAAAACTTTTTTATGTTTTTTATTTATTTTTGAGAGACAGAGAGAGACAGCGCGAGCAGGGGAGGGTCAGAGAGAGAGGGAGACACAGAATCCGAAGACAGGCTCCAGGCTCTGAGCTAGCTGTCAGCACAGAGCCCGACGCAGGGCTCGAACCCACGAACCCTGAGATAATGACCTGAGCCAAAGCCAGACGCTCAACCGACTGAGCCACCCAGGTGCCCCGAGAATTTCTTAAGATAGAGCTAAAATCTTAGCAATTCATATATGGGATGAGTGTCTTGAAGAAACTCTCATCTTAAGGTTTTCAAACCAGCGTGAAGAGTCATAGTGTTGATCTTTTTCTGCCTTTGGCCTCAACACCCCCCACCTCTCTGCTCTGCAGACCCCAGCTCAGCTGGACCGACTCAGTAACTTCTCACTGTCTCCGGTGAGTATTCCCAGCACAGGTTACACTGCAAAAAGGAAGGAATATATAATGGAGTTTCTGCTTCTGAATTTAGCACTAGACCTGTTTCAGGCTGTGAAGTGTCAGTCCTCATGATTCCCCATCAAACCAGATGGTCCAGCTTAATGATCCAATAACCTCATGCTCCTAACAGTTCTTCAGTTTCCTAAGCATCTGTTTCCTTTTTCAATTCTTGCAAGGTTATGGGAATCTGTGAGATAATTTCTATAAAGGGCTTGCAATTGGGAGAAAAGTATAAACACACAGTGGTCAATTTCTTATTTTGCATTAAAAAAAAGAGATTTGTTGGTCTCATATGGGCTTTACAGGCCTTGGGGATGTGCATTGTGGAAAATCTCTGAGCAATCGCATGAACTGTACACAGCTCTAGTGTGAATACTTTACTTAATTCCAGAAATTTTTGTGGTCAGAACAGAGGGCAGGAGAGATATCAGAGCAAGGAGAGTTAGTAGAAGTAGAGATTTTTAGAACTACTCGAGTGAATAAAATATTCTGCTGGGATATAATTTTGCCTAAATTTAATGATCAAAAATTTTGAACCAGAACACAAGGATGATAACATTTATTTATCAAAGTAAGACACATTTTAAAGTATCTTTTTACTTTCTTGCAGAGAGTTAAATCTAATAATTTGAGATTCCATCTCCTGTGGGAGTTTGCTTTGTAATCCTAGTGACAATAAGGCATGAATACTTTAAGAATTACATTACTCTTACACAAATGATTATATTCAACTAATAGAAACATCTAGAGTGTATTAACTGAACCCTCTTTGGTGACATTGGTGTGTTGTATGCAGAAATTTTAGGTTAATCTGCTGGACAATTCCTTTGCAGCTGCTCTTTCTTTTCTTTTGTTGCATATTTGCTAAGTATCTATAATCCCTTCCGTGGCCAGTCAGGATAAAATAGGGCTGGGAAAACCATGCTGGAAAAAAAGCCCAGGAAAGGCAAAAGGAACAGCATGCTGTGGAAGAAGAGTGGGCTTTGTGCGAGCTGTGCACAAAAGCGCCTGGAGAAGGAACTAGAAAAAGAACAAACTAAACCCAAAGTAGCACGAGGAAGGAAATAAAGGTTAGAGGAGAGATAAGTAAAATAGAAAATAGAAAAACAATGGAGAAAATCAGTGAAACCAAAAGTGGAGTATTTTAAAAGATCAATAACATTGACAAGTCTTTAGCTACCTTGAGTAAGAAAAAAAAGAGAGAACCCTAAAATTACTAAAATAAGGAATGAGAGTGGGTCATTACTACCAAATCAACAGACATAGAAAGGATTTTGAGAGGATACTATGAACAATGTATAAGTTGGACAACCTAGATGAGATGGACAAATTCCTAAAAACCTACTAAGACTAAGTCATGAAGAAAGAAAATCTGAATAAACCTAAACATTAAAGAGATTGAAATAGTAATCAAAAATCTAACAAAGAAAATCCCTGGACCTGATGGTTTTGCTGGTGAACTCTACCAAACATTTAAAGAAGAACTAGTACTAAGCTTTCTCAAAATTTTCCAAAAAATTGAAGGGGAGGAAACACTTCCTAACTCATTCTATGAGGCCAACATTACTCTGATACCAAAGTCAGACAAAGACACTACAAGAAAAGAAAATCATAGACCAACGTGTCTTACGACTTGATGCAAAAATCCTCAACGAAATACTAGCAAACAGAATTCAGCAACATATTAAAAGGATTATACAACATTGACCAAGTGGGATTAATTCCTGGAATGCAAGGTTGTTTCAAGTCAATTCAGTGTCAATATTCAAGTCAATCGGTGAAATGCACCACATCAAGAGAATGAAGGAAAAAACCACATGACCATCTCAATTGGTGCAGAAAAATCATTGAACAAATTCAACACCATTTAATGATTAAAAAAAAACATGCAACAAACTAGGATACAAAGAATCTACTTCAGCATATTAAAAGTTATATATGAAAAACCCATAGCAAACATCATACTCAGTGTTGAAAGACTGAAAGCATTTCCTCTAAGATCAAGAACAAGGCAAAGATGCCCACTTTCACCACTTCTGCTCAGTGTAGTGCTGAAAGTTCAGGATAGAGCAATTAGGAAAGAAAACGAAATAAAAGGTATCCAAATTATAAAGGAAGAAGTAAAGTTATCTCTGTTTTCAGATAATAAGATCTTATATGAGAAAACCCTAAGGATTCCACACACTCACACAACACACATGAACTATTAGAAGTAATAAATAAATTCCTCAAAATATCAGGACACAAACTCAAGACACAAAAACAGTTGCTTTTCTGTATACAAACAATGAACAATCTGAAAAGAAAATTACAAAAACAGTTTCATTCACAATAGCAACCAAAAAGAATAAAAGACTTAGGAATTAACCAAGGAGGTGAAAGATTTGTACAGTGAAAACTAAGGGTGCTTGGGTGGCTCAGTCATTTAAGTGCTGACTCTTGATTTTGGCTCAGGTCATGATCTCACGGTTGTGAGATGGAGCCCTGAGTCAGGCTCCCTCTGCACTGAGGGAGGAGCCTGCTTGAGATTCTCTCTCTCCCTCTCTCTCTCTGCTCCTCCCCCACTCTCTCTTTCTCTTGAAATAAATAAACATGAAAAAAATTAACTCAAGGGCTGCCTGGGTGGCTCAGTCAGTTAAGTGTCCGACTTCAGCTCAGGTCATGGTCTCACAACTTGTGAATTCAAGCCTCGAGTCAGGCTGTGTGCTGACAGCTCAGGGCCTGGAGCCTGCTTTGGATTCTGCGTCTCCCTCTCTCTCTCCCCACCCCTCACTAGTATTCTCTCTCTCTCTCTCAAAATTAAATAAAAAACATTCAAAAAATTTAAAGAAATATTAACTCAAAATTCATGAGATACCTAAATGTAAGAGCTAAAACAATAAAACTCTTATAAGAAAACATAGGACAAAAAGTTCAGGACATTAGTCCTGGCAATGATTTCCTGTATTTGAAATCATATCCAAAGGCACAGTAACAAAAGAAAAATTCACGAATTGGACTTTATGGAAATTTAAAATTTTATGCATCAAAAGACACTATCCACAGAGCAAAAAAATAATCCATAGAATGAGAGAATATATTTGCAAATTATATAACTGATAAGGGATTAATATCCATAATAAGTAGAGAAGTCTTAAAAGTCAACAATTAAAAGGGTACCTGGGTGGCTCAGTCGGTTGAGCATCTGACTTAAGCTCAGGTCATGATCTCACCTTTCCTGGGTTCGAGCCCCTCATTGCGCTCTGTGCTGACAGCTAGAAGCTTGGAGCCTGTTTCAGATTCTGTGTCTCCCTCTCTCTCTCTATCTCAAAAATAAATAATCATTAAAAAAATTTTTTTAACTCAGCAATTAAAAAACAACCTGATTCAAAAATGGGCAAAGGACATTTCTCCAATGAAGATACACAAATGAAATAAGCACATGAGAAGACGCTCAGTGTCGCTAATCAGGGAAGTGCAAATCAAAACTACAGTGAGATATCACCTTACGCCCATTGGGGTGGCTACTGTAAAAAACAAAAAAACAACACCAACAGAAAGCGTTGACAAGCATGTGGAGCCAGCAGAAGCCGTGTGCACTGCTGGTGAGGATGTAAAAGGGTGCAGCCACTGTGGGAAACACACATTTTGAAAAATTAAAAATAGCATTGTCATCTGACCCAGTAATTCCACTTCTGGGTACACACCCAAAAGAACTGAAAGCAGAGAGCCTCAAAGAGATATTTGTACCCCCATGTTCATAGCAGCATTAGTCACAATAGCTGAAACATGGAAGCAACCCAAGTGTCCACTGATAAATGGTTAAGCAAAATGCGTTATATACATACAGCAAACTGTGATTCAGCCTTAAGAAGGAAGGAAATGCTACAACATGGATAAACCTTGAGTGCATTATGCTGTGTGAAGTAAGCCAGTCTCAGAAGGACAAAACTGTATGATCTCACTTATATGAGGGATGTAGAATATTAGAATTCATAGAGACAGAAAATAGAAGTGGTGGCCAGGGGCTGGGGAGGGCAGAATGGGGAGTTAGTATTTAATGGGGGCAGAGTTTCAGTTTTGCAAAGTGAGAAGAATTCTGTGGAAGAATAATGGTGATGGTTGTACAACAGTGTGAATGTGTTTAAGGACACTAAACCGTACACAATGGAAATGGTTACAATGGTGCATTTTATGTTATGTGTATTTTACTACAATTTTTAAAAAGTGAAAAAGGCCCCCACACTTTCTATATGACCCTACAATCTGTGACTGGAGCGGTTACTGGGGGGTGATTCAGACACAGAGCTTGGACAGCTCTCTTTTCAGGTGGAAGGGAGTCAGCGTGCTTTCTAAAGCAAGCAGGAAAACAATTGAACCATAGACGAGCAAACATGTAGGAGGTCTTGCCTGCTCGGTTCATCAGGTGGCATGGGTGCTTGGTGCGGCTCAGAAATAAAGATGCTCTTGGTTGAGAGTGAACTTATTTCTGATCATAACAATGTAACTGTTTACAGCCCGTTGGTGTGTTGGTTTCAAGGTGCTTGATCTTACTTGAGCCTCACAACAAAAGTGTGCAGCAGAGATCATTTCCCATTTTACAGAGGAAGGAATGGAAGGTGTGGAGGTGAAATGGTTTGCAAATATTTTCCACTGCTGGTAAGTAGCTTACAAGCCCAGATCTTTGGATCATAAATCCAGTACTTTTGTGGAACACTGCGAGACTTCTGAGGTTGACTAAGAATGAACTTAGTCAATTTATAAATTAGGAAGAGTCTTGGTAACATCTAGAAATATTAGCAGTGTTAAGTTGCCAGGCTGTGGTTCTGGGACGATGGGTCTTCCTGTTATCATGACAGGTCTCAGGATGCTGGTGCATTTTTATTTCTTACTTTTTCCTGAAATGTTCTTTATTCTCTCTAATCTTCTGGGGCAGATGTTATGTTTTGTTTTGTTTTGTTTTGTTTTGCTCATTTGAAAATTATGGAAACCAAGACAGAGAAAGGATAAATGACTTTTGAAGAGAATGAAATTCTTTGGTGGAAAATGAATTATACGTTTCAGATTGAGGTCTTAAAGTCAGAAGAAACAGGACAGCAATCTGTACGATGGAATTTGCCTCAGGAGAGATTTATTTTTAAGGAATTGTTTTCTGTTTTGGTTCCTCTGCCCTTCCTTGTATAAGCATATGGGGTATTTCACGCAGTTTGTACAGACATGTGCTGCACTTGGTGTGTGTGCCGAGAAACCCTTATTACACGTGAATGAGGATGGTCTCTGGCAAGTGGGTTCCCCTAGTCAAGCCTTCTTACTCAGCCTCCCTCCCTCAGTACTGAGGTTAACATGAGTGGCCTTTAACGCTATCATTGGAATGTGGTCTCTTCCCTCCAAACTACTGGCACCACCGCGGGTATCATCTAAAGGTATTTGGAGCCAGCCAGTCATGTCTCCCCTGCCCACCTGGAAAATGGGATTCCCACCAGCTTAGGCTGCATTTCAGAGCGGAGACCATTTGGAAAAGCCCAAAAATTACTCATCTTCATCTGTACCTAGGACTACACTTCTTCCCTGCTATCATTCCTCCTCCCCCACTGACCACACCCATAACAAGCCTCTTCCAGAGCGCTGTCAACGTGGCCTCCCTGAGGTTCCAGAGTGCTCTGTGACCCGCTGTCAACGTGGCGCCCCTGACGTTCCAGAATGCTCTGTGACCTGCTGTCAACGTGGCCTCCCTGAGGTTCCAGAGTGCTCTGTGACCCGCCATCAATGTGGCCTCCCTGACGTTCCAGAGTGCTCTGTGACCCGCTGTCAACGTGGCGCCCCTGACGTTCCAGAATGCTCTGTGACCTGCTGTCAACGTGGCCTCCCTGAGGTTCCAGAGTGCTCTGTGACCCGCCGTCAACGTGGCCTCCCTGACGTTCCAGAGCGCTCTGTGACCTGCTGTCAACGTGGCTTCCCTGACGTTCCAGAATGCTCTGTGACCTGCTTTCAATGTGGTGCTCCTGACGTTCCAGAGTGCTCTGTGACCCGCTGTCAACTCAGCCTCCCTGACGTTCCAGAGTGCTCTGTGACCCGCTGTCAACGTGGCCTCCCTGACATTCCAGAATGCTCTGTGACCTGCTGTCAACGTGGTGCCCCTGATGTTCCAGAGTGCTCTGTGACCTGCTGTCAATGTGGCGCCCCTGACATTCCAGAGCTCTCTGTGACCTGCTGTCAACGTGGTCTCCCTGACATTCCAGAGCTCTCTGTGACCTGCTGTCAACGTGGCCTCCCTGATGTTCCATAGTGCTTTGTGACCCACTGTCAATGTGGCATCCCTAAGGACTTGCCTCATGAAACCCACTCTCCTGGGGCCCAGCTTCCAGCTGTGTCAGGAAGGGGCAACCACTCGTGTTCCGACACCCTTAGGTCCCAAGGCCTGGAGCCTGCATCAGCATGATTGCCTGGTCACTTGTCTGAAATCCTTCACTCTGTCCCAGTTCCTCACTACTTTTGAGGCGGCTCAGATCAGCTGTGGTGTATGCTGATGGTCAAAGCACAAAGATGATGCCTTTGAAGAGGTATAAGCTTAAGTTCCTCTTTCATGTCATAAAGAAAAAAGATTCCAGAGATAATGAATCAAGGCAAAATAGCAGCACATGGCCATTTGTGTTAACAGGATGGTATTGATAGAAACGATCTTGTGCCATCAGACACGAACTTACTAAAAGCTGATATCCAAAACAGGAGGTGTGGTCTCTTCACTCAGCTGTATGGGCTGCATTTTAAGGAATGTAGTTAGTTTTGGACACAATCCAATCAAAAGATTGTTTAAGTGGGACACCACCCCTTTAAAAGGTGGCTGACCCATGTAATAGGATAGGACAGGGACTGAAAACCACAAAATATGAACAATGGTTGAAGGGACTAGGGATATTTTGCTAAGAGAAAGGACTCGGAGATTCTTAATCCATTTGATGAGTACTTACTATGTGCCAGTCACTGGGCTAAGAAATTTACATATATTTGCTCATTTAATCCTCACAGCATGTCCACTGATGGATGAATGGATAAACAGTGTGGCACGTGCATGCACAAACTCATACACACACACCCTCACAAACACCCACACACAGTAATATTATTCAGCCATAAAAAGAAAAGAATTATCTTGCCATTTATGATGCTATGGATGGACCTTAAAGGCATTGTGCTAAGTGAAGTAAATCAGACAGGAAAGGACAAATACTACATGATCTCATTTAAATATGGAATCTAAAAAAAAAGAAAGAAAATAAGAAAGGAAAGAAAACAAAACACACATAAAACAACTCCTTACCATGGCTCATGAATATAAAGAACAGATAGGTGGTTGTCTGAGGTGGAGAGTGGAGGGTGAGCAAAATGGGTGAAGGGGGTCAAAAGTTACAAATTTCTTGTTATAAAAATGAATAAATCATGGGGATGTGATGTATGGCATGGTGACTCCAGTTAATAATAATAATATATTGCATGTTTGAAAGTAGTTATGAGAATGGATCTTGAAAGTTCTTATCGTAGGAAAAATAATTTTGTAACTATGTACAGTGATGGATGTTAACTTGATTTATTGTGGTGACCATTTTGCAATATATACAAATATTGACTCATTACACTGTATACCTAACAAACTAATATCATCTTATGTTGATTATACCTCAATTTAAAAAATCCTCGGGGCAAGATGGCGGAGAAGCAGGGAGCTCTGTAATCCTCGCACGCCCGTATGGATTGAACTGAGAAGGACTGAGGTAATAAAACTCGGATTTGAAGGTGGGGGAAAGAAGAAACAGACGCCAGAAAGAAGACAACCTCAAAGATGCCTGAGTGAGTGACTGTGATCTGGAAAATTAGGGGATGGGCGGGTCCCGTGGTGCAGGGGGAAGGAGCCCCACCCCAAGACAGGGAGAGCACGCTGTGCCCCGGAGAGACCAGGGGAAGAGAAAGAGAGACAGAAAATGCACCTAGAACCATCTCTAAGGGAGGAAAAACTCGCCCGTCTCCCCATATATAACTGCCGAGCGCCGGGAGAGAAATCCGTCCCAACTGGCCGGCGAATTCTTCCTTGGGCGCAGCGGCAGCGGCATCCACTCCAAGCCGCACTGGGAGCAGCGGGGGCACAGATAAAGGCGGTGGCGGTGCGAAAAGTGGTGGCGGCGGCGCCGAGAAAGACACCTTGAAAAGTGGCGGCGGCGGCGGCTGCGCGAAAAGGGAGGCGCAAGCCGGACCGGGAGGCCGGCTGCCAGCGGGAACGCATCTCATCCCCGGTGACGGTGTTGAACTGCATGGACTGGGATTTGGAAGTGAGGTGGAGCTTGGAGAATACAGTTT
>CM053574.1:75775898-75855584 GCA_028646485.1 Cryptoprocta ferox | reverse complement strand
ACTGAAAACAAACTGAGGGGGGAAGGGGAAGGGGGAAAGGTAATGGGGGGTGATGGTCTGGTGGAGATCACTTGTGGGAAAGAGCACTGGGTGTTATATGGAAACCAACCTGACAATAAACTATAAAGTTAAAAAAAAAATCCTCACAAGAACCCAGTGAGGGTCATAGGGTCCCCAGTTTTCCAATGAAGAAATGGAGGCTCAGAAAGGTTAATTAGTTTGCCAAGGTCACACAGCTAGTCAGTGGCAAAGCAAGGATATTAATATGAGTCTGCTGGCTCTTAAGCCCTTGTTTTTAACCAGGTGTGTGTGTGTGTGTATGTGTGTGCGCGCCAGAAAGTTTAGGCTTGTTTTGTGTGTCCCCCAAAGGGACAACTATGACTTAGGACACATTACTGAAGAATGGCTTTTGCTTCAATCCATTATATATGACCTATTGGAGTTGTCAGGAGGTGGCTGGCTTCAGGAAGTGATGGAGGTGACAGAGACATCTGGAGTGTTTGAGGAGGGGGGTATGCCTCTGAAAGTGTGGCCAGGGGATTATCTGTGCAGGGCTGATGGGAGATAGCCTTCTGGAAGGAAGGGATGAGGTCAGATATAATGAAGGCACTATTAGTAATGTGTCAAAGCAGTAAATAAAAACCATTTACTGACCCAGTTGATTTTGGAAATTTGTCAAAAGAACATCTGAGCCATCTTGTGCAATGTGTGGGAGGAGAAGGGGTGTGTCTTTGAGTCACCCCATGGGAGACCTGAGATTCTCTGAGACAACTCTGCCCAGTGGGCATTGAGCAAGACTGAGGAGGAGGAGGGGTGAGTGTGCCCTGAACTTCCGGATCCATCTCCTCAAAATAACCTTTTCTCTTAGAGGAAGGACAGACAGCGTGAGAGCACCATGAAACTTCTGGAACTGAAGTTTGGAGGCGCTGCTCCTCATGGTGTTGCTTAAAAAGGTTTTGTTCACTGATTACCTTTTTAATTCCTTTTCTGCTCTTTTCCTTCTTGGCTTCTACCAGCTACATTTTCTTCTCTCTTGCTCTTTTGCAGTCCTCTCATTTTAACTTTACTTTTCCCTAATGTGTAATTTCTTCTTTCCCTCACCTAATTCCTCATCACTGATGGTTCTCCACCTCCCCCCACCATGAGTCCTTCTCCCCTGTCTCTTGCCAGGTCTGTGGGGAAGGAGTAGAGATGATTCCGGGCAAGTCTCTCCACCTAATTCCTGCCGACAAACTCCCTGCCATTAGTAGCAATCTCCACACAAGCATATTTTGATTTTTCAGAGTAACTAAGTGAGGGTCTGAGTTCAAATCATTGGTCTGTCCCTCATTAACTCTCTAACATAGGGCAAGTTTCATGTGCCCAAATTGTTGCACCTTGGAGATTATCCACATAGGATTGTTTTGAAGATGATTCAAGGTGACCCACTGTATGAAAGAGTTGAATACTGAGTGCCTGGTACACAGTTGCTGCTCAAAAAAAAATGGCACTCTTTATTATTACTTTGAAAATTTTGTAGCAATTTGTCATTGCTATGACATTTATATTGTAATTTACAAAAGCATTAGTCTCCAAGAGATTAGGGAAAAAGTACTCTTACTACAGATGGTTTGAGAAGCACTGGTCTAGATGTCATTATTTCCTCTTCTTTGCAAAAGTTGCTTACTCTGAATCGAGGTGTTTACCTAATTAGTGAATTCTTGAGACATTAAAAGAATCAACTGCAAAACAGAGCATCATGTTTCCCTTTGGGCAGAGAATAAACAGGGAGGAATGAAAAAGCTTTGCTTCTATTCAGGAATTCCATGTCTTCCTCTTTCTTCCTTTTGCCCCGCTGTAAGGCCCCCTTTGTCATTAGTAGGGCAGTGGTTGAAAAATTTGTCTTTGCTCATATGGCCGAAACTCCGCCTCTGTGTATTCACACTCGATGAACCCAGACCAGGATTCAGTGACCCTCTCAGAAGAGGACAAACTGGATTTCCTGCTTATTCAAGATTCAGTTTATTTGCTATGTAGGGACAATGTGTTTATAAATAGTGAGCAGCTCCCAAGAGTATAGAAGTGTGTGTCATTTTCTCAACAGATAATAGCCTCCACCTTCTTGAGAAAAAAGAATGACATCACTTTTAAATGATTCCTATGAAACGTCCCCAAGGAAGAGTGTGTTGCAAAATGAAAGGTTCCGTGTGTGTAGAAATTGCTGAAATAGTATTCTGTTTACAGAGGCCGAGTCAGGTATTTGCCAAGGAAAAAAAAAGCATAAGCCACTGGGTTCTCCTGACAGGACTTACCTTGCATTTTCCTCTAAAAGAATGAGGTATGTTTAATCCTTTTATTTCTATCAGAGAGCACAGACCAATCAGGCACTAGATGCTATCTAACTTGAATATGGTTCATTCAGCAAGTGCCCAAGAGTGGGTAGTGCTGTTCTAGGTGTTGTGACATTTCCAGGGAAGCGTGTGCATTTACTAGCTTCCTTAGAGAACTTAGAGTTCATCAATTCATCAAAGAGCTGGGTCAAAGAGACTGAGGCTGAGGGGTGCCATGGTAAAGCTAAGCTGGACACTGCTTTCTTGGAACTTTTACCACCTAATGAGACAATCATTAAACAGGTAAATCACACAAGCAGACATATCCTGTGTTTCATCAAATTGAAAGTACCACTGATTGTAAGACATACCATTACTTATGTTTGACCAAAATAGAAGCTATAATTTTGATGGTAAGATATCATCAGTTGTGAGACAAAAAGCTCTACGTCAGAGACGTTGAAATGTTTGTCTTAGGATCTGCATGTATGAGAATTAACTTAGAAATTAATTCACTGTTAATCATGGTGTGTGCTTCAAAGGGGAAAAAAACATATGGTTTTACAAGAGTCACAGAAAGGCCTACTTTAGATTGGGTGACGTTTAAGTTGATATTAAGGGATAAGGGATCATGAGAAGAGCAGATGCTGTCTTGAATGATTGATTTAGGAAATGAGTGAAGTAGGAGCTTGGAGGAGGGAGAAATCAATTTGGGTGGAAATAGGTAGGAATTGAGCTGGAATCTGAATGATTTGAATGATAGGTGGAAAGGAAGGCCAAGACAAGGGACACAAAAGCAGCAAATGCAAAGAGCAAAAGATATTAATTAAAAATAATCCATCCTAGGGGTGCCTGGGTGGCTCAGTCGGTTGAGCAACTGACTTCGGCTCAGGTCATGATCTCGCGGTTCGTGGGTTCGGGCCCTGCGTCAGGCTCTGTGATGACAGCTCAGAGCCTGAAGCCTGCTTCAGATTCTGTGTCTCCTTCTCTCTCTGCCTCTAGCCCGTTCGTGCTCTGTCTCTCTCTGCCTCTTAATAATAAATAAATGTAAAAAAGAAAATAATAATCCATCCTAAAATCCATATGGAATCCCAAGGAACTCCACCCCCCCCCAAAACAAAAACAAAAACAAAAACAAAACAAAAACCTAGCAGTGCTATTGCTGGGCAGTAGGGTAGTTTTATTTTTAATTTTTTGAGGAATCTCCACACTGTTTTCCAGAACGACTGCACCAGTTTGCATTCCCACCAACAGTGCAAGAGGCCGTTTCTCCACATCCTCAGCAGCATCTATAGTCTCCTGATTTGTTCATTTTAGCCACTCTGACTGGCGTGAGGTTTGATTTGTATTTGCCTGATGATGAGTGACATTGAGCATCGTTTTATAGGTTTATATGTACAATGAAATACTACTTGGCAATGAGAAAGAATGAAATCCTGCCGTTTGTAGCAACATGGATGGAACTAGAGGGTATTATGCTAAGTGAAATAAGTCAGTCGGAGAAAGACAAATACCATATTTTTAAAAGATGTTTATTTATTTTTGAGACAGAGACAGAGAGAGAGAGTGAGAGAGAGAGAGAGAGAGAGAGAGAGAGAGAGAGAGAGAGAGCATGAGTGGGGGAGGGGCAGTGAGAGGGAGACAGAATCCGAAGCAGGCTCCAGGCTCTGAGCTGTCAGCACAGAGCTCCTCACAGGGCTCAAACTAGTCAACTGGAGATCATGACCTGAGCCGAAGTCGGACGCTCAACCACTGAGCCACCCAGGTGCCCTAAATACCATATGTTTTCACTCATGTATGGATCTTGAGAAACTTAACAGAAGACCATGGGAGAAGGGAAGAGGGAAAAAAGTTACAGAGAGGGAGGGAGGCAAACCATAGAGACTACTAAATACAGAGAACAAACTGAGGGTGCACGGGTAGGGGGGTGGGAGAGAGGAGAAAGTGGGTGATGGGCATTGAGGAGGGCACTTGTTGGGATGAGCACTGGGTGCTGTATGGAAGCCAATTTGACAATAAATTATATTAAAACAAAACAAAGCAAAACCCCAAAAACAACAAAAAAATGAATTTGAAAGGGAAGGACAAAGTTGGAGGACTTATACTTCCTGATTTCAACACTTACTGGAAAGCTACAGTAATCAAAACAATGGGGTATTGGCATAAAGATAGTTCTATAGACCAAAGGAATAGAATAGACAGCCTAGAAATAAATCCTTGTAAATATGGTCACATTGTTTTTGATAAGAGTGTCAAGAAAATTCAGTAAGGAAAGGACAGGTTTTTTTTCTTTTTCTTTTCTTTTCTTTCCTTTCTTTTCCTTTTTTTCTCCTTCCTTCCTTCCTTCCCTCCTTCCTTCCTTCCTTCCTTCCTTCCTTCCTTCCTTCCTTCCTTCCTTTTTGAGATAGAGAGCACATGTATGTTCTAGGGAGGGGCAGAGAGAGAGGGAGAGAGAGAATCTTAAGCAGGCTCCACACTCAGCATGGCGTTGGGGGTGGGGGTTGCGAAATGAGGCTCAATCTCACAATCCTTGTATCATGACCTGAGCCGAAATCGAGTCAGATGTTCAACCAACTGAGACACCCAGGCGCCCTGAGGAAAAGAGAGTGTCCTTAACAAATGGTTCCTGGAAAATGGGATATCCACATGAAAAGAATGAAGTTATACCCTTACCTAACACCATATACAAAAATTAACTGAAAATGCATTAAAGATATAACACAAAAACTGTTACCTTTAGAAGAAAACATGAGGCTAAAGCTTCTTGATGTTGGATCTGGTGATGACTTCTTGACTATGACACCAAAGGAACAGGAAACACAAGAAAAAAATAGACAAATTGGAGTTCATGAAAATTAAAAACTTTTGTGCATCAAAGAAAATGATCAACAGAGTGAAAAGGCAACCCGCAGAATGGGAGAAAAGAGTTGCAAATCATGTATCTGATAAGGGATTAATATCCCGAATATATAGAGAACTCTTAAAACTCAACAACAAAAAACCAAACCAATTCAAAGCACCTGAATAGAAGACATGCAAATGGCCAATAAGCACATGAAGAGATGTTCATCATCACCATCATTAGGGGAATTCAAAAGCAAAAATGAGATACCACCTCACACCCACTAGGAGGGCTCCTAACAACAACAACAACAACAACAACAACAACAACAACAACAAAAAACCCAGAAAAAGCACATAGGGCAAGTGGAACTCCTGTGCCCTACTGGTAGGAATGTAAAAGGGTACAGACACTGTGGGAAAACAGTGTGACCGTTCTTCAAAAAATTAAAAATACCATTTGCATCTGATCCAGCAATTCCATTCCTGGCTACACATCCAAAAGAATTGAAAGCAGGGCCTCAAAGAGATATTTGTCCCACCACGTTCATAGCAGCATTAGTCACAATAGCTGAAACGCGGAAGCAACTCAGGTGTCCACTGACAGATGAATGGTTAAGCAAAATGTGCTATATGCATACAGTGGACTATGATTCAGCCTAAAAAAGGAAGTAAATTTTGCAATATGGATGAACTTTGAGGGTATTATGCTAAAGGAAGTAAACAACTACACAAAGACAAATACTATATGGTCCCACCTACATCAGGCACCTAGAATGACAGTCTTAGAGAGAAAGTAGACAAGTGGTTGCTGGGGGCAGTGAGGAGCAGGATGGAGGGCTGTTTAATGGGAACAGAGTTTCAGCTTCATAAGATGAAAAGAGTTCTGGAGATGGATGGTGGTGAGGGCTGCACGGCAGTGTGAACGTGCTCAGTGCCTGAACTGTACACTTAAAAATCGCAAATTACACGTTATGTGTATTTTACCTCAATTGATAAAAAAAGATAATGGGGCATGTCCCTCAGGTCCAGGAAGAGATCATTTGGGTTGGTGTGAAGGACTTCACTAAGTAATAAAAGATGAGTTTGGAAACACAGGCTGGCACCAGATGCCAAAGGCCCTTGGATGACAAACCAGTGAGGTAGGAATTTATCTCTCAGGCAACAGGAAATCCAGAAATCCTGGGAGGATTCTCCCACACTCCCCACCCATGCACATAGGCTCCCAAGAGAAGAGATAGGATTCATTCATCTTCCCAGAAAGAGTGAGGACCAAGAGACTGATCATTCGTGAGAGAGAGGCAGGCTCCGAGATCTGCTGGGGATGAGTAAAACCAGGTCTATACAAAATCAGGTCACATAGAGACCAGCAGTCCCCGGTTGGTCTGTAGGTGACAAGAGCAGTTATGCAATTTTCCCTGGCTGGAGCAGGTGCAGAGAGAATGAATGGTGAATCACTTCATCATGGGGGATCACCATGTCAGGTGTGTCCAAAGGTCAGTGAGTTGAGGGATTGAGGTCTTAGCCATGGGGTCTGGGTGGGGAGGTGTGAAGCTAGGAAGGGAGGCAGGGAGGACTGGGAGGCTCTGACGGCCTTGAGAAGATCTAAGTGGTGGTAACAGTGGAAGCAGAGTATACCAACTCATGGACCGTCTTGGGTATTTGCCATGTGACAAGGTTGAGCATGGTGCAATGCTATTAGAAGCTGAAATGGTATGGATTAGGCTTTTCCATTACCAAAGGATACTCTGTGTAAGTTATAACAAGGGAAGAGAACAGGTTGGAGTGTTCTTTAGACAATTGCTTTACCTCATGTGCTAAGAAGGGTTCCAGACCTCACAGTTGGAATATCTTGGTCAGTGGGAGAAGGGTGACCACCTCTCCAAACCCCAAAGAGATAGGGTGTGGGAACTGAACATCAACACTGTCAGTGATGAGCTGGAGAAGGGGACACATCATTGACTGGATGGTGTCCAAAGCACTTGGCCTCCCGAGTGGGTTGAGGAGGAGGCTATGGGGGCCCTAGAGTCCACTCAGCCCTTTAACATTGTTGACAGTTGGAGGGTGAAACCTCCCTCTCAGAGAGCTGAGAAACCAGGAGGGTCATCACATTCCCTCTCCCCAACCTCTGACAACCACCCTTACATTTTATGTCTCTGTGAGTTCGCTATTCTAGGTGCCTCATGTGAAGGTTTCTTTATGACTTCTGAGGTAGAAAATAAAGAGTTCACTTAAAAGCTCTCTGATTCTTTTTGTATCTTAGAAATATCAGCTTTTCTCTCAATGAGTAACCTATTTTTTACTTTGAGGATTGAAAGAGAGAAGCATGTCTCTTTGTATCTCTTTGGCTAGGAATTCCCCCCAAACATAGCAAGTTCTGGGCAGAGAGGAACCTCTCAGAGGTATCGAAGGAGCTCCTTCTCATGTGACTATGATCCAAAAGGGTGGATGGAGATCATTAGAGTAGACATCTTGGCACATCATCTGATTCTAGCAGAATCTCCTAACATGGTGGTAGGGATCCAATGGACAGGAAGTCTCTGAATGTTCCAGAAATGATGGAACTTGAAGTTGGGTAAGTAAAGGCAATGGGGGAAATAGAGAGTGTCTTTCAGTGGCCATAAGGGGCATCAGAAGAGGATGGCTGTGGACTTCTGCTAGAGAATGCTGACCCTGATTCCAGGTGAAGGTGTAGGAAGTGGGTGAGTCTCTGAGGGAAGCCCTGTGGTTGGCATTTACTGAGCACACAGTTCTTCCTCCCTCAGCATCCTTTGAGGCTTTGTTCAAAGGATGCCACTGCCAAGCATCCCCAGCGATGCCAGGCAGAGAGAACCACTCCTTCCTTTGTTCTGTGGTTATAGATTCGACAGACATTTGGCATTGAATGGAAGGGGGTGGGCTCTGTGCTTTCATGAAAGTTTGCTTAATCCTAGGTCTATGTTAGGGTTTGGTGAGAGGAATCCCCTGAGTGCCCCTCCCAAGTTCAGAACCAAGTGAGAAATAAGACACAGGACAGGCAGATAGAAATCAAAATGTCAGCTCAATAAAGGCAAGATAAGAGAGCTTTTGATACTTTCTTCTTTCCAAAATAGATAGAATTAGCTACCTGCTTATTGACCGATGGACTCTTCTGCAGGGGCATAGCCCAGCCTACCCCCCCAACCCAGCAGAGAGCAGGCCAGAATGCACCCCTCAGCTACAGACAGACCAAACTGGAGTGGCCAGAGGGCATCGGGCTTCATTGGACCCATTCCATCATCCTGACTTCCCCATAAGGTAAGTCTCTCCTCTCATGGAGATGCATGAATGAGACAGGAGAGGAGAGAGAGGGAGAGAGAGACGGAACAGAACGCCTCGAGCTGCTGTTTCGTCAGGAACACGCCTATGGAGAGTGCGGGGATGGAGTCCCACTTGGAGCATGTGGTTGATAGCTGTCTTTCTGTCTTGGTTTTTATTTCAGTGAAAGGTTGGCCAGCAGTACAGGTTGTTTTTAGAACCACATATTCGCCTTTGCACTTGGGCATTTAGGGGGAGAATCAACACATGCCAGCACTTAGTTGGTGTTGTTTGAGGAAGTGGAATGAGCAGGAGACGGGAACACCTCTTTCCAGAATTTGGGGTTGGGAACTCCCGGATGCCATGTTCTCCAACTGCTCAGATGTGGGCTGGAGTCAAAGCAGTAGCATGGTTGACATGGTTGACATAGCCTCCTTGTTGGGTCAGTTGCTGACCAAGTTCTATGCGGCCTGTACCCTGGTTATCTGGTTCACCCATGTCGGCTCAGTGCCCAGTAGCTGGTCTACCTGGGCACACACTGGCATGTACTTGTTAAAGCACGCCAGTCATCCGGACAGGGCATGGGCCTCGTGGGCCCGGGCATCAGCATTGCAGCTTCCCCAACCCCTTCTATGCCTAGTTAAAGACCCCAACCTGTCATTATTCCTTCCTCCCTGAGCACTTTTCTGCTTCTTCATTGGTTGTTGAAGAAGAAGCCTCACACCCTTTTTAAAAACTCATCCTAACCCAGTCTTGCCTGTGATTAGGACTGACTCAGAAGTAAAAAGGCTTGCTGAATCACTGCCACTTCCTAGAACACCCTAGCATTTTCATTAATTAAGGCCTCCCTTCCACATGTTGAATCACTCCAGCCTGGGATCTGAAATTAGGGTGCGCCCCAGGTGCAAGGGGCTATTTAATGAGCACAACTTGCTTTTCCCTTTACTGGGGCTCCGGGAGCATGGGGCTCTTCCTGCCATCCTCCTTCTGTGGCTGCGTCCTCTGGACAGGAGGAAGTGCGAGCATCTGCACTGGCATAAGACCAATTTCCTTCTGTTTGCCTTGGCGTAAACATTTCAGAATTCAATCACACATACTCTTGGCGTTGTAATGGTGTTTTGTTTTGTTTTTGTTTTGTTTTGAAAATACTTCCCTTTCAAACAAGCTTTAGTTAAAGCCACTGGTTCTACTCCATTTTAAAAACAGGGAATGTCCTTAGGTTGAGTGTCAGTGGCTGAAATACTAGGAAAGTTTAAAATGTTTTACCAGTTACATAAAAGCTTTCTGGGGCATATATTCAAAGTGAATTTTACATGTGAAGGTCACAAAAGACTAAGGGCTTTCCGATCCTGATGTGGCCCCTTGCTGGCTGTCTTACTTTGGGATCGGAGTTTGCTCCTCTGTAACGGAGGGGTCATTGTTGTGTCAATAGCAGCGTAGAGGTGAGATTCGAGTAAGAAGGAACGGCTAGATCCGTGGAGGCCTACTCTGGGTCGGCTACCAAGGGCTTTTCACATTGATATTCTTAAAAATTAGTCTGAACACTTAAAAAAGTTAATGCAAGTGTTGGTTATTATAAGTTGTGTAAGCTTGGGAGAAGTCTGTTTATCTCTCTGAACTTCATTTCTTTATCTTTGAATCCAGAATAATGCCACCAAATTCAAAGGCTGTGTCAGGCTCACACAAATTTATAGAAGTAAAGGTGTTTGGTAAACCTTATAAAGCAGCTTACGAGTGTTAGATATTATTATTGATGTTGATGACAAACCTTTAAATAGCTGCTTACAAATGACTTCGACAGTCTTCCTAAAGGGATCTATCTTTCCAATCTAGGTGGTGGTATAGTCAATGACAGTGTGGCAGAATATCTTTGTATCCTTCTATCTAACCCAGACTGTATTTACACCCTCTGATTAAATCACACTGGCAATTTCGAAGGGACTCAGAGCTCAGACAGGCACTGCTGGTGAGCCCCTGGGGCTGCCATCCCAAATTTTGGAGGTGGAGCTCTCATCCTCTGAAAATAGGCGTAAGCCTTTTTCATGGTGTTTGTGTTTTGTTTTCAGAACCACACATGCTTTGAGATCTTTTATCTTAAGAATCCTAATGGTTGTGAAAGAAATGAAAGTAGCCATTCTTGTACTATTCGTTCTACAGTGAATAGTTTGTACCATGTGAAGTCAGCTCAAGAAATCTTAGCTTCCCCCCAGAGTGTGCCAGGGTCCCTGCTCACTTTCTTATTTCTAGTTTCTATGGCTCAGGCATGAAAGTTAGTCCTGTTTGGGTCTTTTTCTCTCTCTCACCAAATTAATCTGTTGGCAAGTCATGATTATAATTCATACATTACTTAATATATATTTCTGCCTTTCTTTCCCTAAGTGAATTTGGCTGCATATTACTGTATCTGATCATTCCATTAGCGTTCCAAACAATGTCACTGTCTCCCTTTGACCTTTCTTCCACAACCATCTTGGAGTCAGAGTTATCTTTCCAGAGCCCTGCTTGGATTGTGTGCATCTCCAGCTCTGCAAAATTCAGTGGCTACCCGTTGCCTGCAAGACAAACTCCATCTTCTTGACCTTTCTGCTTACTGGCTCCACGGCCCAGCCCCAGCCACCTTCCTGCCCTCCTCCTGCACCCTCTAATACATACCCAAGCTTCTTTCTTTCCCCTTGCACATTTCCCCTTGCATCATTCCTCTGTGTGAAATGTCCTCCTCCCTGCCATTTCCACCTCATCCCCCTCACAGGGAATTGTGAGCAATCTCATCTTCCTCTGCAAGGTCTTAGAGACCAGGACTGAGTTTTATAGGTCTGTAAACCTCCTGCAGAGCCTTGTTGGGACTGAGCTGATGAATCTAGAATTATTTAGTGTTCTTTCAGCTAGTTCATCCTTGGGGTCAACTGGGTCTTCTCATAATCCTTCTGGGCTTTGCTTTACTATTCTGTGCACAAGCATAAGTAACTCATAGAACCAAAAGTGCTGGACATTTGCCAGTTCTCGTCTATTCTCCCTCTTTTTGGCAGGATCCCATCTTCACTCTGTTCTGACTTTGTTATCACTTGTTAAATGGAGCACACTGTGCCAGGATGTGAGCTGCAATTTGACCACAGACCACAAGAAAAATTGAGATAGAGAAGCTTATTACTCACAGGTCCTGAGGCATGTGCACAGCACACCTCGAGGGGCCACACGGGGAAGTCAAGTCAGGGTACAGGCAGACAGAGAGGCAGGACCTGAGGCACCTGTCTTTATTAGGGTCCATGGATGGAGTGCTTTGGGGTTCTTGGACTAAGGTTGGACTGGTCAATTCAAACCCAAAAGAGCCAAGTTTTGGTAAGCTCTGTGGGGGTCTTATGTCCAGGGCACATACGGGGAAGGCCCTGGGACATAGGAAGACAGTTTATCGCAAAGCTGGGAAAGTCATGTCAGGGCTGCTGTTTAGGGCATATGCTTGCATGAGGGGCTACGGTAAGTTTAAGGCCCCTACAGGGCAAACAAAATAGATGCTGAGGCAGCAGTACCCTGCAGTAACTCATCTAAGCCCTTGATGATCCCCCAGGCCAATAAACAAAATTATTTTCCCATTCATTACTAAGCAGAAGGAGTCAAGAAGAAATCATAAAAAAAAAAAAAAGACAACAACAACAACAGGTGTTCATTCCATGTTTCTCATAAACATGTTGACTTTGCTCCTTCCTAAAGCATTGGAGCACATTTTTGGAAACTCAAAGGTAGTAAATGACTCTTAAGAATGAAAACTCCATAAAAAAATTCTGTTTATGACTTTAAATTTCTTGTACCATTTATACAGCTGGAAATTTGCTGGCTGTTGAGAGAAAATTTTTCTAAGCCCCCATATACTTGTGGATATAGAAGGTATGATTATTATTAAAACTTTTGCCTCTGTTTGGGATATAAATGAAAAGTAGTCCCGATTACTATAATGAATTATAATTCATACCAGCTTCAGGAAATAAGTTGCCATGGGAATTAACAACAACAGAGGAACTTAGAGACATGCGAGCCTTTAAGAGCTGGCCAAGGGAGGTTCCCTTTGTCCCCTACCATTTTTATCACTCTTCCTGACAATGATTTTTTTTGTTTTGTTTTTGTTTTGTTTTAGGGGGAGAGACAGGATTTTAAGTAGACTCCACGCCGGGCATGGAGCTCAATGTGGGGTTCAGTCTCACTACTGTAAGATTAGGACCTGAGCTGAAATCAAGAGTCTGATGCTCAACCGACTGAGCCACCCAGGTGCCCCTCCTGACAATAATTTTTATTCATAACATTCTACCTGGTATGAGCTGCAGAGAGTACGATAAATATTTTTGAGACTAGGAAAGGTCACTTCTAGCATGCCACTTGAATGGGAGGCAGAGTAATTTTCTGGTACTTCTTCCCTAAATGACTTGATCAGACTTGAACATGATTGTTTTTCTTAGGGCAGGGAAAGACTCAACTGTGTGTTCAGACTTGTCTTATTAGTTTACTGCTTATGGTTAATATATATGGGCTTAGGAATTTACTTTGGTGCATTATAGCACTCATAAAATAGAATAGAGACATTAATAGTGTTTGATGTGTTTCTGAGTTCAAAATACTTCTAAACATGCTGTGATCACAATCAGTGTAGACCATCCATTGTTTCTTGTGTTGAGAAAAGAGGTCTCTCTTTTCTCACTTTAAAAATTTATGGTAAAACATACATAACATAAAATTTACCATGTTAACTATTTTTAAATGTACATTTTTAAGCACATTCACATTACCTTGCAACCAACACCACCATCCGTCTCCAGAACTTTTCTTAATCCCAAACTGAAACTGTTAAACAATTACTCCCCAACCCCCCACCCTTAGCCCCTGGAAATCATCACCCTACTGTCTGTCTCTGTGGATTTGACTGCTCCAGGTGCCTCACTAAAGTGGAATCATAAGTATTTGCCTTTTTGTGGCTTATTTCACTTAGTGTAATGTCCTCAAGTTTCATTCATGTTGTAGCATGTGTTAGATTTTCCTTCCTTTTTAGGTCAAATAATATTTCATTGTATGGATGCACCACATTTTGTTTATTCATCCACCTGTTAATGGATACTTGGATGGCTCCCACCTTTTGGCTACTGTGAATAATGCTGCTATGAACATAGGTGTTCAAATATCTATTCAAATTGAAATCTCTTTCTTTAGGAAAAGGCAGGGCAAATGGGAACAAGTTATGCTTTCTTGAATTATTGTGACTCAAAATTGCCCTAAACCCATTTTTCAGATTTTAAAAAGTAGATATCACAATTAATAAGGAACTGGAAAAATTAGAGTGGACTGTATTAGGTGATTTCTACCCCCTCCCCCTTACAACATAAGGGAAGTAAAATCAAATAACACTGAATCTTTACAGATTTGCTCTGTTAATATTAGATGATGATTTAAAAAAGTTTCAAATAACAAATTCACCTACATATACAGATAAGTGTTGAGTAAGAAATAATCTCACCATGGCAGTTATGGTCCAAGATAGTAAGCTTTCAAAATCCAAGTGACAGAATACTTAAAGAAATACAAGGGAAAACCTAAATAGGAAACTCGTGAAAAGCCGCTGACTATAAGCATGAAATTATAGAAGTTTGCTAATATTACTTATTATGCTATTTCAGAGAGGAAATCATATACGTTTATGTGTGAATTTTTGGTTTTCATTCTTTATGGTTGCCCTAACAAAACAACAATGGCTAGATATCTACAAATTGGAAATACAAACTCAGAGCAATGGAAGCAATGAGGTTTTTATGAAGGGATAAATGTGGCTGTTTGGGTGTAGAGGTTTTTTTAAGAAATGCCCCATCATCTCGAGGGAAGCCACAGGGATGGGAACGATGGCGCGCCCTGTAGGTACCCTTGGTGACAGCAGATGGCAGCAGAGAGAGGCTTTGCACATCTCTGGGTTCTAGTCTGGTTCTAGTTCTGGCTTCTGAGAAAAAGTTCAACCAGTTATAACATCAAGTAGTAGGAAAAGTCTTTGATAAGTTATTTAGCTTCCCAAAGAAATGGAAAAAGCCAAAATAACCACTAGTCTCAGGTCTTTCCCTGGCAAAAGACTGCCATCTTTCATGATTTAGCTTTTTGTTTCCGAAGGCCCCCAAAAGAAACTATTTCACACTGTGCACTTTCTGTGGTGCTTTGGTGTTCCTGCCTCACCCAGTTGGTTCCATGCTGTACTGTCTTTTGTGGGGGTTTTTTTAGGTTTTTTTTTTTTTATGTTTATTTGGTTTTGGTGGGGGGAGGGGCAGAGAGCGAGGGATACAGAGGATTGAAGCGAGCCCTGCACTGACAGCAGAAAGCCCAATATGGGGCTTGAACTCACGAGCTGTGAGATCATGACCTGAGTGGAAGTAGACGCTTAACGACTAAGCCGCCCACGTGCTCTCATACTGTACTGTTTTTTGTTTTTGAGAGACAGAGAGAGACAGCATGAGCAGGGGAGGGTCAGAGAAAGAGGGAGACACAGAATCCAAAGCAGGCTCCAGGCTCTGAGCTGTCAGCACAGAGCCCGATGCGGGGCTCGAACCCACGAACCGTGAGATCACTACCTGGCCGAAGCTGGATGCCAAACCGACTGAGCCACCCAGGCGCCCCCATACTGTACTGTTTTGTAATGTAACCACCTCATACATATCTGCCCTCTACATTGTGACTCTTTAGAGTATCTTTGCATTTGCCAGGGGCTTAGACAGTGCTCTGCACATAGGAGGAGCTCAACAGATGTGTTTTTAAAAATGGATAATGAAATGGTAAATATTATTAAATATTTTTGTAAGATACTTCACAAAGTTGATCATGATAGCCATGCTATTAAGATGAAAACTTGTGAATTGGATGCAGCTAAGTACATTTATCCTTAAGACTCCAAACTCCAGTCATGCTGATAGATGAACTGACATTGAGCTGGAAGGAAATCTTGGGTGGTGTTCCATACACAACATTTTTATTGGCTTATGTAACTATAGTGAAAGCAGGCTAATTAAACTGACACATGACAAAGTTGGAAGGAATTGTCAATAAACTGAATACAGGGCTCAGAAAGATCTGAGGGATGAGACAAAATCAGCTAGATGAAATTGACAGGGAAAACATGGAGGCCTGTATTTAGGTTGGAAAAATCCATGTGACATGTACTACAAATTTTGATAGGCGGTGGGAGGCAGGGGCAGCGGGAAGAGAAAGGGAGGGAGAGCACTCTGGAAACTTGGAAACAGCACAAATGTTCATGAACAAGGTGGTGTTTCAACAAGTTATGGCTCCATCATCCTATGGAATATTGTACATCTGTTAAAAAGAACAAGTTAGATCTGTACATACTGAGCTGGAAAGATTTCCAAGAGGTATTACTAGATGAGAAGCTATCACAGAAAAAAGTACTTAAGAAATGCTAACCAAAGTGGTTATGTGTGTGTATCTATGTATTTACATATACATCTGCTGTTGCATAGAAAAAAGACTGGAAGGCTGTACATCGAGATCTTAATACTGATACTTCTGAGTAGGACTATGAAATGAGACTTTCACTTTTGAATTTGTATACTTCTCCATTTAATTTTAAATGCAAATGTATTTGTATATTAATTCTGTAATTACATAAATCATCTTAAACTGAAAGTGAGCAAAGGTGATGAGGCTGTTAAAAAGCTCACTCAAAATTAATGTGTAATAATGTGTCTAGAATAGTCACCCCAATGCTAGGCCATGCTGGAGTGCTGCGCTTAGTGCTAGACACAATTCCTCTTTAAGGGGGCCCTGAGGGGGAGCCTGGAAACTCCTGGCATACTTACCACTGCTTGACTGCCAGAGGTTAGAAAACGCGTTTTATTCTTTCTTATTTGCTTGTACCTAGTAGGTTGGTACACAGTAGTTGCTTAATATTGAATGAATCTATGAATGACCAACTGAGAAATGTGGAGCTATATAGCTGGAAAATAAAGTTGGGGTTGAACTTGGATCTGTTCTCAGCTCTTTAAGGTTCTTAAGTGGAAATAGACTTACTTTGGGTCCACCAGAGGGCAGAACAGATGGTGGAGAGCTGGCGTTCTAAACAGGCAGATTTCTGCACAATAGGGAATTCTTCTGACAGCCTCCAGCCCCAAGCGGTCTGTACTACCCCCTCCTTCTTTGACCTCATCTCCTCCCATTCTCTCCCTGACTCTGGTGTCCCGGCTTCTCTCTTCCTGGATGACTTCCCTGAGATACCCATTTGGCTTGCTTCTCCATTCACTCTGATCTCTTAGCAGAGAGGCCTCCCTGACCACCTATATTTAAAAAAAAAATTTTTTTTTAATGTTTTATTTATTTTTGAGAGAGGGGGGGAGAGAGAGAGAGAGAGAGAGAGAGAGAGAGAGAGAGAGACAGCCTGAGCAGGGGAGGGTCAGAGAGAGAGGGAGACACAGAATCTGAAGACAGGCTCCAGGCTCTGAGCTAGCTGTCAGCACAGAGCCCGATGCGGGGCTTGAACCCACGAACCATGAGATCATGGTCTGAGCCGAAGCCGGACACTCAACCGACTGAGCCACCCAGGTGGCCCCTGACCACCTATATTAAACAGCAGTTTGTACTCCCCCTGCCCTTCCTCGTTCCCGTATGCACTTTTTCTTTGTTGCACTTATCTGCAGCATGTATAACCGACAGGGATTTGTTTTTCAACACGAAGGCAGAGATTTTGTTTTGTTCGCAGTCCCGGTGCCCAGTAGTTCCTGGCACTTAGTTGGTACTTGGTAAATATTGGCTGAGTAAATGAATAATTCGAGATGTGCAGGAATGGAATAGAGTGTCTCTAGAAGTCAGGACTCCTTCTTAATCCTATTAGCCCTGGGAGAGATGGGGAGTCCCTACAGTGTTGGCTACTAGTTTCAGGAATTAAATGCACTGGGAGAATTCTAGAAGTCCAACCCACACCCTTTGTGCGATAGGACTGTCTGCTATTGGCCTTTGAGCATGATATGTTATCTCCCTGAGAGGCACCTTCCCGGTCCATTCACGAGGAATACTACTATCTGAAGGCCTACGACTGCCACAGCATCTGTGAGGATTAAATGAGAGCATATGCATGAAACACTTGGTAATAGAGACTGAATGAAAGTTGGCTATTGTTGTCTGCTTAAATCCATTTAGAAAGCATACGGTATACGGTTCTCCATAAAAAATAATGTGTAAAATGCTCTGAGGTCCTTGGGCTGAAGGTTCCTCTTACTGAAAATCCAGAACCATCAATGGTCAGTGTGGGGAGAGCCCCTGAAGGCCAGGCAGGTGGGCAGGCAGCAAGCACCCCCCACACAGGGACAGGCTGGCCCATTGAGCTTATTTCCCATTGACACGGGCAATAAGGGATGCAAAGTAGCTTCATAAAGCCAGCTTTGATTACATACAAATATACAGAAAGAACATCTTCTAGATGTCTAGATGTCTAGATTATAGAATTTTTCTCATGCCTCGAATTTCACCATGAGTAATGTTTTCAAGTGTCGACTTCCATGATTCTTCTAGGAGCCAAACTGGTCACGTGAACCCAGGTTACAGATCCAGTCCACACATCATACTGCATGTGTGTTTGTTAAAAACCTGTTGGAGGTGACCATGTGGTTGGACAAAAAATACTCTTTCTCTCTCTCCTGTCAATCTTTCTGGTGATAGAAGCTTTTCTGTAACTGCGCAGAAGAATCCCAGAATGGTGGACAGACACCCTGGTAACTTACTCTGTTGGTGTTTTGAAATATAAAATGTTAACATAGAAAACTGGCTATAGGTTAAATTAAAATCTGGTCTTCTACTGAAAACTGTAATAGATTTTAAATATAATAATTATTTTATGAATTATATTTTAATATTTTAAACGACATTTGAGACATTACAAAACTAGTTACAAGCATATAATTAAAGCTACAATTTATTATTACAAAATGTTTTTACAATGCTATTCTTGGCAACAGAAAAATGTTTACCCTCATTAAAGTATGTTGAGTACCATTTTTTGGAAACCATGTCAAGCACAATAATAATATTAGGGTTCAATTTGTCCTATAGAACACCTAAATATTTATCTAAACTCTAGTTTCTATTTAAAAACAAATGTCTATCAATTCTATTTTCACTTAAGAAAACTGGATGCTAAAGACGGAAGCAAACAAACTTTTGAAGTAGATGAAACTCATTTTTAATCATTAGAATTTAGACTCCATCTAAATTCTTTAAAATTTTTTTCAATCTATTCTTTAAAAACAGTAACTACCACTCCCCCCATTTTGTTCTGCACCATTAAATTGCACCATGGTAATAGAACATTCCCAAGCAACCTCTTTAAATCCTTGTTCCTACTATTTACCACAGTAATGGAAAAGGCAAACATTGTAAACAGGGTGTCTTGAGCCAGCCTCTAGTTAGTAGTAGCTGGTGGTCCATCCAGTCTATATTTCTCATGCAAAATCACACCTAAATTTTTGAAATAAGACCCTTCACTAATACAAGCCACCACTAAGAACTTCTAGTTTTTTCACATGTGAGAGGCTGAAATGTTTTTATGTGCTACATCCCACAATTAACACAGCCAAGAGCCTCACAGTGGCACTGCAAATTACTCATAACTGAAAGGCTGTATTTTAAATTCAATGATAGTATCTAACTGCACACCGTTTAGAATCAGAATCTGAGCCTTTGAAATAGGGTGAACATATCATGGTTTTCAGAACATCTTGCAGATCAAAAGAACAACTATCCCATTTTAAAGTTTTCACTCAAAAAGCATGACCGAGTTTGAAGCATTAGATAACCCTCATTGTTACCGACTAAAACTCCCCAAGGGAATAAAAGAACCAAGAATCTCTAGGTTCACCTTTAATTCAGGGAAAATGCCAAAGGGAGCCCGGGGGGATCAACCAGACCTTCTCAGCATCCTCTTTAGAACCAGCGTTTCTCTCCTTTCCTCAAAGAAAGAGAAAGAAACGCTGATGTCCTTTGTTTAAAATATGAGACAGCCTACACCCACAACCCCGACCAGCACGGGGTTTCACTGGAACTAATTTTAGTAAAAATCAGTATAGGCACAGAATTATGCCTTTGTTTTCAAGCTTTAGGAGAGAAGAGCTGTGTTGGAGGCATCTGGAGTTTCACTGAGATCCAGAGCAGTGTCAAATGGTTGTGTTTAAGATAGGAATCTGTGTCTTGGGAAATGCTGGTGACTGCGCCCTGACAGCAGAGCGCCTGCGCCTCATCCTTTCCACCCTATCTTTTATCCACTGGTGGGGCAATGTGTTAAACTGGTTTTTTGGACTTTCCAGAACAATATCTAATTAGCAAATAACACAATTCAGTGACATTTAGCAGTATGCAAATTCCAGACACAGCGATCATGAAAACCGTAAAGACAGTCTTTTCTGTGGGCCTGGAAACAAAGCAGTCCACTGTATTGGGACAAGGCCACGCATTGCATTTCACCAAGCGCTGCATGGAGAACCCATCATACATGATATAGAAGACGTACATGAAGACAGCCTCAAAGATGACCCGGAAGAAGATGCTGCTGGTGTAGGTCCACCACAGGGACCCTTCGATACGGACCTTCTGGCTTTTGATCTCTTCAATGTCCTTAAATTCATTCTTTATCTCTCCCTTAATGAACTTCCTTTTCTTCTCGTGTCTCCGGTATGCAACATGCATGGCCACCAAGAGAGCCGGCGTGGACACAAAGATCAGCTGAAGAGCCCAGAGTCGGATGTGAGAGATAGGGAAATAGTGATCATAGCACACATTTTTGCACCCGGGCTGTAGAGTGTTGCAGACGAAATCGGCTTGCTCATCTCCCCACACTTCCTTTGCGGCTACAACAAGGATCATAATGCGAAAAATGAAGAGGACGGTGAGCCAGATTTTCCCAATGCTGGTAGAGTGCTTGTTGACGCCCCCCAGAATAGTCTGCAGTGTGCTCCAATCCATCTTCTCCTCCGGATGGTCTGCGCTGGAAAAGGCAAAGCAAACACAATACAGGAGTGACTAGTCAGGACGGAATTGGGGAGATTTCTCTGGGTCCCGGGTAAGTAAGCACTCTTAAATCTCCTCTTGAGCAAATACCAACTCTTACGCAACCTCACCAAAAAAGATGAAAACAAAACCAACCTAGCTTGCTGTAGGATTAGATGTATAGTTCCCGAACCACCTGGAACATGTTTGTATGTGTTCTCTAATAAAGAGCAGCTTATTCCCTGGAATAATTCACCCAGTGTTTAGCACGTAATAAAGATCTGGGGGGTGGAGGAGGAGCACCACAAGCAAAAGTACTTGCTAACTTAAAGGCACTAATTAGTGCTGACTGAACTCTCTGCAAGAGTTACTTAGCACTTGGAAGAGACTCACCTGCTACATGTGCCCGTTAGCCTCAGGTTTTGCACGGGACCACTGGGACGGATGCTGGCTGAGGCCAGCCTTTCCTTAAAGGCCAACAGGCCATCTCCCTGCAGAGAGCCACTCTCCTTAAAAATATTTCAGTTCACTTTCATGGATTTGGGATGCAGCAGTGAGATGGCTGTTACCGATGGCAAAGTTTACATTTGAGGCATTCCCAAGCTAAAATTTCACAAAAGGCTTCACTTCCTTTTCTACATGAAAAGGAGCAGGTTAGAATTAGTTTACACATGGAGGAAAGCCAGTAGGCATGGATTTTTTTGCCTACTTTTTGTGTGTGGATGGGTGGTCCTCACTACTACGGTGAGGTGGGGACAGATCTGCTTGGTTAGTACTGAGGGATACAGGTGTTTGGTGACTGTTGTAACTGCATTTTTTTTAATTGTGGGCTATGGTTTTAATTTAGAAGCGTTTCTAAAGGTGCACACTAAGAAAAAGGACAGCAAATTTAATTCAGTGATTCCCCAGTCACTGGTCCTACAAGGTGAGTCACTGTATTGAAGTTCAGAACCAAAGCCTGCTGTGGTAATATATTACTCATCACAAAGGGATTTGGAGAAGCCTGTGGTCAATCTCCCATGAGACAGTGGCCTTCTCTTCATCCCAGGAGATGAACTGCCTTCATTTATCCAAAGTTACACCCCAACTGTCTCAATCAACCCCTCATGTAAACAAGATTCCACCTCTCTACAATTCTGGTGCGTAATTGGTTTTCCACCCCTTCTAAGCTGGTAGTGAATCCTCCTCCTTCTCTTACTTAAATGCATAATGCTGTCCCCATTTGGAACAAGTTGGGTCCTGTTTGCTGATGGACTTCCTAAGCAAGCTTGGAATGAATGCCTTTCGTCACTGCGCCTCATCTTGGGCCCTGCCGTGGGGCACTGGGATCTGGCTGAAGCCATCCGATGATGCCACCTTGGTCAGAGGAGGTGACCAGAGGAGGCAGGAGAGACATGGAGAAGAGTCACAGACACAAAAACTACGTAAGATTGAAATATGCCTGAGAAACACTTAGACCTACTCAGCTTGACAAAGAGACATATCGACTGGAAGAAACCGTGGTTTATCTGGGCTCAGCCCAGACCCTTTAGATACAGACTGTCTGGGAGGTCCTTAGGTGAGCCAAAATTCACCTTTTAACCAAATAATATTATGAAATTAGACGGTCCAGTTCTTCATTAGCACTTACTAAGTGGAAAGCAGAACACTCACTGAAATACACTGTCCCTGGCTTAAATCAACACATTCAGCTAAAAATCTAGGGGTGGTGCTTAGGCCTTGGCGGCTTCTGCACTACCAAAGACCACATACTCTTTTATAAACCAGTCCAATCACCATCAGTTGAGAAAAATATTGTTTCATAAAGCTCTTGGTTGAGTTGCAACGATCTGTTTTAAAGATCCTTTTAGGAAGAGAAGCAAATTAAAATGTGCTCCACAGAAGAGAGAGGGGTAATAGGCCAAGATGGACTAAGCAAGCAGGATGGAATTGTTCTCAATATTCAGATTGTCCAGGGAGCTACCCTCCTGCCTTTCCTGACCTGGCAGATGGGTCATGGGCGGGCTCCTACCTGGCCACACCACCCTGTGATTGTTTGGAGTTGTGCCAGAAGTGAGTTGAGGAGCTGGTTCAGTTCTTAGGGAAGGCACCGGGTGAATCTCCAGGTTCCAGAAAAGGCAAAAGGAATTCTTTACCCCTTTACCTTCTCAATCCTTACTTTTTGGATGGCTGACCTCTCCACAGAGCACCCCTACCCCCTCTGTGTCTGTAATTGTGTCTGACTTAGCTTACTAGGTTTGAAAAAGACTCAAAGGATTAATGGGGACATGGCTGTCACCACACATCTCAAGACAGAGTCCCAAGTAAATGGTCATGGTCATACGAGTCCGGCTGTCAGAAAGCTCGGAGGACACGCACCTTTCGGGCTTATTTCCCCCTGCCAGCGAGGGAGCACTGAAGGCTAACACACCCGTCCTACAGAACACGTTTCTCGCTTTCTTTCCAGCTGGAAACGCCGCCTGGAGACATACGCTCTGGACCGTTTAGGAAAAAGAGAAGCAACCAAACTAAACTGAGATTCAAGCTGCGGTCTAGGTCTCTGGGCTCGCAGGGGCAGGAGTTCCAGTTAATCTGTGCCGGACCTCGACCCGAGTGATTTCCCTTGCAAAGTCAGCGCGAGGAGGTAAAGGTCAGTTTCTTCCTGTGAAGGCTTCCTGCTTTGCAGACGACGCTGAGCTTTCTTTCTGAACTAAACCTCCAGCCAGTGGGAAACTTCAGGTGGCTGCAGTTAGAGCAACCGGGCAGCAGTGCGAGCATTTCCCTGGAGGAGTATTACCGACAATCCAGCAAGCTGAGCTTGGACGGTCTCCGGCCCCGCTCCCCTCCCATCCCCTCCCCCCGCCCGGCGCGCCGAACCCGATCGCCGGTCCCGGGGTTCGGTTACCCTGTCCCCTTCTCCGGCGCGCTGCTGCAAATCCGGCCGGAACAGCCCGATTCGAATTTCAGAACCCGGCCGGAGAAACTCCCTCATCCAGACGTTCGCCCTCGCCCCGTGCCTCCCGCCCCAGGTCCTACTGTCGCGACTGCCCGGGACAGGGACCGCGCAGGGGCCTCAGTGCGCGCCGCGTCCAGCTCGGGGGATCTGGGTTCCCCAGACGCGGCCGGGTCCCCCCCCGTCCTGGCCGTCCCGGGGTCCTTCTTGGCGCCCGGTCCCCCACACTAGCGCGTCCCGGGGTCCCTCCAGGCGCGGGGTCCCCCAACCCCAGCCGTCCTGGTGTCCCTCCTGGCGCCCGGTCCCCCAGCCTAGGGCGTCTCGGGGTCCCTCCAGGCACGGGGTTCCCCAGCCCTAGCCGTCCCGCGGTCCCTCCAGGTGCCCGGTACCCCACCCTAGCCGTCCCGGGGCGCCGAGAGTCGGGCGCCGGCCTTACCACTGCGACCCGGGCGCACCTGCGGCGCGGCCTCACCTGTGCAGGAGGGAGCGCTCGGCGGGGCTGGGGGCGGGTGGGCGGCGAGGGGGTCCCGGGTGGCGGCGGAGTGCTCCGGCGGGGTCTGGGCCAGTCCTGGCCGGGGCCGCCTCCGCTCTCGCTGCGGGCTGCGGCGCCGCCGACTGGCTGGGAGTCGGGAGAGCGGAGCGCGCCGGGCGCTTCGGGTCTTCAACACCTGCCTGCGCCAGCGACGCCTTTTAACCGCACCCTACACTCCGCCTCTTCCCCCGGGCCATTTAGAAAGTTACGGAGGGGGCGGCACCTCGCTGCCCCGCCGTCCCCAGTGCTGCGGGCGGGGCGCGCGGGGCCTCCCCGGCAGCCAGAGCTTTCCGGGACCCCCCACCCCCACCCCGTCGCCTCTCGAGGTCCCGGAGAACCCAGGCCGCGGAGTGTCCCAGGCACCCCTGAGCACCTGGATTTCTCTGGGTCTCCATGCGCTCCCCTCCGCGAAGGGTCCGAGCGGTGGGTGGCTGGACCTCGTGACCCCAGGAGGCTGGAAAGCCCTAGGAACTCGACTCCCCGCATTTTGGGGATGGGTGGGGTTAAAGGATAGTTGTTGTTGCCATTATTGTTATTTTTACTTTAGTCCAAAGAGTCCTACTGTATTTAAAGCTCTAATTTACTAGTTTTCTAATTATTGGGAAAACGGGCGTTCCCAACGGTTTGAAGATTGCAGTTCAGGCTGTGGAGGCTCCAGTTCCCTGTGCGGTCCTCCGCTGCAGCGCGGTGGCGCAGGGTCGGTTCCCTTCTTGGGACCTGGGTTCCGAGGGGGCAAGCGGGTGGCGCCACCAGGGCTGGCCAAGCCCCTGCTTCTTTCTCCCCCCAGAAGCTCGCAGGCAAACTCAACCAACGCATCCTTGGATTCCCGTTTTGATTCGACCACTGTCAACAGTATGCTAAGGGCTAGTGTTGGAGGTTGGTGGGGGAGACAAGTCTCACTCTTGCCAGGGCTGGCACGGACGTCTCCGTGGGCCCTGGACGTGGGGTTCCCGCCATCTGCACCTCACAGAGGGTGCTCCACCTGGGCCCTGCCCGCTTCCTCCTCCTTCCACAGTTGAGAAATCACAAGGCAGTTATTCGATTTGGGGTGGGGGCGACCCAGATTATTCAGAAAGTAAAGAGAGTATGAATGAAGTCTACCCACCCCTCCTTCACCTGCAAACGCGCACATCATGAAAGGGGAGCTGATCCTGGGCCGCTCAGTTCGCCCAGAAGCTTGATCTCGGACTAGGAAGTCTCAGGGTTCACACTTGGTTGGGTATTTTGATGTCTCGAAATGCAGGTCGACAGAAAGGGGATATTCACAACTCAAGTGGACGGAGAATTAAAACTGTTAGAGCAGGGCGCGTTGGGGGAATAGTATCAAGCGTTGGTGGTGGTCACTACTCAGGTACCTTGATTCATGAGTCCTGCAAAGTGCAGCGGTGTGGAAGAGCGGGCAAGCGGCTCTCATGCTCACCTTTACTTAGGTCAGTTTTATGTTAAGCAAAGATGATGATTCATCCTGACAGAGCAGATCTAGGCTCAGAAATGGATTTCCCATGATTGTCACCATTAGCGTGAAAGCATTGACTTTTCCTTGTAAAATTGGTGCGCCATTGCTATGGGCCAACTCAGGCCATTCTTGTATGGGCGAACGTGAGTTCTTTCCCGCGGTTACTACCCCACCTTCCAGCTCTAAGTCTTAGTCTATGAGGGAGTGTCTGTTCATGAAGAGACACAGCCCCAAGAGTTGCCAAAAGCCCTTACATGGCCCATCTGAGAGATGTGCTGAATCGGCTTTTTAGAAATTACAAGGCAAAGCCGGGTGGAGTGGAATGAACCTCCTGGGTCTGAGCGCACATCAGAGTTGAGGTAGGAGGTGTCTCCGGGTGGACAGCGTAGGCGGGGTGGTCGTTGTAGACTGGGTGGATGTTGTGGAACTGGCCTGTGGCTCCTCCCTTATTTTCTGGAACAGCGCTGGTTAGGAGCAACGTGTTAGAGCCCTCCTTGGGTCAGAATGAAGGGTCTAGAACCATTGCAGGAAGCTTACTGGTATAGGTGGTTTGGAGACTGAAAGTTGACTCACTTTTCCCCATTGAAAATTTTCACCCTAGGTTTTAGTGTGTATCTCCTGATTATAGGTTGCTGTTCAACTTCCTTTTCCTTGTTTTCCCCTACTTACTTTCTTGATTTGCATAATTAGTGTGCGTTGTTGGCTAATTGTATATCACAGCTGCTCCTATTTGGGGCTATATGGCTAGACCTCCTGCAGCCCTCAAATCTTAACCTGACTTTATTCTGTTTCGTGTGATTTGTGTTGTTTTTCTGTATTGGTATTTTCTTCCTTACCAGACTTGAATTTCTCTAAGACAGTCATCTTAAATATATATTTTTGTGTCTTCCAGAGTAGAGGAGGAGGAAAAGAAGAAGACGGAAAAAAAAGTTTGGATATTTGAAGTTATTTCCACATGAGCTTAGATTTACATACAATGTGAACAGATCACACCACAAATTAGTAGTTTTGTAAATGCTGTAATCATTTTGTGAATAGCATAATCATATTTATGTCTCTTTTTTCTTTTGGTTAAAAGCATTACTCTGTTAAATGGAAACATTGAAAATAAGCCTTAATTTGTCCCCCTGTTTTCAGACGTCTTCATCTTTGAACTTACCAGCCCCTAGAGAAAGCTCTGCCCTCTACTCCAGCCTTCCCGGCGCCCAGAGCATAGCAGATGCCTAACCTGTCTGCTCCTTGATTGGCATACCTCTGTCTTCTTAACCTGCAGACACTGAACAACATAGAGAATGTTTTTAGACTTGGCTTTATGGGAAAAACAAAAAACAAAAAACTCTGGTGTCGCCTGAACTGGTCTTGAATGAAGCAATTCCCAGGGAAACTTGGGCACTTAGTGAGTAGCTGTTGCTTAACCGATCAGCTCTGTTACAGCCACACGTTGTCACTTTGGAGTGTTAGAGATACATATGATTAATATTCTTATGCACATGCTTAGTAGCAAGCAGGCAAATCCCAGGTGTTTATAATTGAGTTGAACTTTTATGCAGGTATTTAAAGTGATGCAGTTGTCAGGTTATAAGGTGAAATGCGAATATTTGAAGATATTTGGTATTTTAATTTGACAGCTGTTTTACAAATGAACCAGAAAGAAAGAAATTGTTCTTGTGTAAGAAATTAGTGTGAGAAAAATGATATTTCTTCACATATTTTAATGGATGATTGCTTGCTAGCTGCCTAATGGGGCAGCCCCTGGATTCCCTCTGGGAAGGATGATCTGAATGTAAATAAAAACTGTCTCAGTTAAATTTCTGATGCACAAATCATATATAGGAGATAGCAGGAAGTATTTCAAGACAAGAAAAGACTTGGAGCCCCTGTCTGAAACCGTGGCAATTTTAGGGCAAGTTAGAATCATTGAATGCCTCTTAGCTATTAGTTATTAAGGTCATTAGCTACTAGTCTAGACCCACTCTCTTAACTTGGCTTTTGAAATATTCATCATGTTAATAATTGGCAAAAATTTCAGAAAGTTCAGTCTCCCTCAAAATAGCATTTGGAAACTAAAGATATAATGAACCCTTGGCATATCTAGGTAATTAATAATGACTTACATATAATAATGAGTTAAAAGCAGGAGTGATCTTAGTGAAAGCCTTTTAAATTTTTGTGAATAATTATTACAGGAGAATACCATTTCACTGTGATTTCTCTCTGCATCATTGACCTGCACCCTTATTTATGTATCCTGAAAATTGTTCATGTCAAATCATTTAAGGAAAAAAATCAGTTGTTCTATTCAAGGAGTTAAGAAAAAAGATCTCAGACTTCAATAATTTGTTCTTTTCTTCACTTTCAAATTAAAGGCATTTCATAAAAATTCCAGCTTTTGAGTTATGACTGAAACTGTTGTCTTTCCATTTTCCTCATCTGTTCTTATATTCACACATAAAATATTTGGAGGAAATTCACATTGCTAGATGTGTCTCTGTGGCAAGCCGTAGTAAAATAAGTTGATTTCTTTTATTTTACTGGATGAATGTATTCTCTTACTTGCAAATACATCAGTGTAGCTCTTTTATGATTATCTAAGCAGACGATAGAGAAGCTACAAAGATGCTTCTACATGTATTGTATCAAAGCACATGTTGGTCAGAAATGAATGCAGAGCTATAACTCCCTAGACAAACTGGTAGAGAAAATTTATGTCTAGTGAATATGAAAATTAAATTCTGTAAGCTGTGATGACTTATCAAAATGGAAATTCTGCATCATTCACAAAGGAACAAAAGAGATTTCTGCATTTTAGTTTGTGTTACAAATCATCTTAAAGAGGTTTTAGAACAAGTTAGGGCCCAGTAAACACTCTTGAGTTGCTTTAGTAAAAAAAATCACAGACATAGGTTTGACAAGGGACTATAGAGAGATTCCCTGGTATCTGATAGACTACAGCAGTTTTCTATGAAGTGCTAGTCTAGAATGTCCCAAATTTAAATTTGTCACTCTCTGGAAACTGCTGATTACACATTCAGTTTTGCTGCGGAGGTCCCAATCAGGTGGATGTTCTGACTTAGAAAGCCCCTCTTCTGAAATTGGATGTGAAGTCTTTGGTATGAGAATTCAGAACGGGCTTTGTGTGTTAGCTATTAGTCTAAACTTCTTAAAGTGTTTTGGAGTCATTTCTGTTTTGGGGGTGAGAGCTCTCCTATACAATCTCATCCTTTAAAAAAAAAAATCTCTGCCGGAATAAAAAGGGCACTTGTAATACCCAGAGGGTACAGTAGATGGCACTGGGAAGATTTGCCAGGAAGTTTTTGTAAAATGCACATACTTGGAAGATAGTGGGAGATAAAAGGATAATCTTTTCTTCTAGTCCAGTGTTGCTTGTCCTGAGAAATAAATTTCTTTCCTCCCCCTGCTCTCGCCAAATTAATTGAGATAGGACAGAATAGAAAATATCAGAATGAATTGCTCTTACTTAGGGTTTAAGTAACACTCTATGATATGTTTCATGAAATATTTCCTGTGTTTTCATACTCACATCCGCACATGTGTACTGGACCCGATGTAAAATGTACTTCTTGCTGCAGATCCCTGTCACAGAAAGTTGGAAAGTCACTGTTCTATTCCATTTCCAGAGAAACCAACATATCACTGCGGTCTAGGTAAAAGTATTGTTGCTGAGAGGAGTGATATGTAGGCCCTAAGAGCAACCTCCTAGCTCTGCTGTGTCATATTTGAGCTCACAGCACAGTGGTCCCAGAAACTCTAAGCTGGTGAGAGTTACTGGTGGTTGAATTGCTTAAAAACTTTAGTTCATGCTGGTAAATGACCTCCTCCCATTAGATCTGTTTCCCTGGCGCCCTCTTTCCGATGTGAGTGTGCTGTGTGAATGCCTGTCTCCTATCTGAGTTTGTTGGGTTTGTGGGATGGGTGAGAAGAAGCAAGAACATTTGGTTGGGTCTTTTACTAACATATCACTTAACAAAACTGTCAAAAAAAAAAGATACATATAATGCTTTAATTTCTAGTATGCTCAAAAGTCAGGGACCAGCCTTTTTAATGGATTATGTATTTAAAGAACCAGATGGAGACTTTTATTGTCAAATATATGGATTGAATTATTGTGCTCTGGGAAAGAGGAGTCAATAAGCATAATGTCTTTTATGATTTCTTTATTGCCTTTAAAATAAATCAGTGCTGGTGAGGAATTTAGAGTCCTGGGCTCTTCTCTTTAGTATTATGGGGGCCTGGTGCCTAGTGTGTATCATTAGCAGAGATGGTATCGGTCAGTCTGGAGGATCTTGGTATCATCATCTCAATCACCATGTGATGGGAAACATTCTTTTTTCTTTTCTTACAGGCTATATGATATTACAATACTAGGTTAGTATGTGGATAGGCCTTGGAAAGGTACAGTCCCTGCTTGTAATTTACCAAAGGAAAAAATAGACCACTGCAAATGTAACGTGTTTGAATGACCAATTTCAAGTGTGTAATGTAAATGAAGGAACCTCTGGGCAGAATCCAACGCAAAGGTCACTGTGTTAGTCATTTATTTAGAACTTGATATCCTGAAGTGAGCCAAGTGTTTTATGTTTCTTTTATTGCATAATTCTAAGGAAAATATTTTTAATCTTACTCTACAGATATGAAAACTGATCTGTGACGTTCATATGTCATATGAATCTATACAAGTCTATAGGGATGAGTTTTCTTCCCTCTTTCATACAGAAAAGTAGAGCATTGTACGCCCTATTGCACACTTTGCTTTTCTCATTTAATATATCATGGAAATCTTCTTATACAAATAAAGAGCTTCCTCATTCTTTCACATAGCTTCATAGTATTCCTAATATGATTATATAATAATTTAATTAAAAATCCTGTAATTTTCTATGATGTTTCCAATCTTTTGCTATTACAAACAGCATTATGGCTCTGTTTCAAATTAGATATAGAAGGCAAAATGTCATTTTTCCTATGATAACAATAACAAAAAACCTGCTAAAAAGAAAGTCTATTGGCAATTGTCAAAGAATAGTGGGCAGGTTAAACTTCATTGAACTGACTTGTAGGAAGTGATGGTGAGCAGAGAGCCACAACTGCTTTCATGTCTGGAGGAAAGCTCCTGATTTGTGGGAAGGTGGAGAAGCAGGCCTCCTGTAGATGAAGAGATTTATAGAATTGAGGAAAAATCAGTCAAGACACTAATAATAGTATGGGTTGCCAGACGGATTGGAATTTAGAAGTGCCTCAAATACAAAAATAAATTGCTTGGCTTGATAATCAACCCCTCTTCCTCCTGCCCCCCTGCACAGTGTTACTGCAAAAGTGTCACTGTAGGCAAGGCTAAAAAACCAAGAATTACACAGTTTCAAACTTTTTAAATTTTGGAGTGGTTCTAGAGTTGGAGTCAAAGTGAGCCCAAACTATATGATGTCTGTATCAAACAATGACAAGATAGAAGAGGCTAGCCACTCCACAGTGGATATGTAGGAAACTGAGGTTGGGCTGAATTGAAAATGTCCTTTTTCCATCAGATAGTAGAGGTGCCCTCAATTCAAAAAAATTTTTTTAAATGTTTTAATGTTTATTTATTTTTGAGAGAGTGAGACTGAAAGAGAGAGAGAGAGTGAGTATGAGTTGGGGAGGGGACAGAGAAAGAGAAGGAGACACAGAATCCTTAGCAGGCTTCAGGTTCTGAGATTTCAGCACAGAGCCCAACATGGGGCTTGAATTCACAGCCGTGAGATTATGACTTGAGCTGATGTTGGACACTCAACTTACTGAGCCACCAAGACGCCCCTGAAAAAATTTTTTAATGTTTATTTATTTTTGAGAGAGAGACATAGCACAAGTGAAGGAGACACAGAATCTGAAGACACAGAGAGGGACATAGAATCTGAAGCAGGTTCCAGGCTCTGAGTTGTCAGCACAGAGCCACATGTGGGGCTTGAACTCATGAGCCAGGAGATCATGACCTGAGCCAAAGTCAGATGCTCAACCAACTGAGCTACCGAGGAGCCCCCAGAGGTACACGAGTTTAATTAACACTGTAGCTAAGCCCCAGATCAATTTGACTCTTGATAAATCTGAAAGATCAATCCTCATTCTAGACACCTGTCAGAAAAAAAGACTTGCACTCACTGGAAAAACAAAAATAATCCCCCCCCGAAATTATTTTATATGCAAAATCAGCATTGAGTAAAAAACTATAAGACATGTGAAGCAACAGGAAAATGAGACCCATAATCAGGAGGAAAAAAGTCAATAGAAGCAGACTCACAAGTAGATTGAATGGTAAAAGGATGGGAAAAATATATACAGTGCAAACCCAAATCACAGGGAAGCTCAAATGACTATACCATACAATGTATTCCTCAAAACAAGGAGATTACCAGAATTAAAGAGACAAATTAAAAAGACGAATTAAAGAGACAAATGTCAAAAGGATCATTTCATCAAGAAGACATCAATCCTAAATGTGTATGCACTAAATAAAAGAGCTCTAAAATACATAAGGCAAAATTGAAAGCACCAAAGAGAGAAATGACAAATCCATATTCATAGTTAGAATAACTGAGCAATTGAACATTACACAAAAATCAGCAAGGATATGGCAGATCAAAACAATACTATCAACTAACTTGACCTTATTTACCTTTATAGAACACTATGCCCAGCAACTGCATATTATACATTTTTTAAGTGCATGTGAAATATTTGCTGAGAGAAAACATGCTGAACTATGCAACATGCTTCAATAAATTTCAAAAAATGGAACTCACAGAGTATATTTTCCAACCTTTGCAGAATTAAATTAGTTATCTATCTACGTACCTATCTACCTATCTATCTATATTTGGTATTTTCTATACCAGATATTTAGAGATTAAGTGATACATAAATGGGTAAAAGAAAAAAATTATAAGAGATCCTTCATATAAATAAAATGAATGAAAATGAAAAACTCAAAATTTGAAGGATGCACCTAAGCAGTGCTGAGATAAATTTTTATTTTAAGTGTGTATATTAGAAAAAGAAGAAAAGTTTAAACTTGATTATCTACATTTCTACGTTAAGAAACTTGAAAAAAAGAAAAATGAAACAATTTAAGTAGAGGAAGGAAATAATAAAGATAAGAAATCAATGAATTAGAAATCAAATAATGGAGAAAATGAAACAAAGCTAAAGTTTAGTTCTTTGAAAATATTAATAAAATTGATAAACTCCTTATCTTCATCAGTTTGGGCTGCCATAACAAAATGCCATAGACTGAGTGGCTTAAAAAGCAATTTTTTTTCCTTCAGTTTTGAAACCGTGGAGCCTGAAAGTCCAAGATCAGGGTGGCAGCATGTTTGGGTTTTAGGTTCATAAAAATTATATTAAACATGTTATATGAAGTGGCTGATAGAGGATTTTTCTCATTGGCCAATTCCTAAGATTTTTATTTTTAGACAATGTGTTATATCCTCTTTAATATTTTAGAGAAGATTACCTCTTTGTAATTTATTTTTTCATTGTGAATTACTGGTCCAAAATTTAAACTAAGATGTCGTGGTGGGATGGGTCATGGCAAAGGAGTACATGGGGGAAGTTCTTAAAACCTGGATTAGAGTTCAGTACTAATCTCTTCCTCCAGATGTTTTATAAAGCCTTGTAACAAGTAGAGAAATTGGTAGGTTTGAGTTTTATTTCGCTTACCACAGAAATATTAAGAAATAATAATATAGACAAAAGGAAAGAAGAGATAAGGATGTACTTGATAGCCATCTCTTCAGTATTTAGGGAAGACTTTTTAGGAATATATATATTTTGATTTTAAAGAGATTTGGAAACTGAGATAAAAGATTTGCCCAGGTGACTTTGACTTCTGGCAACATATGAGTAAGACCTATTCTAGAAGTTTCCTCTTCCCTCTTCAGATTTAAGAATTCTCAACAAAATATTATTTAAAAATTGTGACAAATAACTAAGTGAAAGAAATGAAGGCACGGAGGTGCCAGAAATGTAGAGAGTGTTCAAGACCAGCACTGTGAGTAGTAAGTTAACCTATGGTTGCTGATAGGAGGGTGAATCTGCAAGTGGAACTTATAGCCTCAGGCTGATGTCGACTTTGTCTGGAGGGCATTTATTTTTGCTTCTGGAAAGCAGTTATGGTAGGTGCAGTGTCCTCAATCCAATCAAAGACTGAACTGATTCAAACTTGGCTTGGTGAGTGTTGCCTGATTTCAGGTTACTCTTACTCCTAGAAAGCCCTTTGGAGGTCCAGACCAAAAGAGTGGGGGTATTTACAAGGGCCTGTCCTCTGGTGGACCCCCAAATTCAATTTTCATTCTCCTAGCCCCATGAGATTGCCAGAAACTCTATTCAGCCTCTTAGCCTCTCAACTTTGTTTTTGTTTGTTTGTTTGCAAACTGGCAAATGCCTTGTGAGTAAAATGGTTCACTTTCCTTCTCATCTTTTCTGACAGGGATCTTGGCTCTTGAAGTCTTTGCTACTCTGGTACCTCTCTTAAGTTTTCACACATGTTTGTTCGCATTGTTCAATTTCTCTACATGTTCTCAGCAGTAGGGTTTGTCTTGGATAAACTAACCCACCATTATTTGAGCCAGAAATAACCTGCTGATTACTTGAAACTACACAGTAGATAATGTTAAAAATTCAGATCACACTTTCTAAATGTTTTTTTATAAATATCATTTGATAAGATTTTAGAAATTTTTATTACTTCAAATGATGTTATGTGAAAATTATTTGTAATAGTCTTCAAGTTTTTCCTCATTGATGAGTACAAATTTTCTTTGAATCATGAGCTTTAAAGAAATACTTGCTATTTTGTTAAAATATATGTTTGTATATTCTGCTTTTAATGATATGCCTTTTGAACATTACTTTTATCCAGTGGTTATGTACAATAAAAAGCCACTGTGGTTGTTTATGTCAAACCATGCAGGTCACTTTCAGCCTTGCTATTGTGAACCTTTCTTGCACCAGGTCTGTGCACCAGGGTGTAGTGTGTGAGGGCAGAAAATGAGACAGGGCCTTGGAAAATGCCTTCAAGAAGAACTGAGGCTTGGTGTCCACACTGTCTTTCTGTTTCCCTATCACTCCAGCAGTGCGATGGGAGAATGGGTCAGTGACACCCAATTTTGAGCCTTTGTTTTTAATGTTTTTTTATTTTAATTTTTTTTTGAGAGCGGGGGGAGGGGCAGAGAGAGATGGAGACAGAATCTGAAGCAAGCTCCAGGCTCTCAGCTGTCAGCACAGAGTCTGACGCAGGGCTCTAACTCGCAAACCTCGAGATCATGACCTGAGCTGAAGTCAGATGCTTAATTGACTGAGCCAACAAGGCGCCCCTTGAGTCTTTGCTTTTTTTCTGTATCACCTACATGGCCTGAAATGAAATGCCTCTCAGCCTGTTTCCTCTTCTGTAAAATGAAAGTTTACATCCCATCATGTACAATGCCTAGTGAAGCACCTGGCTTGCAGTAGACACTTGAGAAATTAGGATCTCCAATCTAAAGAAATTTACTTTGCATCAAGGAGGAAGTAAGAGTTGGACGAAGGGACAACTGGAGCCAGAAATCCACCTACCTCCATCCTTAGAGGGAAGATGTGTTCCAAGCAACTACCATCATCAAAATGATTGCACTCTCCCTCAGACTTGCCTGGTATCTATATCCAAGGTTGTTTGCAAGTCCAAGAAGTACAGCCACTCTGACACAGAGCAAATTGGGACACCAGGCTTTCACCTTGTGATGGGCTTGCCTTCTGACCTTTTGTCTATATCAGAGAAGATAAGGGAGAACATTTTGAAAGAAAGGAGAAAGAAGATAGCCACAGAAAAACAAAGCAAAGGAACTGGCAGAAAAAGCAGTGAGGCTTGTGGTACCAAAGGAAGCAGAAAACTAAGTAGGATAAAGACAGAAAGTAGATCTTGAAAAGATTTATCATAGGTCTTTAATGTGGTTTTATTTGTGAGCAGGGTGATGGGTGACCACAGGGTGTTTGAGAGAGCTGCTTAGCAGCCTGGAGAATAGACTGCTGACCATGGGGTATACCATCGATTGACAGCAGAGGCTTAGGCCTGAGCAGAACAAGGCAGCTGCTGTCATGGTGTGACTGCCTGAGCCTCTCCCCCTTCCCTGTGTGGAACAAGTTGCTGAATGGACAAACTCATGTTTTGAGTCCATAGGGGCTGAAAAGGGGCAAATCCATCTATGATGTTTATGTAACAGTTTTTATCATCCTGGGGCTGAACACAGCACTTTTACAGATGCACTTCCAGAGTGGAAATATATCAGGGAGATACAGCTATTTTCAAAGCACCTGCTTGAAATGCCATGTGTCCATGTTTCCAAAGACCAGCGTGAAGATAGGCAAGGAAACGTTAGAATGTCAATCCCCCCACTTCCCCAAGCTAACCAAATTAGACTCTGGACAAACATTCTAAATTATTTCAGGCAATTCTTTGGCCCACCGATGTTTGAAAAGTTTACTTGCTCTATGGGAACCAGGACTGAGGCTAGCTGTATAAAAATCAACTCAGAAATATGTTAGAAATACAGATTCCTGGGCTGTGTGTTGGAGGATCCATGGCCTGTGGTCTATATTAATTTGATCCTCATGATTTTATAACTGGACTTAGCACTATTTTGACAGATGTGGATGTGCTTCAGGGAAAACTTCAGATCTTGACCCTATAAATACCAGTTCCAACTGAGGGGGGTCCATCTTCTGTTTGTGTTAGAACAGTATATAGGGGAAGAAGTACAATATGATAAAATTAAAAATCCCAAGCATCTTGTAAGTAAATTCGAGATTGTGGCACATTTTCAATGAAGAGCATCTCTTTGGTACTAGCACTGAACCTAAATATTAGATCCTGGTAAGCATTGGGCAGCCACCTTCTATGAGCAGAATCTAGAAGACCACTCCTAGGTCTCTTTTAGGGCTGAAGTTAAACCTGAAACAATCAATTCCTCTTTCAATTTATGCCTTCCATTTTTGAACATTGAAGATTTGGATACTGATTACCAGTCAGAAGAGACTGTCTCAGTCTTGTATACACTGTCTTGTATTAGTATGTTTTGAATAGGAAACTAATCTCTTAATTAATAAGAGATGAATAAGAGTAACATGATATACAAAGAAGGAATTACTTATAGCTGAGTACTAGTTATAATCTAAAATACTACATTAATCCTGAATCCATATATTTAAAAGTTATGTTAGCAAAAATGCTAAAAATAAATCATTTTAGTATCTAATAAACCACACCCAGAAATAATTTAGGTTAACAAGTATCTTCATGTTTCTGAGGTTGGTTTATGATGGAACCTCTGAGGTCTGTAGCATTATTTCCAAAAACGATTTTTGGCAGTGGTTTTGCAATTAATTTCTCATTGTGGTGAGTTTTTCTCACTGCACTCTGACATCTGAATAATTTCAAGGCATTCTGTCATTTCACCAACTTTTTTCCCCTCTTAAAATGACCTGAAAAGGCCTTGGCCAGTGGTGCTCAGTTCTTCAATCAGCATTCACCTAAGTGCTCCTACTGGGTGGGAGAAACCATAGCAACGGCAGTTCTGGCAGTTGGGGAAGTTGTTTCACAGACTTCAGAAAGCTACTGTTGGGTCCCCCTCAGGATGGCAAGCTAATGAGCCTTCTTTCCTTCCCAACAGCTATGCCACAAAACGAAGAAGAGGCATTAGTATTCAAGACCCCAATTAATTCAGTACATTTAGTGGCACTCACTATATGAAGTGACATGTTTTGGGGCTAAAGGGAATTGGTTTTCTTTTATCCAGGAGCCCTCACCCTAGAGGGGAAGCAAAGAGAACACAGGAGTGCAAACACACACAGGGCAACCCTTGGGAGGAGAGAGAGGAGGAGTGGTTCTGGGGCGAGGCAAAGAGAATCTTGGGAGTAAAGACTTTGAATTACTTTAGAAGGAAAGGTTGGAGGAAGGGACAGAGAGGACATTCTAGGCAGGAGAGAGTTGGTGCAATGCCCAGAGGTGGGGATAAATAAGCAGGTGGGGATAAATAAGGAAACAGAGTGCATACTTGGGCAGACTGGGGATGGGGAGCACTGAGACACCACTGGGAGAAACTTGGAAGTCAGAGGATTTGGGATTTTACTTTGTGTTCAGTGGTAACTTTTGGATTCAGCTGTCACTGTTTTCTACCTGGCACTTCAGGGACTAGTCACACTAAATTGCTACTCCTGTGTATGCATGTTGCTTCCTCCCTGCCTCTGTAAGAAATATCCATTCCTCCCATCTCTCCTGCTTAATTTCTAATCATCCTTTAAGACTCACCTTCTTCAGGACACTGCCCGGATGGGTTGGCTGCCTCCTCCCACCCCAACAAGTTCCAATGACTCCTGGTTTATCACCATCACTAGTGTTGCATTTTCACATTATTTTAGAATTTTCTGTTTGTAGCTCTAGCTCCTCCACTAGACTGTAAAGAAGCACACTATCTCAGTCATCACCCCTGACACTCAACACAGGACCTGACTCCTAGGAGATTCTTAGTATGAGTTTGCTGAGTGAGTGAGTCTCAGGCCCAGATCCAGGCTTCAGTGGAATGACCCTGGACACTGGAAGGACTGAGTAACAGATGTGGAAAGACTAGTTGGAGAGCCACTGGTAAGGTCCCTGAAAGAGGTAATGATGCTAGGGTAGTAGGGAGATGCACTCAAAATCTAATGTGGAGCTGTAGTAGGTATGATTTGGGCTCTGTTGGCTGAGGGAGGAGTCATGAATGAGAATGAGTGGGCTCATACCACCTCTCCCAAGCTGTTCCCAGCCCACACGTGTGCTTCTTTTGACCTACAGAATATTAGTTTTAAAAACAGCATTTTTCACAGAACTAGAACAAACAATCCTAAAATTTATATGAAACCACAAAAGACCTCAAGTAGTCAAAGCAATCTCGAAAAAGAAAAACAAAAGTGGAGAAAAACAAAATCACAATTCCAGATTTCAAGTTATATTGCAAAATGGTAGTAATTAAGACAGTATGGTACTGGCATAAAAATAGACACATAGATCAATGGACTAGAATAGAAAACCCAGAAATAAGCCCACAATTACATGGCCAATTAATCTTTGACAAAGGAGGAATGCATATACAATGGGAAAAAGACAGTCTTTTCAACAAATGGTGTTGAGAAATCTGGACAGCCACATGCAAAAGAATGAAACTGGACCACTTTCTTTCAACATACACAAAAATAAACTCAAAATGTATTAAAGACCTAAACGTGAGGCCTGAAACCATAAAAATCCTTGAAGTGTGCACAGGCAGTAATCTTTCTGACATTGGCTATAGCAACATTTTTCTGATATGTCTCCTGAAACAAGAGAAATAGAAGCAAAAATAAACTATTGGGACTACATCAAAATAAAAACTTTCTGCACAGTGAAGGAAACAATTAACAAAAGGCAACCTACTGAATGGTAGAAGATATTTGCAAATGATATGTCTAATAAATGATATATCCAATATATATCCAATATTTCCAATAAATAACTATATAAAGAACTGATACAACTCAATACAAAAAAATAATAATCCAATTAAAAACTGGGCAGAAGACATGAACAGACATTTCCCTAAGGAAGACATACAGATGGCCAACTGACACATGAAAAGATGCTCTGCATCACTCATCATCAGGGAAATAACAAATCAAAACTACAATGAGATATCACCTCATTCCCTTCAGAATGGCTAAAATCAACAACAAAAGAAATAGCAAGTGTTGGCAAGGATGTGGACAAAAAGTAACCCTCATGCACTGTTGGTGGGAATGCAAACTAGTGCAGCCACTGTGGAAAACTGTATGGAGGTTCCTCAAAAAATTAAAAATAGAGCTACCTTATGATCCAGGAATTGCACTGGGTCTTTACCCCCAAAATACAAAAACGCTAATTCAAAGAGATACATGTACCCCTATGACTACTGTAGTATTATTTACAATAGCCAAACTATGGAAGTAGCCCAAATGTCCATTGGTAGTTGAATGGATAAAGAAGAGGCCACACACACACACACACACACACACACACATACACGCACACTGGAATATTAGTCAGCCATGAAAAAGGATAAAATCTTAGCATTCGCAATGACATGAATGGAGCTAGACAGTATAATGCTGAACAAAATAAGTCAGTTAGAGAAAGACTAACACCATATGATTTCACTCATATGTGGAATTCAAGAAACAAAACAAATGAACAAAGGGAAAAACAAGAGAAGAGAGGCAAACCAAGAAACAGACTCTTAACTACAGAGAACAAAATGATGGTTATCAGAGGAAGATGGGTGGGAGGATGGGGGGAAATAGGTGATGGGGATTAAAGACTATACTTATCATGATAAAAAACAATGATAAAAAAATAAGATCTGTAAAAAAAACCTTTGTTGCCAATATCTTAAAATCAGTAAATTTTTACATAAAAATACCAATTTCTAGCATTGATTGAAATATCAAGCAACACTGGACCCACAGTATCATAAATCAAGAAGAAGCCAGAGCTGGGAAACAGCTGCCTTCTTTGGAAAGAACCCATTGGCTACTTTACCCATTTGCTGTTGTGGTCTCTGTGAGTGTGAGCCTTGCACTAAAGGGCCAAACCTGAGGGACTGGGGAAAATGTCTTTAATCAGTGTAAGAAACCCAGGAAAATGCACATTTTCTTATTTCAGAGGAAAATAATTAGATCCATTTTTTACATAGTAAGTTTGAGGTGTCCACAGAGCCTTGGATACCTTTGGGAGAATAGTTTGAAATATTAGTCTGAATAACCCATTTTGCAACCTGTAATAAATTAAAAGAGCTAGGTAATGGCCAACAATGGTTGCTGACATCACCACTGGAAGACAACCAGACACGTGCCTCCTGATGGAATATACAATATCACCTATAAAACAATCTGGCAAAAGGAAAAAAAATCTGCTAAAGCCTTTAAATGTAACTATCAGTTTATAGAAAATACAAAAGATAGAAGAACATACTAAATACCTCAAATATGCAATCAGCAAAGTCCAGGCTATGAGAAACTCTAAGAAACAAATGATCTAGTTTCTGAGAAACAAAAAGTTGCAAGAAAATAAAAAGAGGTGTAGGGGAACCAGCAGATTACAGAGGCTTGAGAGACATATTAACTAACTGCAATATATGGATTTCATTGATTTCTTTTTAAACTACTATTTAAAAATAAAGAGTTTGTTCCAGGATGATGGAAGCTTCTTACCAAGTACAACTAAAATCCCTGGAAATTATAGAAACATAAACATAAGAAGACCCTGAAAAATGGAGAGAAGAAGGCAGACCAGGGAGGGACCTTGGGACTCACATGGTGGTGAGTTTGTCTAGGTGTTCTTTTTGCATCATAAATCTCAGACTTGGAGTTGAAGAAGCCAATAATCCAAAATACCGGTGGGTGCAGACAAAATCCCGAGATAAAAATCCAAGATAAGCTCTCTGTCTCTAGCCAAAGGGCCAGGAAAAGGGAAGTGTAGCAAGACAGAAAAATTTTAGACAATGACTTCTTTACTCCAGCTAAGCATCAAAGAATAACCTATGCCCTCACCTTGATACCAGCAAAGGCCAAAAAAGGAGCCTAGACTTACTGAGGCTATAATGAGATGTCCCAACAGCCCCTCTGGGGTGGTGTCAGAGAAGGCCAGGAAGGGAGCTAGGACTTTCATCCACTGGTTGGTAACAAGGCCCCCATAGCCTATGGTTTCAGTGGATACCATGTGAGGAGACTGAACTCTACCTCCATCAGGAAGTAATGACCCATTTTCCCACCTCCCCCACCGCCAGAGTTGGTGTCAAAGAAGGCCTAGTGGAGAGTGAGGACTTTCACCATTGCCCACTAATAACAAGGCCACAACCCACCAAGGTGTCAGTAGAGATCACATTGGGAGATGGAACACCCATCCCTTCCCAAAAGTAAAGAGGATCCCTTCTTCACCTTAAGTGTCAATGGATGCTAAGTGAAAAACCTGGACTTCTACCTCCACCTGAGAGTAATGAGGTTGTGCCCATCCCTACCCCACTTCCCCTCTGGTGGTGTCGGAGAAAGCCAGTTAAAACAGATGGTTTAAGTGAAATAGATCCAGAGTCTTATAATGTAATATCCAAAATGTCTAAATTTCAATCTAAAATTCCTTATCATACCGGGATTTCAGACTGAATGAAAAAAATCAATAGATGCAAAAGCCAAGATGACAGAAATGCTAGAATAATCTGATAAAAGTTTTAAGGCAGTCATGATGAAACTACTTCAACAAGCAATAACAAACATGTTTGAAACAAATAAAAAATAGAAAACCTCAGCAAGAAATAGAAAGTCTCAGCAGAAAAATAGAAGATGTAAAGAACCAATTGGAAAATTTGGAACTAAAACACACAATAGCAAATAAAAAGCTCAGTGGGTGGGCTCAACAGCAGAGGGATGGAAGAGAGAAAAGAATCAGTGGGCTAGAATAATAAAAACCACTTGATCAGAGCAAGAAAGAGAATATAGAATGGAAAAAAAAAAAAAGAATGGAGTCTCAGGGACCTCTATTACTATAATAAAAGCCCTAATATTTATGTCATTGGAATTCAGAGGAGAGGAGAATAAGGGCAGGACTAAAAAGCATGCTCAAAGAAATAATGGCTGAAAACTTTCCAAATTTAGCAACAGGCATAAACCCACAGATTAAAGAAGTTAAACCTAAACAGGATAACTCCAAATAAATGATGCCAAAACAAATGTTAAATAAATGTCTGAAAACTAAAGACAAAGAAAAAAATCTTGAAATCAGCCAGAGAAAAATAATACCTTAACCATAGGGAAAAGCAATCCAAATTATAGAGGATTTCTCATCAGAAATCATGGATACCAGAAGGAAATGGCACAATATTTTTTAAGTCAATCACAAATTCTAATCCCAGAAAAAATATTCTACATGAATAAAGAGGAAATCCAGTCATTCACAGATGAAAGAACATTTAGAAAATATTTCACCAACAGATGTATCATAAGAGAATGGGTAAAGGAAGATCTTTATATAGAAAAGAAATAACAGAAGGAACTTTAGAACATCAGGAAGGAAGAAAGAATATACTGAGCAAAAATATGAGTAAATACAATAGAATTTCCTTCTCTTCTTGAGTTTTCTAAATTTGACAGTTGAAACATAAACTATAACCCTCTCTAATGTGATTCTAGATGTATGGAGAAGAAATATTTAAAATAATTTTAGATAGAGAAAGGTAAAGAAATGGAATGGGAGGTAAGGTTTCTATATTTTATTTAAATTGGTAAAATAATGATGCAAATAGACTGTGATGTTATATATACATGTAATGTAATATCTAAAGCAACCACTAGAAGAGCTCTACCAAGATGCACGCAAAGCCACTAGATAAATAAATATGGAATTCTAAGAAGCATTTAAGCAAACCCCAGGAAGGCAAGAAAAAGGAAACTGGGATTTAAAAAAATAGACATAAGAAACAGGAAACAAAAAAACCAAAGTAGTGGACTTAAGCTTTACACTATCAATAATTACATTAGATGTAGATGGTCTAAATACACCAATTAAAAGACAGAATGACAGAATGGTTATAAAACATGACCCAACAAGGTACTATGTACAAGAAATTCACTTTAAATATAATGACATAGATAGGCTGAAAGTAAAAAGATGGAAAAAGACATAAGCAAAGAATCAAAGGAAAGCAGTAATGGCTAGATTAATGTCAGATAAAATAATCAAAAAAAGTCACCAGACAAGAGAAGGACATCATATGATACAAATGTCAATTGAGTAGGAAGAAATAGCAATCCTAGATGTGTATATGCTAAACACAGAACTGAATAATATATGAAGCTCAAACTGATAGAACTGAAAGGAGAAATAGGCACATCTGCAATTAAAATTGGAGACTACAACACCTCTCTGTCAACAACTGATAGAACAGCTAGACAGAAAATCAGCAATGGTTTAGAAAAACTCAACATCACTGTCAACCAATAGGATCTAATTGACATTTCACCTGACAGCAAGAGAATATACATTCTTTTCAAGTGCTTGCAGAACATATGCCAAGATAGACCATATTCTGGTTATTTTTAAATGTATCAAGGATTTATTTTAATCAGGTAGTGTGAGACATGCAGACTTGGAAATGACTGTTGTGAAGGAAGAAGTATTAATTCACAGTTCCCTAGAAGCAGGGGGCACAGCATACCATGAAGGGCCACATGGCGAAGCACCAGAGTCAGTTGGGAGACAGCAGGGGTGTGAAGAATATGGACAAAACTCTTCATTGTTGTTTCTGTGGGAAAGGGAAGGCAGGGTAAACAGGTTTAGGATTGGCTGGTTTGAAAAATTTCAGCCTGTTGCCTGGTATCTGGCCCTGGGGTGTTTAAGCGGGTGGATAGTGTCCCAGAATGTGAGAGCCCTTTGAAAGCCTGGCAAAAAATGTGGCTGAGGCTATGAGTTCTGGATCGGTTCGTTTGCATATGAAAGATGCACTCAGTGGGGAGTTGTTTGCTATCTTTAGGGATTAGCTAGCCATGGGAGGGGAAGCTTCCTCAGGGTTAGTAAGGCTACAGATGTGAAAACATTAGAATAAAAAGACATTCTTAGTATTGGACCATAAAACAAACCTCAATGCTTTTAAGTAGTTGACATAATAAAGAGCATGTTCTCTGATCACAGTGGAATCAAAGTAGAAATCAATGACAGAAAGATGACAGGAAAATCTCCAAACACTTGGAAACTAAAACACACTTCTAAATAAACCATCATAGGTCAATACATTGTATTGAAAGAAAATAAAAAAATACAGCATATCTTAAATTCCACATATGAGTGAAATCATATAGTATTTATCTTTCTCTGACTTATTTCACTTAGCTTTATAGCCTCTAGATCCATCCATGTTGTTGCAATGGCAAGATTTCACTATTTTTTATGGTCTAGCAATATTCCATTGTGTATACACACATGCACGCACATACACACATAACAGATACATACATAATCCATTGTGAGATATATATCACATCCTTATCCATTCATCTATTGATGGACACTTGGGTTGCTTCCACATCTTGGCTATTGTAAATGATCCCAGACATAGTGGTGCATAAATCTTTTCCAATCAGTGTTTTCATATTATTTGGGTAAATACCCAGTAGTGGTATTATTGGATCATAATTCTATTTTTTATTTTTTTTTGAGGAACCTCCAAACTGTTTTCCACAGTGGTTGCACCAGTTTGCAGTATACCTGAAACTATTGTACACTGTATGTTAATTATACTGGAATTTTAAAAAAATAATAAAAAAAAGAGAGAAGAAAACATTGCAACTTCAGAAAAAAAAAGAATATTCAAAACCCAATAAAAAAACAATATCCCATATTGGGGTACCTGGGTGGCTTCGTTGGTTAAGTATCTGACTCTTGATTTTGGCTCAGGTCATAATCTCACAGTTGTGAGATTGAACCCTGTGCTGGGCTCCACACTGAGCATGGAGCCTTCTTGGGATTCTCTCTCTCCTCTCTCTGCCCCTTTCCCACTCAGGTGCAGGATCCCGCTCTCCCTCTTGATCTCTCTCTCTCTCGAAAAAAAAATTACAACATATCAAAATTTGTGATATTGAATAGTATAGTTAAAGGAATTATGATAAAGAATAGTATAACACTGAATGCATATATGAAAAGAGAAAGAGACTCAAATCAATAATCTAAGCTTCCCTATCAGGAATATAGATAATGAAGTGCAAAATAAAGTCAAAATAAATAGAAAGAAAGAAATAATAAAGATAAGGTCATAAATCAATTAAATTGAAAACAGAAAAAGAATAGAAGAAATTAATGAAACAAAGAGCTGGTTCTTTGAAAAGATCAATAAAATTGACAAAAATTCTAGCAAGACTGACAAAGGGAAAAAAAGAGAGAGCAATATGGCAAGAAAATGAAATAAAAGACACATAGAAAGGAAGAAATAAAACTATCCTTACTTGCAGATGATATGGTTGTCTATGCAGAAAATCCCAAGGCATCTTCAAAAATCTCCTAGAACTAATAAATGAGTTCAGCAAGATCACACAATACAAAAACAAAACAAAATCCCCATACCCAAACCATTTATTTCTTTATACTAGCAATGAACAAGTTAAAATAAAAAAAGTATTTGCAATCAAAGAAAATAGAATACTTAGAAGTAAATCTAACAAAATATTTACATGACTTGTGTGCTGAAAACTATATACTGCCGATGAAAGAAATAAAAGAAGATACACTTAGAGAGACATACTGTGTGTCAGGATAGGAAGATTTGAAGATGTCAATTTTCTGCAAATTGATATACAGATTTAATGCCATTTCTACCAACCCTCCACAACTTTTTATAGACACACACAAAATGATTCTAAAATGTATATACAAAGGCTGATGAACTAGAATAGCTAAAATAATTGGAAAAGGAAGAATAAAGGGAGAGGAATCACTATAGCAGGTTTCAAGGGGTATTTATACAGTACAATAATTAAGACTATTTGGTAGTGGTGAGGGAATAGACACACAGATCAATGGAACAGAACAGAGAATCCAGAAATAGCTCTACACAAATACAATCCATTGAGTTTTGTCAGAAATGCAAAAAAACTCAGTGGAGGAAAGATAGCATCTTCATCACAGGGTGCTGGAGCAACTGGACATCTGCATGCTAAAAAAAGAACCTCAACTTAAGTCTCAGACCTTATAAAAAATTCAACACAAAATGGACCACAAACTTAAATGTCAAGCATAAAACTACACAGCTTAAAAAAAAAAGGAAAGAAAATCTTTGGGATCTTGAATTAGGCAAAGACTTCTTAGACTTGACACCAAAACCACAATCCATCTAAGAAAACAACTTGATAAATTGGACTCCATTAAAATGTAAAACTTTGGCTCTGGAAAAGACCGTGGTAAGAAGATGAAAAGCTAGAGTGGAAAAAAATTCATGAACTACTCTCTGTCCAAGGACTAGTATTTAGAATATATAAAGATGATCAAAGTTCAACAGTAGAAAAAAACCCAGTCTAATTGGAAAATGAAAAGGATATAGAAATAGCAAATAATCATAGGAAAAGATGTTTAACTTCATTAGCCATTATAGAAATGCAAATTAAACACATCAATCAGAATGGCTAAAATAAAAAATAGTGACAACATCAAATGTTGGCAGGGATGAGGAAGAACTGGATCACTCAGACATTGCTGGTGAGAATGCATAATGGTGCAGCTACTCTGGAAAACAGTTTGGCAGTTTCTTAAAAAATGAAATGTACGACTACCATATGCCCAACCATTGAACTCCTGAATGTTTATCACAGAAATGAAAATGTGTTCACTGAAAAATCTGTTCATATTTTTCATATAAGCCGCAGACTAGAAACAGTCCAGATGTCCTTTGATGAGTGAATGGTTAAACTGTGCACATTTATTTTATGTAACATTACTTAGTGACAAAAAGGAGTAGACTCTTAGCTCACACGATGACTTGGATGAATCTTCAGAGATTTATGCTGAGAGAATGAAAATCCAATCTCAAAAGGTTGCATACTGTATGATTTCCTTTATAATAATGTTCTAAAAATGACAAAACTGTAGAAATGATGAGCAGATCAGTGCTTGCCAGGAATCAAAAAGGAATGTGGTGAGTGGAGACGGGATGGGAGAGAATTGGGTGTAGGTATAAAAGGGCCACGTGCGGAATCTTTGTGGTGATGGAAATGTTCTATGCCTTGACTGTATCAATGTTAATACAGTGGTTGAGATCTTGTGCTATAGTTTTACAGGATATTACTGTTAGAGAAACTTCAAGGAGCACAAGGACCTCTGTATTATTTCTTACACCTACATGTGATTCTACAATTATCTTAAAATAACGAAGAAAAAAAAAGAGAGAAACATTTACAGGACAGTTGGGGAATTATGAATCATGACTGGATTTTGTAATGTGATGGTGACATTGTGTTTTAGTTTTAAAAGATTAGTCTACTCTTATAAGACCCATATTGAAATATCTACCAACAAAATGATGTGTCCCGGATGTGCTTCAGAGTAATCCAGAGTGAGGGATAAGCTGGTGAGAGTCTCCTGGGAAAGTGAAGAAGCATGAATCGACCATTGGCTGGAGCTGGGTGAGAGGTGCATGGGGTTTCTTAACAGCATACATTATACGCAGTCATCCAGCATGGAGCTGTGGTTGCTGGTGCAACGTGGTCGTGAAGCCACTGCCTTCAGAGAGAGTTGGACCTGGTTTGAACCTTGGTTCTGCTACATATTAGGCAAGTTTTGGACAAGTTATTTAACCTCTGTAAAGTGTGATAATATCTCGGGGTAATTGTACAGATAAACGAGATAGCCAAGGAGGAGTGGAGGGTGAGAAAAGGAAAGGTCTTCTCTCAAGGGATGGGAGGTGGGGGGAGCCAGTGCAGGAGACTGAGGAGCCATTGGAGGTGGAGATCCAAGGTTAGGTTGGGCAGTGTCTTGGAATCCCAAAAAAAGGTTCAAAAAGGATTTTAAGAAGATGAAGCCATCAGATTTGGTGTTTGGCAAGTCACTGGTGTTGACAGTGGCTTAGGTTCAGTGGTGAGCATGGGCCCAGATGAAGGTGCTGGAAGTGAGTGGGGAAAGAGAGCATGGCCCCCTACTCCTTGATGGGCGGGTGTGGAGAGACCGCTCCAGAGGAAGAGTGTTAAGGGGGCTAAAGAGCAGAAAACAACTGGAGAACAGAAAGAGATGGAAAATAAGAAAGGAGGGACTGACCAGGGGATCCTGTCATGAGAGGGACCAGGAGTTCAAAGGTCATGGTAGGAAGGAAGTTCCTCCTTGATACAGATTGGGATTGTTACCAAGGTTGTTTTATCTACCCCTGGTATTTCCCCTCATCCTTCATCCGACACTCATTTGAACAGCTATTTAAAAAGAAAGAACATTATAGGACATTGGGAACTATGAGTGCTAATCAGATTTTTTAATTTGATGGTAGAATTGTAGTTCTGTTTTAAAAGGTTAGTCTTGGTTTTTATAGATTAATACTAAGATATTTATGGATGAAATAATATGTCTGGAATTTGCTTTGGACTCTGAAGAAAATGAGAATATTTTGTTTTTCTGGAGGGAGGTTTTAGAATCATGGCCCCATGACAGGCTCTTGTGTACACTCATTATTCATTATGTTTCTTTATGCAGAATATACCATGCTAATCTTGTCCCTTTACACAGAGGTTGCATTCATGTGTATGTGTTCTCACTCTAGAGTGACCAGTCTATGACTGACTCCCCAACACCCACTCTAAAGGCATCTGTGCTCAATCTGGAAATCCCTGAAGAGGTAGGTTTCCTCACCTGTGGGTGTGAAGCCTTGGGTGCTTATCTCAGTCACCGAGCACAGGACTCAGGCAATGAATGAGTCCTGCGTGCGAGGTGAGTTTTGTCTGAAAGCCGCTGCTGACTTCCTCAACCTCCTCCTCTCTATTAAGGCTGAACTGACCCCGAGGGCATTTTCTATGTCCTAAAGCAGCCAGATCCTCTCTAAGCCAAGGACTGGGTGGGCTGCTAAACTCAGCTTCTGCTCATTTGATGGGAGGATGCAAGAGTCTGGGTTGAACTCTTGGGCAACTCCTCCCAGGCAACCAGCAGCCGCCCAGCAAAAGTAACCCAACCAACTCATCATACCACAAGGTGACTGCATGGAGGCCCAGACTGAACAGAAACCTGGAATGCATATGAAGGCGTAAGCAATGGGGCTGATCTTTATTGAGGTGACCACTCTCGTTTCGGCTGTTCACAATGACTGCAAATCGGCTAGTTTAAAAAGCTTCCCACTTCCATACAGCTCTATGTTCAGAAAGCAATAAAAATATATTGTACAATGAACAATTTCCACCTTAAGAGTATCATGACAGTTCATAAATTTGTCAACAGACCATGCAAAACACTATTTACAACAAGATAGACTTTTTATAAGTTCAAAATTTAGATACTTATGGCATAATTCTAAAACTAACATCGTTTGTTTTCCAGGTAAGAAAGACCAGTCATTATAAAAATACTTTACATAAATTCAAAGTCAGAACTAAAACATTCAATCCTATAAAAATACCTTTTACTAATCAAAGTATTAATCTCCAGATAAATGTTCTTTACCAACAACAGTTACACAATTTTCAGGAAATACCTAGTAGGTTGGAACGGTCCATTTAAACGTGTTACGGTTACTTCAAGGCACAATTGTAATCCCGTCTTAGTTTTCAGAGACGGACCACATACTTGATTATGTTGCATATTATGCAATAATGCACCAATTATTCTACAAAAAGTTAACTCAAGTATCTATGTATTATGAAAGCCATTTATAAAGACAAAGTCTTCAGCCTATCGAAGGGATTTTTAGGTGGGCTTTGCCTTCAGGAGAGGACCACCTTTGTTATGAATCAGCTACACTGTGCTTTGAAATGTTTAGTTTGGAAAGCCTGTGATCGCATTTTGACCACTATCTGAAATCAGCTCATTCATTTCATTTTGCTTGCTCTCTTTGAGGGCATGGTTGGGGTGATTTCTCTGTGTCTGTGTTCTTTTTGATCTCCTAAAACACACTTTCAGCAGCAGGTAACACAGCTCGGCCACATTAAGCAGCATGCAAATCACAGATGCGGAAATCATAAAAATGGTAAACACGGTTTTCTCAGTAGGTCTAGAGATAAAGCAGTCGACAAGGTTGGGGCAAGGGTCAATCCCACATTTCAACACCCAGGGCAGGTGGTACCCATTGTAGAGGAAGTAAAAGACATACATAAAGGATGCTTCGAAGATGATTCGGAAGAAGATGCTGCTGGTGTATGTCCACCACAGGGACCCCTCTATCCGAACCTTCTGCTTTTTAATGTCTTCGAGGTCTTTGAATTCATTTCGCTTCTCTCCTCGCCTAAATTTGCGGGCAGTCTCGTGTCTATAGTAGGCCACATGCATGGCTACCAGCAGGGCCGGGGTGGAGACAAAGATAAGTTGCAGGGCCCACAGCCGGATGTGGGACACAGGGAAAAAGTGGTCATAGCACACATTTTTGCACCCTGGTTGCAGAGTGTTGCAGACAAAATCTTCCTGCTCGTCACCCCACACTTCTTGAGCAGCGACCACAAGGATCATGACACGAAAAATGAAGATGACGGTGATCCACACCTTCCCGATGCTGGTGGAGTGTTTGTTCACACCCCCGATGAAAGTGTGCAGGGTACCCCAGTCCATTGTGTTGGCTTATTCCTAAACAGAAAAAATTAGCAAAGGTGAACTAATGGAAAGTTCCTTCGATTTTTACAAAATAGTATAATTTATTACGGACTGAAGCAAATTTCTCTAAAAGGATGCTGTGATATTTTGTAACATCAACCCCCTAGGTTGCTAGTAGGTTTTCTGGTAAGGAATCCTCACTCTAAAACGTTTTAACATTTTCGAACCAGAAATAACTGTTAGGGGTTTCAGATCATCTTGGTTCAACTGAATTCAGATTATATATTAGGTTGCTGTTTGACATGAACCCAGGAACTCACGTAAACAAATATATTTCCAAGTTTTCTCTCATCCACCGTGCGTTTAAGTATTGTATCAGTTTCGTTTTGCCCAAGGGATCACAGAAGTTCAACAGTGGATCTTATTAAGTGGCTTATCTAAGAGAAAAAATTAATCATTGGAATGACATACTGTGGTGTACGCAGCAGACTAGGAAGGGGGAAGAGACCCCCAAAACCTGGTAGTTTACTTTATACAATATATTTCTGTTCATTTCTAGTTTGAATAACACTAGTTTGAATAACATCATTTGCTGAAATCATGTGTTCTTAGGAGACCTAACATTATACACCAGTGAAAGGTCCTCTTCCAAAAGAGAATCATAAGCTTTTACAAAGAGTGCTCACTTGTTTCCATGGTAACCATGAATGGTGCTCGCTCTCCCCTCTCAACGGCTTGAGCACCAGGAGCCATGGGTGAAGGGAACCAGCAGCTCATGCCATGTAGGGCCCCCCTCCCTACTGATTTAGCACTGATTTAGTGTACTGAGAGAAATCATCCCTGACCTCCACAGGAACTTTTGCTACAGTTCAAATGGAAATGCCCTCTTACCCTACACTGCTGCAGAAGACTGAGAATCAATCAGCATTTTCCTTAAAAACCAAAACAAAACAAAACTCGGGGAATCTTTTGAAAATGAAGACCCCATCGTCAGAGAAACAGACTCACACAACTTGTCAAACCTTTCAGGGGCTGAGGGAGATGCCAAAGTCCTTTTGTCATTGGTCTCAGGGAGACTTTCCTGTATCTGACTGTGGGCTGGGGTCAAGCTTCTCCCAGGCTGATGCCCCACCTCCCCGGGACCCCTCATATTGCCGGCATGGCTGCTGCCTCTGCGTCACAGGTGTTGCTCTTTGAATCAGCTAGGGAAAGGGAGGCAGCCTCCACTCCCCCAGGAGTGCTCAGCACTGCGTCTCTGACCGAGGTACTAATGTGTGCCCCAGAAGTAAGACCCTTTGCTGATGCTAATGAAGTCAGCCAGTTCTGTGCAATAAGGCAGACTTCCATTTTAGTTGGCTTTCTGAGAAACTTGGCTTTGCTCTTGGTTTGGCTTTTAGACACTACCTTTCTCTCAGAAACACCTAAGGCGGAAGGAGATAATGCCACCACACACCTTACACGTGTGTGTGGATTCCTCCTCTGTCTGAACCGGGCAGTGGAAGTAGGGGGCACATGCTGTGGAGGGGGAGGGGAGTGGAGGACAAGCAGGGGCATAGCTAGAAATTTCTACACCATGAGTTTCTCCCCTGCCTTCTCTTGCCAAAGCTGCAGAGCCTGATTATAGGAAAAGCCCTCCTTGCGCCACGTTGTCAAAGCCAAGTAAATAACAATCACCAGGCCTTCCATAAGCATTTAATGAGTGTCTGTTGTATATAGATGTTAGCTATTTCACTTTTGCATCCCAAGACATAGTCCAGTTCCCAGCACAGAGTAGGTTCTGAACAGAGCTGCAGAGCAGATAGGGGGTACCAGGGTCATGGCTACAGGCACTGGGAAGAGACAGAGATGCATTCCTATCCTATGAAATTTAAGGTGTCAGATCACAACTAGGTTAAGTTGGGAGCACATAACATCTTAAGGAGACAAAAATCGGTAGGCGGTAATATGGCTGCACTTCAGCACCTATACTTGCACTTGATTAATGAAGTCATCGGAAGAGAGAATAATTAGAGCGATCACAGAATCTCATAGACACTCATTCTTTCCTTGAATAATCCATAAGGAGTTAAAAACCAGCACTTAACAAACCAGCACCCTCAGACTCCTCAGGACCCCCAGATCCCGCAGGCAGGCACCAAAGCCAATGAGGCGGAGTGGGAACAAGAAGCCCGAAAAATCGTTTTGGAGGATTTAGTGCACACTGGCCTATCTGCCTCCATTGGCCAGAAAGCACTAGAGGACTTCAAAATGTTCGTAGTTGCTCAAATGCCATGAAATATGAAAAGTCCTAACAGAATGTGATAAGAACATTTGAATTCTTAAATCCAAACATTGTGGCACAGACAGGAAAACTCAATTTGTGGTTTTAATTTAGCCTAGACTTTAGGGAAGCATATTAATTTTTTCAATGGAAATGAAAAGGGAGGTAGAATTCCATAGATGAAGACGTGAAAGGGAGTGTAGGGGAGAACAAGGGCTCATCAGTGTGTCAGACAATTCTGAGGGAGTCAGCACTTGGAGTTCAGATTTTCAGGTGACAGGATGATGGAAGACAACCCAGACCCACCACACACACTGTGAGGGGCCAGGCTTGTACGGCAGTGTCAAAAGTTTAATCACCAAATGAGGCAAAAAATAGTAAAATGAAATGAAATAAAATAAAATAAAATAAAAAACGTGAAAAAGAATAAAAATAAGATACTTGAGCCAAAAGAAAAGGGGTTGGAGCAGGCGTAATTTGAACTGATAACAGATAAAAGGCAGAAACTCTTATTTTACTCCCCCTACTTTATCAAAGAGAAATTATTTTAAAAATTATTTTTTAATGTTTGTTTATTTTTGAGAGGGAGAGAGCGAGCAAGCATGAGTGAGGGAGGGGCAGAGAGAGAAGGAGACACAGAATCTGAAGCAGGCTCCAGGCTCTGAGCTGTCAGCACAGAGCCTGATGCGGGGCTTGGGCTCACAAACCGTGAGATTATGACCTAAACTGAAGTTGGCCCTTAACTGACTGAGCCACCTGGGTGCCCCTAAAAATTATTTCTAAAAGCATAGTACAAGAGAGGTGTGGAGCTAGTGTCTACTTTCTGAGAAAGAGATTTTCAATGTCCCCAGTAAATGTATCTCTGGTCTTAAAAACTCATCTTGGGTAATAGGAATTATAAAATTAATTTTTAGTCCCTACTGAAAGTCATTATAATAAATTTTCCTAATTGTTGCTTTTCTATCATGGAAGCATTTCAGGAGGTAGAAACTCATACATTCTGATGTTTAAACATATTTTACAGCAGCTCTTCACCTAGGGGGTCAGTTCTGTTTATGAAATGAAGACGTTCTCTAATTAACCAATGAACATCTCCCATTGCAATCTGGTTTGATTAAGTGCACAATCAATAAGTTTTTAATTTATCAAATAAAAGTTCACATTTTCCCAAATGCTCTAATGTGCAGAGAATTTAAACTCCTCCGAAGGTAAGAAGGCTGTGTTTTACCTCTGAGTTCTTTATCAACAGCCTTCTGGAACAATGACACACCTGTGGTCACCTATTACCTGCTCTTGTAGCAAGCAAACCAATCAGGTGCAAAAGGACAACTCAGTCTGAATGAATTTGGAAAGGCTGAAGTCATGGGAGGGGTCAAGAAGTCAGAATTGCCCCACGAGAATATGGTCCCAGCTTTCTAGAAGCAAGACACTTGACATCTGCACCTTAGGGCTTCTCCTTCTTAAAACACACACACACACACACACACACACACACACACACACACAAAACAAAACAAAGAAAGCCAGGGACAATTATGATAACAGTAGTTTTATTTCTTTTGGCTTTTCTAGGTGCCCAAATTACACATTCTGAAGTTCTAGCAAAATAGCAAAGCTGAACAGAGAATAATCTATTTGACAATACTTTTGACTTCCACTAAAAATCAGCAATTTACCTGTACCTTTAAAGGGAGAAAAAGAGATGCCTAGGTCACTAAGAAAAATGAGTGCTTAAACCCAAATACAGGTATGTCCTGCCTACTGGTCACTCAAGACAATCAGGCTAAAAGCAAACCACCTGATTTGTAGTAGCTTCCTGCAGGAGCAAAAAAAGCCCTATCACTTATCACAGTAGAATTGACTTGACAGGAAGCAGTGCTTTCCATACTCTCCCTCCATACTATCCACTCAAATTCTCCCTCCATACTCTCCCTCCATACTCTCCACCCCATACTCTCCACCCCATACTCTCCCTCCATATTCTCCATCACTCCCTTGCCCTAACTGCGCAGCAGGAAAGCCATTGAGTGAATGTGGCCCCATGTTTCCTACAGTGAGAACTTTCTTTTGTCTAGTCCACGTCATTTCCTGAGGGTCTCACCAACGAACCCGGGGGGCAGGAGTCCTGCATATCACTCTCTGAGTGTTGAGAACATAAGGACAGCTTGCCTCACAACTATTAGGTGCGAGTCAGGGAAAGGGACCGCCCCAGACTTCCTGACACTTAGCTGCCATCACTGGTAACAACTGGCTGCCCCCCAGGACACTTTTCCCACTCACGAAGCCCAGGAGAGAAAGGAGCTGGCAGAGGACAGAAGATTCTGCAAGTCTGAAAAGACGACATTTGGCTCCACTTGTTCCTCCTGACCTGGCCTTTCAGTGGGCTAAAGCCACCTCTGGCTCTGAGAGAAGAGACTGCCCACCGGGTCCGATGCACCCGTGTCTCCCCTATAAAAACATACTTCTTGGGGTAGCTCTCCATCAGCACTGGGGTTGTAGAAGATTTGAAGGGCAAGCACTCTTTGAAAATTACTTTTCAAAACAACTGCATCCATTGAAATCCTTTGCAATTAGTGTTAGTAAACAAAATACCTCTTTCCTTTCTTGCTTTAGGCAGCCTGCAGCCAATGGGAGGAGACTTTTCAATAAAAAGTAAAAGATTAACTCGTTCTTTGCAAACCAGAGAGGTTTATTTTAAACCAGCTTCTCTGGCTCTCTCTTAAGGAAATCATACATATGCCTACCTGCCGTATTCTTGCCTCCGTACAAGAATGTGGTTACACTTCAAGTTATAAAGATAAACTGTCTTTGGTTTTCTGGTATACCTGATCATGGTGAATACACTGCACTCTTGATAGGAAAGCTCCAGGCTGGAAAACTTCGCTCTAAGAATAGGTAAACAATTGATCTTATTCTGATGATACACACAGTATTATGAAGTGAGATTTTTCTTTCCTTTTACAATTCAAATAACTTAACTCTATTAGCATTCTGCTTCAGTAATATAATTTTCTGATTGTTTTAAAACTTAAAAATTTAATCCTAAGGAGTTGGCTTAAAAATGCTATCTTAGTTTCACTTATGACAGAACTAAAACTAAAACTTTAAAATTATAGTGTTATGCCTTAGCAGATGCCAAGAGGTGGAAATCATCTCTCTAGAAAGTTCTATTTCCATTTGGATGACCCTTTGAAAGTTATTCATTGAATATTTGATAGAGCTGAGAACAGAGCACATTCCTCACGATTTCCACAGGAGTCTTAGGTAGTTGAAGAGACTTATATTGATGAAAAACAATGTCAGAGAAAAACAAGCACATCTGGGCCTTACTTCCAAAGAGTCACAGCTTCTTGGCCTGGAGAAGAATTAGGGCAAGAGTCCCTCTTCAAGGGCTTCAGGCTTTCTTCTACACCATCTGACTGCTTAGAAGGCAATGTTGCACAGTAATGACATGAATATAAATCTTTACGCAGTTTCTGGATGTCAGTGAGGATGTCACCTGTTGAGGGAAAAACAGTAGATGTGGCCATATTCATTTAACTACACCCCACGTGTCTACTGCATGACTTTCATGGGTGTTTTTCTTTATCCCCAGAACTGTTATGAGGGAAGTCTAGAGAGGCCAGTTCCTGAGGCTTCATACTTTATATACCAGTAAAGTAAAACTAAAAAAATAAAATCTTTAGTGTAGATTCTTTACCCTATCAAAAATCATAATTGTAATGCCCGACTCCAAACCTCCAGCCCATTCCCCAAGCAATTAAAATAAGGGGTAAGGGAATTTAAAAACTGGACATGCTCCTTTAACTCTCAAATCAGCAGTCTAAAAAAAATTTCTCACACTCTTTAATCAAGAAGAATCTATATCTGTTGTCTCTCAACAGATATACAGGTCATTCTAGGGACAACCTTAGGTTGTCCTTTAAATTTAATGACTTAAAATTTCATCAACTGTCCTTTCGGAGTTAACATGTTGTTAAAATGGGTTTAGGATTTATGTACTTTTTCAAAATTAACTCAATAAAAATGAAAGAACATTTTCTATCCATGGAGTCTAAATAGAAACATGGACAATTCATAGAATTACATGTATTTCTTAATCCATTTAAGAATTCAGTGACTTGGGGCACCTGGGTGGCTCAGTTGGTTAAGCGTCCAACTTCAGCCTAGGTCATGATCTCACTGTTCCCGAGTTTGAGCCCTGTGTCGGGCTCTGTGCTGACATCCCAGAGCCTGGAGCCTATTTTGGATTCTGTGTTTCCCTCTCTGTCTGCTCCTCCCCTGCTTGTGCGCTCCCTCCTTCCCTCTCTCTCTCTTTCTCAAAAATAAATAAATATTTTAAAAAAAAAGAATTCAAAGAGTTAAAAAATTTTCCATTAAGCAGTCTCTGTTCATTCAAGCAAACCTGTGTCCTTTTCAAAGATTTAAGTCTAACTTGAGTTGAATGTCCATGAAAATAAAAAAAGAAAAGGTACTCTGTGGGTCTGTTCCATTCTCAGGGTTCAAGCAAGTAAAACAGAAATCTTTATATAACATAATGTAGCCATTGGAAGGATTATGTCTTCATGGCCAAGAAACTTGTGTTAGAAATTATTTTCCCACCATTTAATTCTACTTAACATTTTAATGAATGTCCACAGACTACTCATAGCTCCTGGAATACTCAGATTGAATCAAAGGTACACAGTGAGGGTTTGCAAGCAAGAATTTTCTTTTCACCCTGTTGAATTGCTCAGTTAGACCTTCTGTGGGTCTTTTCTTTCTCAAAGCTGTTGTGATTCAGAAAAGTAAGAAAAAGAAAATGAATTCGCTGTTACCTGTACTGGAATTTGTTTTAAAATAAAAACATGAGTGGAGCAGGTGGACTGCTTTGCGGTCTTCCCAGTTTGGGTGGGGGGGGGGATGGGGAGCCCTGCACCCCCACCCCCACCCCAGTTATGTCACAGGCTAGAGAGTGTTGATGTTCTCTCTTCATAACTTCCTTCTCCTCTCCTTGGCAGGATTCAGACAACACCCCCAAAGACTCGTCCTGATCCAAACAACAGACAAAGCTCTCCACAGGAGCAGTTTTGAGCGGCATCCCACAATTCTAAGGAAACTGCATTGGGGCAGGACATTTTCTTCCAGAACACTGGTTAGATTCGACTAGAACTGGGGCAAGAAAAAACTTCTGTGGCATAATGTCTACTGAAGGGAAAGAACAATGATGCATGGTAGCATTCAATCAGGCCCTAAGCTGCCAGAGAGATTGCACCTGGGCGATGCTGAGGGCAATGCTGGGCCAGGTGTGCCGACCCCCTCCAGGCGTCCATGACTGCATTCGGCTACACTCACCTCAGGCTCTGTCCTGCTCTCCAGAAAGGGAGGCCAGCCCAGTCAAAACACAGGGTGGGAGGGAACACCTGGGACTGTTCCCCTTCACTAGATAGGAAGTACCTTCTGGTGCCTCCACCTTTTAACTGAGATGTGTCATCAATGACACTTAATTACTGTTGTCCAGTAATTGTCCAGTAATTGCACCACTGTCATCTGCGTCTCCCAAGTTCTCTGGGTACACATCATGCAGCCAAACGGGTCAGTTCTACCTGGGACTTTTCCACTAGCCCGGTTGAACCGGCTTTCCTTTCCCCCAGATCCAAGCAGGACTTCATCTGTGTTCCATAAAAGCGAAGAAAATCCAAAACGCAGCAAAGGAAGTGGGGGAAAGGGGCCTAGGCCCACACCTTGGCCACCTGTACAACCGATGTGTATATTTATAAAACCTGTTGTGCAAGTCGAAGGGGGACCCTCCAGGGTAAAAGTCAAACCCGTCCATCCTCGTTCCTCCGGGTGCGCGGAGGACGCAAGGCGGTGCGGGGCGGAATTCGGCCGTGGACCTGGTGGTCGCGGGAGGATGCGGATCCCTGGCGGATAAGGTTGCCCTGGGCAACCCCAACGCGCGGACACCCACTCCTGCAGGCCGCCCAGCGCCGGGAGGGCGACTATGCCTTGCGGCCACAGGGTCCACCTTGGAGCGGTCGCCAACAAGGGTGACAAGGGCTATAGAGGCGACAGACTGCAGACCTCACCTGCGCAGGGTTCTCAGAGGCAACGCCTAAGCGCAAATGGTCGAAATGGCGCCGCGCGCGCCCCACCGCGGCCCCCAGCCCCCAGCCCCCAGCCAGCATTCAGGGGCCACGGTTCCTGCGGCCGCGTCCCCCACGGCGCCCCCACAGCCAGCATTCAGGGCCCCCGTTCCTGCGGCCGTGCCCGCTTACCTGCTGGGCTGGACGGCGGCCGGGCCGCGGGGGTCTCCGCGCAGGTCGGCGCCCTCTGCTGCAGCCGGGCGGCAGGTCGGGCCGCCGCGCCGCGAGCTCTGGCGCCGGTGTCTGAGTGTGCGGTCGGAGCTCCCGCCCGGCCTCGCGTGCAGGCCCGGCTCCCACCTGCAGCGCCTTTTAACCGCGCCCCACCCCGCCTCCTGCCTGACGCGCCCCCGCGGGCTGCGGGAGGCGAGCGCGCCGAGGTCCGATGCGCGCCCGCCCCGGGGCACGGGGTGCCAGCCGGGCACTCCCTCGGGGGCGCGGAGAGCCGGGGTTGGACTCGGGGAGCGGGTGGTGCAAGACTGGCCCTCCCTCGGGGGCGCCGGGCGCGGGGGGCTGGCAGGACCGGGTCCCGCAGGGGAGGGGCGGTTCCCGTCTCCTGGCCGCTCCAGGGGTTCGCGCTCGGGCCGGGCCGGGGAGGTGGGCGGGGGTGGGGTGCGACTGGCCCGGCGCCCTAAGGAAAGGGCCTGGGAGAGTGGTCCGCAGCCCTTAGTGAGGCTTCTGGAGGAGGTGGACTCGTTGGGGTAGGGGTTGGGGACAGGGGTTCTTGCCAGGACACATCCTCCCCCCCTCCCCCCCACCGTCTAAGAGCCTGCCGCGTGCCCGTGCTACAGAGCGGCCTGAAGGCACAGTGACTCGTTGGGGTAGGGGTTGGGGACAGGGGTTCTTGCCAGGACACATCCTCCCCTCCCTCCCCCCCCCACCGTCTAAGAGCCTGCCGCGTGCCCGTGCTACAGAGCGGCCTGGAGGCACAGTGACTATTGTTCTTTATTAATTAATGACCACCTAGGGGAGCCGAAGGGGTTATTTTTATTAGTTATCTCCATCCTTTGACACCTCCGCCAGGGGAAGAGAGTGGGCCTCCCTCGACTGGCCTGGCGCACCGTGTAGGGGCCCTGCTGGGGCGCTCCTTCCACAGCCAGGGCTCAGAATGCCCAGGGTGGGCACAGGGGTTGGTGCAGGGCCGGTGGGATGGACTTGTTGGAAGTAGGGACCCGGCTTCACAGGTTCAAGCCTGTTCGAAGCCAGACGGGAGATGTGTGACTTGTTTACTCCACACAATGGGTTGGTAATTAAATATCCCCACCTAAACCGTATGCAAGTTGTTGGGTCATAATCTGCCATGCATCAGGATTAGTGGTGGTTCTTAGGTCTTTTTAAGGTGCCGAAAAGTGAACCAAGAGGACAAAAATCTACCTCTCCCCCCCCCCCCAAATATCTTGAGGAGAACAAGATTCTCAGAAAATTGCCCAGGCTCAGATAAGTTTAAAATACTTTGGGGTGGGCCCTGGAATGGCCTTGAAAGTACTGTTGGAGACACACAAAAACCTGTTTTAGGCTTTTCCATTAGACAGACTTGCTGTCTTTTTTTTTTTTATGTATCCTGTGTCTTGAATGTTCTCTTAGCCTTAAAGGTGTGGCTGGTCCTCTCCTGCCCTCCTTTCTAGTCTCTCCATCATTATCCCCAAATACACCAGCTGTTTGCACAGTAATATAATTCAATTATAAGAGGACATTGTAAGCCTCTTTGGGGATCATAGACAGTTGAAGCTTTTTTTTTTTTTTTTTTTTTGCATTCCCACTACACTAGGTAAAGTACGCTGCCCATAGTAGGTGCTGCTCCAGCAGGATTTGCATCTTTGATTGGCAAAGCCCAAGCAACACAGCAGATAATCCTGGAAATGGCTCTTATTCCTAAAGCATGACTGCCCACATGCCCCCTCTTTAAAGCTGCTTCCACACAGCACTGTTTGAGCACTTTTATTCTGGACCAATGGAAATTGTTCCAGGACCTTTCCAGGAAAGAACTTTGGAACTAACGTAGCCACAAAGAATGTGTTGCATTTCCTCAGGTGCCCAGAAAGGGGACAATCTCAACACTGTGTGAAAGTACTCTTTTCCTGTATCCATGGATTTTTACTTTGTCATTTGCCTCTTAATATTGAATCCCATCCAATTTTCACTTCTTATCATATGGTCCTGTTGCACCAGAAATTTAATATGGACTATATATACATACGGACTTGTTGAGATGTTCATCTGAAAACGGAAAGTTAAGGATTTTATACTAATGAGAACCAAAGGCATCTAGAGTGTTGGCCTATGTGAAACACGTGGATAGCCCTTCAGGAGCTGATTACAAGTTCACTGTCCACTTAACAGCATCACACAATTCTGAAAGCAAGACTTTGTAGTCCTGGTTGTAATCAGTGACATGATTGATTGATGTCTTCACTCTGTGTCTTAATGATGAATTCCAGAGGCCAAAAATTTAATCCGCACAAAATCTGTGAAGTGTGGATCTGCCTTTGAAATACCAGGAGGTTTGAAGGGATAATGGTGAAATACTCTTTTGAAAATCTATAAATTCTCCAGGCGACCTCTCCTGCCTTTCCACAGAGAACAAAGGAGATTCCAGCCCTCACCCCCCACCAATGCCTCCCTCCCCGCCCCGCCCTATTGGTCACTGGTGCAGACTCACAGTGTAAGTACAGTGCATGCAGGTTGTCTTCCTTGTAACTGACATAGTCCCAGATGCCTGGAAGGGAGAGAACTGTGTTCTCCCTTAAAAAAAAAAACAAACAAAAAAAAGCCCCCAAACATTAAAAAAAAACCCTAACATTCAGTCCACAAAAAAAGCCTATATTGAGCAGGCCTTTATTAGGGTGGGGAATAGAGGAAACAGTTCCTGTATCAAGAGTTTTCTGGTTTGATTTTTCAAATCTGTGTGCAAAGGTCATGTGAGATGCTGTTGAAAAGGTAATACAACACTATACAGCTTTCTGAGAATCTAACTTTGTGAGTCTTGGGTGAGCCTAGGAACTTTCACTTTTATCAGTTATCCTGAGCGTTCCTGATATAGGTAATCTGAGAGCCATACTTGGAAACATGCTAGTTATGGATGTTCTTTGCTTTTTGATATTTTAAAAGATATCACTGTTTTTATTTTTTTTCTGTGTTCTGTTTTATTTTGTTTTTATTTCTAGTATAGTTAACATACAGTGTTACATTAGTTTCAGGTGTACAATATAGTGACTCAACAATTCCATATGTCAAACCAAGAAAAAGACTCTTAACTGTAGAGAACAAACTGATGATTATCAGGGGGGGAGGCAGGTGGGAGGATGTGTGAAACAGGTGATGGAATTAAGGGGTGCGCTTGTGATTTTTAATTATGGTAAAATACATATAACATAAACTTTTAACCATTTTATTTTACTTATTTATTTTTTAAACATTTATTTTCGAAAGAGAGAGAGAGAGAGTGAGTGGGGAAGAGGCAGAGAGAGGGGGAGAGAGGATCCAAAACGGGCTCTGTACTGACAGCAGAGCCCTATGTGGGGCTTGGAACCCAGGAACCGTGAGATTATGACCTCAGCTGAAGTCAGACATTTAACCGACTGAGCCACCCAGGTGCCCCACTTTTTTAAAATTTTACTTCAAGTTAGTTAACATACAGTGTGGTCTTGGCTTCAGAAGTAGAACCCAGTGATTCATCTCTTACATATGACGCCCAGTGCTCATCCTGAAAACCATCAAAATCCTACAGGAGAGAACAGGCAACAACCTCTTTGACCTCAGCCGCAGCAATTTCTTAACTTGACACGTCTCCAAAGGCAAGGGAATTAAAAGCAAAGATGAACTCTCGGGACCTCATCAAGATAAAAAAAACTTCTGTACAGTGAAGGAAACAATCAACAAAACTAAAAGCCAGCCCATGGAATGGGAAAAGGTATTTGACATATCAGATAAAGGGTTACTATCCAAAATCTATAAAGAACCTACCGGATGCTCCACTTTTAACCACTTTAAATTGTATAATACACAGAGATGTTTAGTTTATTCACAATGTTTTGCAACCATCACCACTGTTTAGTTCTATAACGTTTTCATCACCCAAAAGGAAACCTAGTACCCATTAAACAGTCACTCCCTGGTTCCCAACCCCTGATTAACTACTAATCTGCTGTGTCTGTGGATTTGCCTGTTCTGGATATTTCATACGAAAGGGCTCATACAATATATGGCCTTTTGTGTCTGGTGTCTTCATTTAGCATGATGCTTTCAAAGTTCATCCACGTGGTAGCTTGTGTTAATGCCTCATTCCTTTTAATGCATGGATCTACCACATTTTATATACCCGTTCATCGGTTGACAGACACTTTGGTTGTTTATACCTTTTGGTTATTGTGAATAATGCTGCTATGAACATTCATGTGCAGGCTTTTGTGTTAACACTTGTTTTCAATTCTTTTGAGTATAAACCAGAAGAGGAGAGGGACTGCTGGGTCATGTGGTCTCTCTGTGTTTAACTTATTGGGGACTTGCCCATTTTCTATCATAGCTGTCCCATTTGATAATCCTTCCTCCAGTGTCCAAGGGTTCCACTTTCCCCACATCCTCATCAACAGTTGTTCTTTTCCTTTTCCCTTTTTAAAGCTACAGCCATCCTAGTGGGTGCTAAGGGATTATCTCATTGTGGGTTTGCTTTGCATTTCCCTGATGTCTAATGACACTGAACATCTTTTCATATGCTTGTTGGCCATTTGTGTATCATTGGGGAAATGTCTTTTTGGTTATGGATGTTTTCATGCACCCAGGTGATTTACAAACACTATCTCAACAAATACAGAGTTCCCACAATGTGCAAAATGTAGGTTGCTGCCCGACTCCTGCAGTTGTGTGTTCCCTACAGACTTTGCCGTGAGGAGGCAAAGACTTGTGTCGGAGGATGAAGCGTATGCTGGCAATGGCCATGAAATTGGGAAGGGGCACAGCGACAGGCTCACCATGAAGCTGTCATCAAAAGCGTGCCTGCATGCCCTTACTCTTCCTGGCTGCTGGTGTCGGAAGCCTTGAGGCTCCCCTGAGATGCTGGTTACTACTCTTCAATTGTTCTCTTGTATTCCACGGGGCCCTTCAAGTAGATGAACTGAAAGGCCTAGCTGTGGCTTTGGTCCTTTTCTTTCTTATAATAAACACTTTATTTTATTTTATTTTATTTTATTTTCAGACAAAATCTAGATTTTATTTATTTATTTATTTATTTATATAGTTTATTGTCAAGTTGGTTTCCATACAACATCCAGTGCTCATCCCAACAAGTGCCCTCCTCCATGCCCATCACCCATTTTCCCCCCTCCCCTACCCCCATCAACCCTCAGTTTGTTCTCTGTATTTAAGAGTCTCCTATGGTTTGCCTCCCTCCCTCTCCTTAACTATTTTTCCCCTTCCCCTCCCCCATAGTCCTCTGTTAAGTTTCTCCTGTTCCACATATGAGTGAAAACATATGTAAACCTTTTATTTTAAAACAGTTTTAGACTGACAGAAAAATTGCAAAGATAATAGAGTTACCACATACACTGCATGGAGTTTTTTCTAATATTAAAGCCTTACATGAGCATGATACATTTGTTACAATTAATGAACCTATATCAATACATTATTACTCAGTAAGGTCCATACTTTCTTTCGTTTTCCTTAGTTTTTACCCAATGTCCTTTTTCTATTCCAGGATTTGTGTCTAGGATAGCACATTACCATTAGTCACCATGTATACTTAGGCTTCTCTTGGCTGTGACAGTGTCTCTGGTTTTCCTTGTTTTTGATGACCTTGATAATTTTGAAGAGTGCTGGTCAGGTAGTTAGCAGAAGGTCCCTCAACTGAGGTTTGTCTGATTATTTTGTTTGATTAGATGTGGGTTATGCGTTTTGGGGAGGAAGACCACAGAAGAGAATTGCCATCTTCATTATGTCATGTCAAAGGCACATGTTATAATCAACATGACTTGTCCCTTGAAATGTTAGGCTTAATCATCTGGCTGGGGTAGGGTCTATCAGGTTTTGCCACTGTAAGATGGCACTCCTTAGAAGGAAGTCACGGTGCAGCTCACACATAGAGGTCGGGAGTTTTGCTCCCCTTCTTTGAGGCTGGAGTAGCCACATAATGATCTGCTATTCTTCTGTATGGGAAATTTGTCCCTTCTCCCCAGTTAACTCATTTGGTCAATGTTTGTTTATATTACCATGGACTCATGGATATTTATTTTATACTTTGGATTATAATTCATAAATACTACCTTATTTATTTTGTGGTTCAAATCATTTCATATTTTTGTCTATCAGGAGCTCTTTCATTTGGTTCCTCTCTACCTTTTGATACACACCGGGCATTGTGGGTTTTTTAAAATGCATTCTCTCTGGCACTGCAAGATGTTCAAGGCTCATACTGTGTATTCCCTGCCCCATCCCTAGGATCTCTGATCCCCTAGGATCAGATGTTTCCCCAAGGAGCCCTGCTTCTGTTTATTGGAGAGCTCAGTGTCTGTGATCTTGTTTGCTTATTTGTTCTGTCTCCTCTCCTTGACCGTGGGCTCCCTGAAGATGGGTGTCATGATGGTGTTGCCCATCAGTTTGTGCTCCTGTACAAGCACTAGTGCTGTGCCTGATATACTCTGGAGGCTTGGCAAACTTTTGTTGAATAAGTTGAAGAAGTATTTGTTGGGTGGATTAACTGAAAATATTAGAAGAGTCTGGTGGGTGAAAATACGAGGAAAGAGTAGTGTGAAGATATAACTGGTGAGGTGTCTGTGTACGTGATAGAGTGGAATCTCTCCCGGGAAGTAGGGCCAAAGTGTATGTGGGGGCTGACCAGTCGGGAAAAGGAACTTAGACTAGCTACGAAATAAGAAAGAAGGAACATGATACCACTTGACGTGGACCAAATGTGGCAATGTTAATGAAGTGCGTGTCGATTAGGAGTTAGTATGATGTCACTGCCCAGTGGCCATTGCAACTTTGGGCACCTTCAACAGAAGTTTGGTGTCTCAGTGAGGTGGATGCTTCTTTTCCCTCTTTTCTAAGCTGCTGGTCCTGCCCAGTGGGAGCAGACATATTTCTTTAGAGGGGACATTTACAAACCGTAAACAGAATGGCCGGCAGTGGGTTTCTATCAGGGGAGGAGGTGACCAGAAGCCAAATGACCCTCAGCCAGGTGCTGTCTGGATGGCAGACGGACTGCAGGTCTGCTAACTGGAGAAACACTGGTAACACAATCACAACTGGGGAGGAAAAAAACTGAGTCCAGAGGTTCAGTTTTGAGCTTGAATGATCTAGAGAATCATATTTCTCTTCCATTGACAAAAAGAGATGTCGGTAAAGAAAGCTGTCTTGGGAGTGAGTGATGTCTGATGAGGCTGACTGTGGGGGGCTGGTGAAACGTTATAGGTGAAGTGTGGCTGAATGTCAGGAGTGAAATGCTAGATCTGGGAATTCAGTCTTATTTCGGACTCCCTGTTTGCCCTTCATTCCTGTCTATTCAGTCTTTGCCAGATGGTCCTGCACTTTTCCCAACCGTGCTCAAAATCCTATCCATCTTTCATGGGCTTGCTTTTCCACAATTGTTCTTTGAACCTGGTTTCTCCCCATTTACTCCTGGAGAGAGATCGTCCCTCGTGTCTTTCCCTGGCCCCTCCGCCCTGCTCTCCTAGGCTCCGTGTGCAGCCCTCCCTCTGTTACAGTTTTACGTGCATTTACTTTACCTCTCTTGCAATTACTTCTTTAATTGTTAAGACATTTCGGGAGAGAGCACACACCTTACTTATCTTTGTACCATTGCCTCCCCCACCCTTAGAGTCACCCACCTAATGTGCAAACCATGTCTGCTGCTTCCGTATACTTAATGGAGTAAATCATTCAAGTTAAAGTGGAATTGAGGCAGTATACAGTTGCTGTTTGAAAGAGTGAATTCTATAAGAGAAGGACTTCGGTGGGAGAGAAGGTGGAGGTATAAATGCTGAGCCTGCAAAAAAGAGGGGTGGGAGCCAGTAACAGGAAAGAAAAGACGGAAATGGAGAGACAGAGACTACCCCCAAAGAGGGACTGAGTAGTGGTATGGCTGACTGGGTGGGGACAGAGCATCCAGGAGGGTGGTGCATTAATCAGAACTTACCAGGGAAACAAAGCCAATAATATATACATCTATATATATTACACATAAATTTATTTTAGGATTTGACTCACATGATGCTGAGGGCTGCCAAGCCCCAAATTTTCAGGGCAGATCAGCAGGCGGGAGACCCAGGGGAGAGCTGATATTGCAGCTTGAGTCTGAAGGCAGTCTGAAGGCAGAATTCTCTCTTCTTGTAGGGGGGGGGGCACCAGTCTTTCTGTGAAGGCCTTCGACTGATGGGATGAGGCCCACCCACGTTATGGAGGGTAATCTGCTTTACTTAAAGTCTATGGTTTAACTGTCAATCACATCTTGAAAAATATGTTCACAAGACGTTTAGATTCATGTTTGCCCAACTACATGTTTGTTTGCACTGTAGTCTAGCCCAGTTGGTGGATAAAATTAACCATCACAGGTGGGTTTATTCTTCCTCCCAGCAGATGAATCCTACCAAAGGGAGTGAAGCTTTAGGGCCACCCCAGTAGTCAAGGTTACTGCTCCTTCCAGGAGCGAACAGTGGAGCTGAGAAGCCAGCCAATAGAGAAGCAAGTGTAGTATAGCAATGAAGGCTGTGATTAGGGTGGTCAAGGGCAACGAGCACCATAAACAGGCCAAGAACATGAGAGAAAAGCATAGGCTTCTGAATATGGAGGAGACTTATTAAGACCTTAATTTAATGGGTGGTATGCAAATCGAAAGAAGCCACCACAAAATGTTAACACTTATGTGTTATCTTGTCTGAGGTGATTTTATAAGTAATCTTAATTTCCCCCTGACAGTGAATACATGATACACTGATTTAAGAAAAATAAAGATTAAAAAATAAACGTGAGAAGAGACTAGGGATATTGGAGGGTATGCCTTTATTCCTTTTTTCTGTAAAAAGAATGAAGACTATACTGGAGACATTTTTCTATGCGTGTGGCCTTCAGGAAAGAAGAAATCGCCTGCTGATAAGGTGTCGAATTCACTACAAATGCATCCTTTTGGAACAATGAACTCCTTCAATGGAGTTTTGTTTGTTTCCTTCCTTTCCATGACTATTCTCCAAAATGTAAGTCAGCTGACGTGACACATGACCGTTGTCATCCAGGTGTGTTATCAGCTGAAGGCTTCTGGGCCAGGGCCTGAGGCAAATGCAGCACACCGCCAGTTTTCTGAGTTGAGGGCCTGGAGATGGGAGTTAAGGAATTGACCACAGATTATTAGAAGACAAAACGAGAAAATTCACAGTAACTGTGACAGTGAAATAAAAGCAGACAATTTAAGTCTACTCCTACTAGTTTCCAGGTGGGCTTTTCCGGTAACTGACTTTCTAACTTCTCTGGCAGATGATCAAGGTCAGTGGGACTTTCCTGAGAATGGCACTGGAGATTTCTTCTAAGCTTTCTGTAGTGTGGTTTACACAGGATCAGTCACTCCTAACTCAGCTTGCAGTGAATTGGAACGCAGTTTCATCTGAGCCTGGGGACAGCTTCAGAGAAGCCGCTCTGAGTGCTGAATGGGATGAGAGAAAACACAAAGGGCTGGGAAATAAGGCCTCATGTAGAGTGAGGGAGGGGCCTCCAGATCCTTCTGCTTTCCTGCTTCCTAAAATCTCCAGCAGCAGCAATGCCTTCCCAGGCAAATCCAGGCATGCTCCAAGGATGAGATTAGAATAATAATGTTCTCATTACTTATTGATAAATTCCATGGAACAGGCATTATCTCTACCTTCCGACAGTCCCACAACACAGGTAATACTGTCCCCAGGGAGGCACTTGTGACTTAAGAGGCTTCCCAGCTAGGTGCCAGAGCTAAGATTCAGACTGAGCATAATTCAATCTCCGGCTTCATAATTGGTCCCTACAGGGTGCTGCCTCTGACTGTGCCCTCCTGGGAGCTCCCCTCAGCCTCCACTGCTCTGCCCTCTCTTGCCTCTAATTGCACCTGTCCCTCAATGCTGCATCTCCCCACTTCTCTGATCGATGTGTGTTTTCACTTCCCTTCTGCTCTCGTGTAGCTTTGTTGTGACCTGTCAGCTGGCTGGTCAGTGCTCTGTGTGCTCTCTGTGCTATCCCAACTTTAGAAGACCTAACTACAACCAGGGCCCCAGCTTTTACTTGTTAATGAACTTGCCACCTTAAAAATATTTGTTTTAATTTTTTTATGTTTTTTTAAATTTATTTTTGAGAGACAGAGAGAGACAGCATGAGCAGGGGAGGGTCAGACAGAAGGAGACACAGAATCTGAAGCAGGCTCCAGGCTTTGAGCTAGCTGTCAGCACAGAGCCCGATGCGGGGCTCGAACCCACGAACCGTGAGATCATAACCTAAGCCCAAGCCGGACACTTAACCAACTGAGCCACCCAGGCACCCCTGAACTTGCCACCTTAAAAATGAGAAGCTGAGACATGGTAACAGGTGAAGGTTCCTGACAGGACCTGGCACCTGGGCAGGTGCTCCATGAAAGCTCATTTCTTCCTTTCTCTCTCTTTCTCCTTCTCTGTTTTATTGTCTTACTCTCTCCTCCTCAGTTTCCTCCCTGTAAAATGGGGATGTTTCAGAATCTCACTGAATTGTTGGTATCTTAAATGAAACCATGTATCTGGAAGGCCAAGCACAGTGTCTGAAATGCAATGACGTCTCAATCTTTGCTGCACACCATTTCCATAGGACATTCCTCAGTCAACAAAAAATGTCAACAGTTGACAATGTACTTTCGTGTCACATTCCCCCCTCCCCCGCCCTTGCCTGGTTCTCTCTTGTCTTGCCAGCTTCTAATGTGATTATGTTGTTGCAATACGAGTTTAGGAAACAGGGTCTAATCTCAGCCGGGCTGGTGCTTGTCTGAAGTTTGGCGGACCGTTTGTTCCTGGGCCCCCTGTTGCGTCAGCCAGCCCTGGGCTCCTTGAAACTGCCTTTCTGGAGTGTTCCCACCTCCTGCTCTCAGATGTGTCCAGGTTGTCTATTTGAGCTTGAAGACATGGCAGGGATACTTTACAGTGTCCTAGGGATCATTTGAGGAGAAGCAGGGAAAAAACCTTGTGGTTCAAAACTGCACCATGGGTTTATTTTGCCCTTATTTACCGAAACATATTTTTCAGATCTCTTTATTTCTTCTATTTCATTTAGCTTTGGGTACATTATCTGTCAATGTAAAGATGTAGGTGGTTTAATATTCCGGAGAACTTCTCCTGTCACAGTTAATCCTGTCTAGCTTGTCCTGCTTTTTTTTTTTTTATGTTTTTTATTTATTTTTGAGAGACAGAGAGAGACAGCGCGAGCAGGGGAGGGTCAGAGAGAGAGGGAGACACAGAATCCGAAGACAGCCTCCAGGTTCTGAGCTGTCAGCACAGAGCCTGATGCAGGGCTCGAACCCACGAACCGCGAAATCATGACCTGAGCCGAAGCCAGAAGCTCAACCGACTGAGCCACCCAGGTGCCCCTGTCCTGCTTTGTTCCTAGTTACTTCTACTACTTAGGATAAAGCAATTCAATTTGAGAAATGAAATGAGAAAAGAATAAAGCAGATTTTAGGGAAAGTAAAGATGAAGGGGGAACCACCTTTGTGGAAATAAGATAGAGTTATCCTTATTGGATTGGGTCTTTGTTGTGTCACTTTATTTATTTGGAAGAATTATAAATTATTATAAGCGATCCTTATTTCCTAATGTAAATATATAGAAAAGTCTCATCAATTTAGCCTAATCCTTTCTTCTTCTTCCCTTTCTGGATTAGTCAAAAATTTCTAAAGTACTTAGAACAACCATTGACAAATAAGACTAAATAAAAACATATAGCCTAATAGAAGTTCTTAGGAAATTGATACAAACATTTCTATTATTATTGTTTTTTTGCACATAGATGCTCTTAAAATATTTTAGGTCTGTTCTCTAGTTCAATACTACTCCAAAAAGGAGGTTTACACTGTTAATTTGTTAGCAAATTTTTATAAATAGTGAAAAAGTAAAAGTTTAATCTATTTTGAATCTCTGTGAGTTCAATTATTTTGAATTAGTGCAAAGTAATGAGATTTCACCCCATGGCCTTGCATTCCATCTCTGTACTGGATGACCCATGGCTTTCATTCTATGGTGTTCTACTATGATGTTCTTCCATTCAGGCCAAGTACTGAGAGGTGACAATACTTTTGAGCTTGACATTGGGCAGCATTGAACTGCCTGTGCAACCCAGACTGTGGAATTCCACCTGTTCATGGATCTGGTCAGAAGCTCATCCCTTTCTTTTCAGGTACAACTATCAAGAAAGAAAAGCTTCTCATTGACTCGATAGTAGGACATTACAAACAAGTAGACTCATCTGTTGTTGCACCTTTCTTTTTCTCTGTGGGACAGTTGGGAAGAACAAACTTTGGTAAGAAACTGGAAAAGGTTTATTGTTGGACAGCCAGTTTTCCATAATCCATGACGTTGGTTATAATTTTATGAAAGTTGATGAGCTCTAAAAGTAAGGCTGATTCTCTTCCACACTAAAACCTCTTCCTTCTTCTCTCTTCTCCTTCCCTACCAAACCCATGGAAATAGTCTCTAAAAATTGGAGGTCTCACATGGGTAAGTCTCCTAGGGGTCCAGAGAATCTGGATATTTGGATATAGGGTGGAGGCTGGGGACAGCACCTGGCCCAGTCTGCTTCATAAATGTTCACTGAATGTATGAAATACAGAAAAAATTCAATGACATTCTAAAAGTCCTTTGGAGACTTCTGGTTTCTGGTACTACATGTAGAGATCTCAGAAGTCATCACTTTGGTTCTGACAACAAGAAAAAGTTAAACAAACTGAAAATCAACAACTCTTCTTAGATCCATCAGAGAGTTGAAGTCACAGAGAAACCACTGATCCCAAACTGGAGAGGGAAGCAGATAGAATCATAGTTCACCAAGAGCAGACGCTTACTGCTAGAGCCAATACTTTTCCTTTTATTCAATATGTCATGTCTGGTTTTCAACAACAACAACAAAATTATAAGGTATGATAAAAGGCACAAAACATAGTCTGAGATTCAAAGCAAGTGTCAGAACCAGACTCAGATATGGCAAAGATTTGGAATTACCAGACTGAGAATTTAAAATAACTGTTTAATATGCTAAGGGCTCTAATGGAAAGTGGACAACATACAAGAACAGATGGGCAATGTGAGCAGAGAAATTGAAATGCTAAGAAATAAATAAAATGAAATAAAATTCTGGAGATCAAAAGCACTGCAAGAGAAATGAAGAATGCCTTTGATGAGTGCATAAGCAGACTGGATATGGGTGAGGAAGGAATCATGAAACAATGTCAACAGAAACTTCCCAAACCAAAAAAACAAGAAGAAAAAAAAAGGAAATTAAAGGAAAGAACAGAATATCTAAAACCATGAAACAATTACAAAAATTATACCATGCATGTAGTGGGAATACTAGAGGGAGAAGAAAGAGAAAGAAATAAAGGAGATATTTGAAGCAATAATGACTGAGAATTTCTCAAAAGTAATGATAGAGAGTAAATCACAGATCCAGGAAGCTTAGAGAATACAAAGCAGGATAAGTATTTAAAAAATCTACATCAAGACAAATAATATTCAAACTGCAGAAAATCAATGAAAAGAGAAAAATCTTTACTGAAGCCAGAGGAAGAATAACTACCTTGTATAGAGGGACAAGGATAAGCATTACATCAAACATCTTTTGAGAAACTATGCAGAAAAGAAGAGGGTAGAATGAAATTAAGTGTTGAAAGAAGAAAACTTATCAACCTGGGATTCTCTATCCTTGAAATTCTTCAAAAGTGAAGGAAAAATACAAATCCCATCTGATCCCATTTTATGAGGCACGTAGAATATTAAAATTAATAGAGATAGAGAGTGGAATGGTGGTTGTCAGGAGTGGGGTGGAGGAGGACTGGGGAGTTAATTATTTAATGGGTATGGAGTTTAAGTTTGGGAATATGAAAAATTTCTGGATATGGAATGGGAGAGAAGGAAGTGGTTGAGCTACATTATGAGTATACTGAATGCCACTGAAATGTACACTTAAAATGGTTACAATTGTAAATTTTGTATCCTGTATATTTTCTCACAATGAAAAATGAAAATATTTTAAAGTAGAGGAAAAAAGGATAAAAACAAAGTAAAAGAAATAAATACTTCCTCAGACAAAAATTGAGAGAATTTGTCACCAGACGATTCTGGTGACAGACCCAGAACCAGAAGAATTGTCTACCTTGCAAGAAATGTTAAAAGAAATTATTCATACAGAAGGAAAACGATATAGGTCAGAAACCTGGATCTACACAAAGAATGGAAAACCATTACAGAAGGCATAAATGTGGGTAAAATATGATCTTTTATTTTTATTATTCTTAATTGATCTAATAGAAAATAGTTTGTTCAAAATAATAATTGCAACAATTGTTTAGTTACTATAGCTTATATATAAGTGAAATGTATGGCAACAATCTTATAAGGGACAGAGGGAGCAGTTAGTAATACTCTGATGTAAGGTACCTGAACTATCCATGAAGTGGATATTTGAAGTGGTTATTTTAAAGTTTACTTATACTAGTTGAAAATGTACTTGCACAGTTAAGAGCAACCTGTAAAAAAAGTAAAAAAAGATTTATGACTGATATGCTAAGAGAGGAGAAAAGTGGAATAATATAAAATGCTCAATTAAAACCAGAGAAGACAGGAAAAGAATGGGAGATAAAAACAAAAACAAGGGCAATGAATAGAAAATAGTTACAAATATGATAGATATTAAATCCACTATACCAATATCAACTTAAATGTGAGTGATCTAAATAGATCAATTAAAAGACAGAGACTATCAGAGTGGATCAAAAAATAAGAAATCTACTTTAAATATAAAGACACAGATACTTTTGATTTTAAAAGTAAAGGGATGGAGAAAGATATACCATGTTAGCATAAATCAAAAGAAAGCTGAAATAGCTATATTAATTTCAGACAAATCACACTCCAGATAAAGGAAAAATAATCAGGGATAAAAAGGGGGATTACATAATGATTAAGGGTTAATAATCTAAGAAGATGTAACAATTTTAAACGTGTATGCACCTAACAACAGAGCATCAAATTGTATGAGGCAAAACCGTGAAATCGTAAGGAGAAATAGATGAATCCACTATTATATTTGGTGACATATCAGGAATGGACAGATCCAATAGGCACAAAATCAGTAAGGACACACCTAAATTCAAGAGCATCATCAATCAACTAGTTCTAATTGATATCTATAGAACATTCAATAACAGCAAAATATACATTTTTCTCAAGCTCACGTGGAACATTCACCAAAATAGATCACATTCTAGACCATAAAATATACCTTACCAAATTTAAAAGTGTAAAAATCATACAAAGTATGCTCTCACACTACAACGGAGTTGAATAAGGAATCAATAACAGAATAATTGCTGAAAAATGCCAAAATATTGGCAGGTAGATTAAACAACACATGTAAATAATACATGGGTCAAAAAAATTTCAAGAGAAATTTAAAAATATTTTGAAAAGGTAAAAATGAAAACACAAGTTATCAAAATTTGTGGGACGCAGGAAAGCACTGCTCAGATAGAAATTTATGGTATCGAATGCATACATTAGGAAAGAAGAAAGATCTAAAATCAATATTTTCTAGTTTCTACCTTAGGAAACTAGAAAAAGAAGAACAAAATAAACCTAAATCAAACAGAAGAAAATAAATAACAAAGAAATAAAGAAAGAAGACATGAATTGCTATTTTAGACATAAAAAAGGGGCTGTCACTACTGATCCTATGGACATTAAAAAGATAATAAAATATACTATGAAAAGCTCTATGCCCATAAATTTGATAATTTAGATAAAATGGAACATTTTTTAAGTCACAATCTACTAAATTTCACATATGGAGAAATAGTTAATCTGAATAAGTTTATATCTATTAAATAAATTGAAGCAATATTATTAAGAAACTTCCAAATTAAAAGCACAAGACCTAGATGGATTCACTGGTGAATTCTACTAAATATTTAAGGAAAAATAATACCAATTCTGTACAGTATCTTCCAGAAGCTGAGGGAATATGATCTAACTCATTCTATGAGATTGGCATTACCCTAATTCCAAATCCTGACAAAGACATTATAAGAAAGAAAAACCACAGACTAATATCTCCTATAAACATAGATATAAAAATCTTCAACAAATGTTACCAAATCAAATCCAACAAAGTATAAAAAATATTATATATTACAACAAAGTGAGGTTTACCCCATGTAAGGAATATTAGTACAGCATTCAAAAATCAATTAATGTAACCCATCACATCAACAGGCTGAAGAATAAGAACCATATGATCATATAAATAGATGTGGAAAAGTACTTGCCAAAATCAAGGCCCATTTATGATAAAAACTCTCAATAAACTAAACATAGAAAGGAACCTCTTCAACTTGATAAAGAACATCTACAAAGACCCTACAGATAACATTACACTGGTGAGAAACTAAATGCTTTCCTAATACCAAGAACAAGGCAAGCATGTCCCCTCCTATTCCTACAAACAACATTGTATTGAAAGGCCTAGCTAATGTAATGAGATGAGAAAAGGAAATAAAAGATATACAGATTGGGAAGGAAGAATTCTTAGTTTATATATGACATGATTATTTATGTAGAAATTGTGAATGACACAACAAAAATTTTCCTGGAATTAATGAGGGATAATAACAAGGTTGCAGGATACAAGGTAATATGCAGAAGTCAATTGGTTTCCTGTATATCAGCAATGAACACAATTGTGATTTGAAATAAAAAACACAACAGTATTTATATTAGCACCAAAAGTTAAATACTTAGGAACCAATCTAACAAAATATATACAAGATCTATATTGGAAAAACTACACACCTCTGAAATGAAAGAAATCACAGAAGATCTAAATAAATAGATATTTCTTGTTTGTATTAGTTTTTTATGGCTGCTATAACAAATGACTACAAACTGAGTGGGTAAAACTACAGAAATATTTTTCCCCACAACTCTAAAAGCTAGAAGTTCAAAATTAAGTTTTTGGTAAGGCTATGCTCCCTCTGAAAGATCTAAGGAAGAATACTTCCTTGGCTTTTTCTAGCTTCTGGTGTTGCCAGCAATCCCTGATGTCCCTTGGTTTGCAGCCATATCACTCCAATCTCTGCCTCTGTCATCACATGTCCTTCTTCCTTGTGTGTCTCTGTGTCCTCTGTGACTATTGTTTCTCTTATCTTTTCTAAAAGGACACCAGTCATACTGGATTTGGAGTCCATCCTAATTCGGTATGTCCTCATCTTAACTTAGCTAATTTCATCTAGAAAACCCTAATTCCAAATAAGATCCCATTCACAAGTACTGAGGGTTAGGACTTCAACATATCTTTTCTGTGGACCCAATTCAACCCACAACAATGTTCTTGGATAGGAAGACTCAACATCGTTAAGATGTCAGTTTTTTCCAATTTGGTCTCTTGATTTAAAGCTACTCCTATCAAAATGTCAGCAATCTGTGGATCTATCATCAAGCTGATTCTAACGTTGATATCAAGCAGAAGAACAGAAAGGCAAAAGACCCAGAATAGATAACGCAGCACTGAAGAGGAACAAAGCTGGAATACTGATGCTTTTCAACTTCAAGACTTCCCATAAAACTACAGTTATCAGGACAGTGTGGTATTGACAAAGAAGAGAAATACAGATCAATGTAACAGAATAGAGAGCCTAGAAACAGACCCATACAAACATAGGGAACTGATCTTTGATGAAGGAGAAAAGGCAGTTCAATGAAAAAAATATATTCTCTTTGATAAATGGTGCTGAAACAGTTGGACATCCACACGTAAAAAAAATATATATGTAGAGAGAAAGACATCACACATTTCACAAAAATTAACTCAAAATGGATCATGTAAAATGTGAATGTAATACCCCAGATTTTTAAATTTTGAGAAGATAGTCTAGGAGACAATCTAGAGGAAATCTCAAGTTTGATGATGACATTTTTGATACAACACTGGAAGCAGAATCCACAAAAGAAAAAATTGGTAAGCTGGGCTTCATAAAATAAGAAAGATTACTCTACAGAAGATACTCTTAAGGTAATGAAAAGAAGCCACAGATTTGGAGAAAATATTTGCAAAGCACATATCTGATGAAGGACTGTACACAAAATATGCAAAGGGCTCTTAAAACTCAACAATAAGAAAATAAAAACTCAATTTAAAGAATGGGCAAAAGGTCTAAACAAGGCACCTCACCAGAAAAGGTATATAGATGGCAAATACACAAAAGGAATGATACTCCACATCATACATCATCAGGAAATGCCAATTAAAACAACAATGAGATACCACTACACACCTATTACAATGGCTAGAATCCAAAAGATGAAAGGACCAAACATTGGCCAGGATATGGGGCAATAAGAACTCTCACTCATTAATGAATACAAAATGGCGCAGCCACTTTCGAAGACAGTTTGGCAGATGCTTACAAAACTAAACATCGTCTTACCATACAATCCAGCAATTGCACTCCCTGGAATTTACCCAGAAGAGCCGAAAACCTATGTCTACACAAAAACTTATGCACAGATGTTTATCGAGTTTTTATTCATAACTGTCAAACTTGGAAGTAACAAAGATGTCCTTCAGTAGGTGAATGAATAAACAAACATGGTGTATCCAGACAAGGGAATATTATTTAGTGCTAAAAAGAGATGAAAAGCCATGAAAAGCCATGGACGAAACTTAAGTGCATGTTACAAAGTGAAAGAAGCCAATCTGAAAAGGCTACATTCTGTATGATTCTAAACAATAGGACATTCTAGAAAAGACAAAACTATGGGGACAGTAGAAAGGTCAGTGGTTGCCAGGGGTCTGGGGAGAGGAAAGGGCGAATAGGTGAAGCACAGGGGAATTTTAGGGCAGTGAAACTATTCTATATGATACTATAATGGTGGATACATGTCATTATACATTTGTCAAAACTCACCCAATGTAACACCAAGAGTGAGCCCTAATGCGAACTGTGAACTTTAGGTGACAATGATGTGACAGTTTAGGTTTACTGATTTTAACCAACATTGTACACAAAGCAAGAAGTTAATAATAGGGGAAACTCTATATAAGGGGGACAAGGGGTATTTGGGAACTCTCTTTACTTTCCACTCAATTTTTCTGTAAACCTAAAATTTCCTTTAAAAATAAAGTGTATTAATTAAAAAGAAAAAGCCCTTTGGTTCTGTAGCTTAAGATCTTACATTAATTAACAGAATCATATCCTGTAGCTATAGCATTTACTTAGAAACAAAACGTTAAAATGTTTAAACAGTTGATTTTCTTAATAAATGTGTTTTTTTAAATTATTTTGAGTTTATTTATTTATTTTGAGAGAGAGAGAGCACAAGCAGGGGAGGGGCAGAGAGAAGGAGAGACAGAATACCAAGTAGGCTCCGCACCATTAGCACAGAGCCTGATGTGGGGCTCAGACTCACGAACCTTGAGATCATGACCTGGGCTGAGATCAAGAGTCAAATGCTTAACCGACTGAGCCACCCAGGTGCCCCAATAAATGTGTTATTTATTACATTGCTTCCTGTAGTAATTTTCTTTTTCATCCACTCAACAAATAGTTGAACATTCACTATGTTCTGGGCCTAACAGTACATTGGCCACATTGTGTGAATAGTGAGGGAATGAATCAATGTGACTGGCCCTGATGGAAAACATTAAGCTCTTTGACTTTCAGCCTCCCTCATCTTTCTTTGATTTACCTCTTCTCACCCCTATCTCTGTGTCAAAAGCTGCTCTGGCCCCCACAAACAGGGTTACTCACTTATAATTTCTATCTTGTGGCCAGGTAGAAGGTTTAGGGGTTTCATATTTTTATAGCAAATCAACAAAGAATGGGAGGGAAGCAAGCAGACCCCAAGTTAGTTCACTTTAGAACTTCTTTCAGCTCTCATTCTCTGCATCTGCAGGTCTAGGTTTCTCAAGCATTATTTTTATGAGGACCAAAGAGGACCTGGACACAGTTATCCATCTACTAAATAGTTATACTCTTATTCAAGAAAATTTCTGAGAGCGAAGCCATGTTATTGGCAGAATATGACCTACCTTCAGCCTTTGGTTCAGTAGACTGGCCCTATCTGGACCCAGTGATAAGACTTTGACCCAAAGCCTAAGCTATTTTATCTTTCAAGGCACCTGTGTCAAAGCCCCATAGCTGAAATTATTCAGGTAGATGGAATCCTCTATCTTAACTGATGAAACAAGTTAGCGTCCCACTGTTTCTCTTTTAAATATTTAACAGGAAACTTTGCACAGTTACTAGAATCAACCATGTAATCTTTTTTTTTTCCTTAAAAGCTATTTTTATTTGCAGCTAGGGGCTTCTTTTATTTTAAAGTAACTACTTTATTTTTTTTAACTTTATAGTTTATTGTCAGGTTGGTTTCCATATAACACCCAGTGCGCTTCCCCACAAGTGACCTCCACCATGAC
>CM053574.1:75738916-75775398 GCA_028646485.1 Cryptoprocta ferox | reverse complement strand
GATCGGGTTTTCCATGTAGATTATCATGTCATCTGCGAAAAGTGAAAGTTTGACTTCTTCTTTGCTGATTCTGATGCCTTTTATTTCCTTTTGTTGTCTGATTGCTGATGCTAGGACCTCCAGCACTATGTTAAACAATAGTTCAACCATGTAATCTTAAGCAACTGGAAGGATCAACATCTGTCTTAGTCTTAAGGGAGGTGACATGGATTATGTCTTTGACCTGTTTCTGTCCCCAGCTGGTGTCAGAAAAGCAGCTTAGCATCAATCACCCGTAACTAACACCCTTGTATTTGGCTGGCACCAAACTGTAAAATCCTTTCTAACATGTCATTACAAACTTGGAAGCCATCATTTGCCTACTTGAACAAGGGAAATAATATCCTGTGACAAATGGAGAGCAAAGAGTTTGATTCAGTCTGTTCCTAGTGTGCTAGTTCTCTAGTTGAGCTAGGGAAAAAGGAAGAATTATTTATAATGCTAAATTTCATTAGATTGTCTTGAGTCTCATTCATAATAGTGATTTCCCCGACTGTTCTGTGTGTTATTCATATAATTACTTTGTATCAAGACCATTTTGCCATATGTCATACTGAGAGATTACTTGCATGTTTTTAGGATAAAAGACTCTTGAGGATAGAAACATCATTGATGCCTTTTCCAGTACCTAGCACCCAGCACCAACACCTCACGCCCAGTATAGCACCAGCACTAGCACTGAGTACCAGCACAAGCACCCAGCACCCAACACTTGGTAAAGTGCCATATACACAGCCAGTGTATTTTTGTTAATTTTGTAAACAGTGAATTTTTGTTAAATTGAATGGGCACTCATTTCCTTAACCCAATTAATGATTCAAAAGAAGTCTCTTCTTTATTAATCATCTCTGCAAAATTACAACTCTATGGGTGTGACATTGTTGTAAGTTTTGTGTGTGTGTGATTAAGAAACCATATCCTATAATAGGTTAACACCTAAGTCCATGTAATTTACTGTGGTGTAAGGAGTGACTTGCGCTGAGTGAACAAGGGTAAGCCTTGCAGAGATATAGCAGGTGTAATGTGGAAGATGGAGGTGAAATGTAAACCTACCGGGACTTTATGTACTCAACAGGCAAAATGATAATACAGTGAAGAATCCATTTCTACCAAGCCCACATCTCCACTGTGCTTGTGATTGACACTAGCTCTAAGCTGCTTCCCACTGGAGAACTACGTGGGCTGTTAGTCTCAAGATCTGTCTCAAGATGCACCTTTCTCATATTACTCAGTAATGAAAGGAGGCTGTTAATAATGTCTTTATACTATTAATTGTTCAGTGCTGTACAGTTTATAAAGAGCTTTCACATGCATTATCTCACTTGAAAACAATTCTCCAAAATAGGTGAGGTAGGTATTTTCATTTTATGGAGGAAGAAGCTGAGGGTTCAGAAAGGTTCATTCATTTCTTCATTTAACAAATATTTATTAGAGGTGACTGCCAGACACATAACATAAGGCACTTGCCCAGGCAGGTCTTCTCGTTTCTTACTCAGACTCTTTCCATCACTTCAGGAGACTGAAATGAAACATCAACAGAAATGAAATGTAGGGAGTGGGCCAGAATAACTCAATTCTGCAATTTTTAGGTGTTGGAGATGACATGTCTGGGGTATGTTTCATGTCTGGCTTCTCTACTTGGGTTGAATGTTAAGCTTCAAATTAAGAGGCTGACTCTTCTGCCTCGTAGTATCCTATGAATCTCGTGGAATACAGTAAATCTTCAGCATGATCCCATGGGATATTTCTGAGCTGAATTTGTTTTGTGTGTTCACACCCAGCCACCTATTTGAGCTATTTGAGAGCTTAGTTGCTTAGATATTTTCGATTTGTGTTTGCTGCAAAGTTGCTTTTATTGATTGATTGGTTGATTGATTGAGTGGGGGCAAGAGAGAAAGAGAGAGAGAGAGAGAGAGAGAGAGAGAGAGAGAGAGGAGCCTGACCTGGGATTCAATCCTACAACCATGAAATCATTACCTGAGCTGATATTAAGAGTCAGATGCTTATCCCACTGAGCCACTCAGGCACCACTGGACAGTTGCTTTTAAAATGCATATGGGGTTCCTGTGTAGTTCAATGGATTAAGCATCTGACTTTGGCTCAGGTCATGATCTCATGGTCCATGAGTTCAAGCCCCGTGTTGGGCCCTGTGCTGACAGCTCAGAGCCTGGAGCCTGCTTCAGATTCTGTTTTCCCTCTCTCTCTGCCCCTCCCCTGCTCACGCTTTGTCTCTCTTTCTCAAAATAAATAAACATTTAAAAATTTTTAATAAAATGGGTAGACATCTTGGAAACCACCACTGGTGCTATGTGAATTCCTGCTTGGTATAAACTGGATAGGTTAATGTCTTGATACAACACCACCAGGGTGTCTTTATGGAGCCAAATAAACATTCAAACTCTCAAGGCATTAGTCTGCTCAGAAGTGTGTAGTGCAGGAGATAGAAATTGCTGGCTGGGCAGTCAGACCTTTCTTTTGGTGGGAATTCAGAGGTCTGCCCATTAGCCACAAGGAGCTAGTCTCTCTGCCCCAGGTGATGGCTCAGGTGCAAAGAGTTGAGTTTCATTGGCAGGTGTGGTGGTGCCCTGACTCTGGAGCCTCATTCCTCACAGGAGCAATTCATGTAGCTTCCAGGATCCCCACAAATGCAAGCACGGGCAAGATCGTTGCACTGAAGGAAGCCCAAGCATGTGGCTTCCTATCAGGTGTTCACATGTTCCTGGTCTTGATGCAGTTATCAATCAGGCTGTTTCTACCATCAGTGACAGTTACATATTCCATTTTTATCTGTTTCAGGACAACAGAACCCAGAAGTTAACCACAGGTCAAATTCTTATACAGAAGGGAAAGATTTATTTTTACTTAAAAATTTTTTTAATATTTATTTATTTTTGAGAGGGAGGGGCAGAGAGAGAGGGAGACACAGAATCCAAAGCAGGCTCCAGGCTTTGAGCTGTCAGCACAGAGCCTGATGTGGGCTCAAACCCACAAACTGTGAGATCATGACCTGAGCCAAAGTTGAATGCTCAACCAACTGAGCCACCCAGGTGTCCCCAGAAGGGAAAGATTTTGTTAATTCTTTGCCCACATCCCCATCCAGACCTGTATATTAGCATTTATCTTTTCTTCATATGTCAGCAATATCACAAGGACATATAAAGGCATTTGAAATATTTCAAAGGAAAATTCAGGATAATGCTATGATTTTTACAGTCCAATTAATTGTCTAAGTTAGAGTTAGGGTGTATCGCTCATACCCCCAGGGCAAATGCTATTTTCTTCAGATTGATGTAAACAGCAGTGTTTGATGACACAGAGGTGCCATGTCAGGACAGGACTATCTGCCGTGTTTTTATGGACAGAGCTGTCCATCATTCCTGAACTATGCCTGCTGCTGTCAGCCTGTCTTGCAAGAGCACACAAGGAGTTCTGCAGGGTCAACAGGGAGTGCATTGCTGACCTTTGATGATGGGATGCCTATGTCAGTGGGCACACCCAGAAACATAGCCCCTGGCCCTGAGCCATCCTGTAAAAGATGCTGCTTGCCTGGTCTCAAGTTTAGTACTCAGGTACGGATTGCAGACTCTGGTTGAGTTTACCCGGTCAGGTACAACTCTTTAGCAATGCCTGATTATAACTTGAGGAGGATGAGCTGTGTGGTTATCAGTCAGCTACCTGCAGCATGAACGAACACTGTAAATTATAACGAATGTACAGACGCAATTATGATTCTGGCATTGCCCCTTCCTCTCAGTAGGGTAGCGGTAGGGTCCTTCATCAGGACTGGCTGGGAGAGTGGATCAGTGCATTTGGCCATTATCTATTTCACCTAATGTCCTATTTGGGACTCTGGACCTCCCTCGTCCACTCCTACATCCCTTCTTGACTGTGCTCACCTATTTGCTTCTGAGTAGAATGAGTTGCTCATCTCCCTGACTGTGGCTCTGTACACCATGACCAACCAGGGAACTTCATTTCAATAAGTGAGAGAAATGGCACTAGTGGAGGTCTTAACCGTAGTCCAGGGGACTGTGGGGGCAGGTGTCAGCAATGGCCTGAGTTCTGTGCACCAGGCCTTTGGGGGGACTTCCAGGAGTTGTCAGATGGGTGCAAATGCTTGGTTACTGTTACCCACATCCCTCTAAAGCAGCTGTCCCACCATCTCCTAGGAGGTGTCTCACCAGAGGATAATGGAAGAGGGGACAATGACCCCATAGCTTTATACACAAGCCCGTTCCAAAGGATCCTCACATTCAATGACCTCCATGGCTCTGCTCTGTTACCCAACTGACCCATCACAGCACTGTGTAGTCTGAGATCCCTAGATCTTTCCAGCTTATACATACAGACAGTTTATCAGATTTATCATTTAGGATTAGGTGGTAGTATTGGAATCAAGTTATAGATTTTCTTTATGTTTATTAGTAGTATAGGATTTACTATCAATTGTCTATCAATTTGCCTTCTACTTGGACATTCTGTTTGAGTTTTGGGCTTATCATCCCTGTCTGGAATGTGATTATTTTTACACTTCCATGTAGGCAAAATCATGAAGCATGTGAAGTTTATCATTCATGTTCCCCATTCTTCCACTGTCTCCATCTTTGATACTTATTTCTCCACCTTGCTTTTTTGCTTTTTCTAAGTATGCATAACTGGTGTTCCGTTGCACTAAATCTTGTCCTTGTGACACATTTCTTTTAAGAACTGAGGACATAGAAGCTTACGATGTTTTTTCTAATTAAATCTGGTAACATTTCCAGGTATTCTGAAAGATGTTGAAGGAGCAATTTTGAAGCGGAGAATTCTACTGGTTATTTCCAATTCCAAAGGCTGGTCCATGGGGTGGTAGAGGGTGCTATGGTGCATGTGCAGGATTTGTAAGCAATCTTCCTTTCTCGTATACGTATTTAAAACCATAAATTCCTCTCTAAGCAATGTTTTAATTTCATTCCACAAATTTTGATCTTATGTTAAAAATTTCTAGGGGCACCTAGATGGCTCAGTTGGTTAAGTGTCTGATTTCAGCTCAGGTCATGATCTCACGGATTGTGAGTTCAAGCCCCGCATCAGGCTCTGTGCTGACAGCTTGGAGCCTGGATCCTGCTTCAGATTCTGTGTCTCCCTCTTTCTCTCCCCCTCCCCAGCTTGTACTCTGTCTCTTTCTCTCAAAGATAAATAAATATTTTTTAAAAAATTAAAAAAAATAATTAACCGCCTTTAAAAAATTCCTTTTCTAATTCATCTGATAATGTCTTCTTTGATCCATGAGGTAATCCGTTGTATTTAATGCTTAATTTACACGTACATGGAGTTTTCTACGTATCTTCTTGTTAATTGATTTTTAATTTGATTTTGTTTTTGTAAAAAAACAAACTGTAAGATTTTGAAAAAGACTCTTTTTAGGGCAATTTTACACTGACAATAAAATTGAAAGAGAGGTACAGAGATTTACCATATGCCCTCTGTCTCCACACATGCACTGTCTCCCCATTATCTATATCACTCACAAGAAAGCTACATTTTTTTTTTATCACGAATAAATCTACATTGACACATTGTAATCATCCAAATCCATAGTTCACCTTAGGGTTTACTCTTGGTGTTGTATATTCTATGGGTTTTGACAAATGTATAATGACATATTATATCCCCTATAATATTATACAGAGTATTTTCACTGCCCTAAAAATCCTCCACACTCTGCCTATTCATCTTTTCCCCCACACCCAAACTCAACCCAGGGAAACTCCTGATCTTTTTATTGTCTCCATTGTTTTTGCTTTTTCTAGAATGTCCTATGGTTGGAATCATATAATATATAGCCTTTTCAGATGGCTTCTTTTACAAAGTTTTTCTATATCTCTTCATGATCTGATATCTCATTTCTTTTATTGCTGAATAATATTTAATCGTTTGGAGGCACCACAGTTTATTTTTCCATTCACTTACTGAGGAGATCTTGATCGCTTCCAGGTTTTGGCAATTATGAATACAAGTGCTATAATCATTCATGTGCATGAATTTTTTTCATTCATTTTTGTGTGGACGTAAGTTTTCAACTCTTTTGGTTAAATATCAAGGAGCCCAATTTCTGGGTCTAATGGTAACAACATATTTAGTTTTGCAAGAAATCACCAAATGTCTTCCAAAGTGGCTGTACCATTTTGCATTTCCAATGGCAGTACATGAGACTTCCTGTTGATCCTACATCCTTGTCAGCATATGGTGTGGTCAGTGTTCTAGATTTTGACTGTTCTAATATATGGGTAGTGGTATCTCATTTTTGTTTTAGTTTGTATCTCCCTGATGACATACGATGTGGAACATCTTTTCAGATGCTTACTTGCCTCTGTATATCTTCTTTGGTCAGGGGTCAAGATCTTTGGCTTAGTTTTTAACTGGGTTGTAAGGTTTCTCATTGTGAGTTTTAAGAGTTCTTTGTATCTTTTGGATAGCAGTCCTTTATCCTATGTGTCTTTGCAAATGTTTTCCCTGAGGCTTTGGCTTGTGTTCTAATCTCTTGATACTGAGTTTTGCAAAACAGATGCTTCTACTTTTAATGAAGTCCAGCTCATCAATTTTTCTCTTGGATCATATCTTTGGTATTGTATCTAAAAAGGTAGCACTACATTCAAGGTCCTCTAAATTTTCTCTTATGTTATCTTCTAGGAGTTTTGCATTTTACATTTAAGTCCATGATCCTTTTTGAATTAATTTTTGTAAAGGGTTTAAGATCTGTGTCCAGAGGTTTTTGTTTTGTTTTGCTTTTTGCATGTGCATATATGGTTGTTCCCACACCATTTGTTAAAGAAAGTCTGTAAGGTTTTAATATTTTGAAATTTATGGACTTGTTTATGGCTCAGCACATGGTCTGCCTTGATGTCACTTGGCTCACTGCTGAGCCAAGTGTGTGTGCTCTACAAATGTTGGGTACAGTGTTCTATGAATGTCAACTAGGGCAAGGAGTTTGGCGGTGTTACTCAGATCTTTCCTCTCCTTACTAGTTTTTTTTTTTTTGTCTTGTTCTGTCAAATAATGAGAGAGAAGTGTTATTATCTCTTCATAAATTTGTCTTTTTTCCTCTTTAGTTCTAACAGCTTTTGTTCATGTCTTTTCAAACTATTGGTAGGCACATGCACATATAATTGTTAACTATTTGTGATGTTTGACCTCCATCATTATGGCATACCTACCATTTTATTTATAGAGGACTTTTTATCTTGAAGTCTTTTCTGTTACGTATCAACATAGCCACTTCAGCTTTTATACATGTAGATGTTTGCATGGTGTATCTTTTTCTGTCCTTTTACTTTCAACCTATTACTGCCTTTTTAAATGTTTATTTATTTTTGAGAGAGAGAGCATGAGAGGGGCAGGACAGAGAGAGAAGGGGACAGAGGATCCTAAGTGGGCTGCTGTGCTCTGACAGCAGTGAGCCAGATGCAGGGGTCGAACTCATGAACCATGAGATCATGACCTGAGCTAAAGTCAGACGCTCAGCTAACTGAGCCACCAAGGCACCCCATGTGCCTATGTATTTAAGATAAGTTTTTTTGTGTACAGAATATAGTTGAATCTTGCTTTTCTTCCCCCAGTCTACTAATCTTTGCCTTTAATAGAAGATTCTTAGTCCACTTACACGTAATGAAATTATTTGTATTGTTGGATTAATCCTGCCATGTTGCTATTTGCCTCCTATTTCTCTTTTTTGATTTCTGTTTCCCCCTATATTCCTCCTTTTTTTTGCCTTCTTTAAATTATTTTTTAGTATTCCATCTTAATTGTTTATCTATTTTATTCTAATCTATTCTATTAATTATTCTTTTTCACTATGTCTTTTTGCATTATTTTTTAACAGATAGCTCTAGAAAAGCAATTCTCAAACTTCAAGTGCACCTGAATCATCTGGAGGGCTTGTTAAAACACAGATCACTGGGCACCGCCCCACAATTGCTGGCTCAGTGGGTAGGGGAGGTGTCCTAGAATGTGCATTTTTAACAAGTTCCCAGGTGATGCCACTGCTGCTGGTCGGGGCACCACCCTTCAAGAATATTGTTCTAGGAATTAAAATCTGCACCTTTAACATTTCACATTATACTGAGAGTTAATATTGTACTACTTCATGTGAAACATAAAATATAGAAAATTTGCAACTGTGTAGTTTCAATTACCTATCACTCTAGCCGTTGTGCTCTTGTTGTCATATTTATTCCATCTACATATTTAGAAACCCACAACACAATCTTTTTTTTTTGCACTAATCATATGCTTTTTAATGAAATTAAGAGAAGAGAAAACAGAGTCTCTTATAGTTACCACATATTTACCATTTTCAGTGATATTTATCCTTCTTAGAAACCTTATTTATTATCTGATGTGATTTCCTTTCAGCCTGAAGAACTTGCTTAGCATTTCTTGAAGAGCATGTTTGTTTACAATGAATTCTGTCAGCTTTTGTTTATCTGAAAATGTTTTTACTCTGCTTTCCTTTTGAGAAGATATTTAAAAGATATTTTTTCTGGGTTGGTTAGCTTTTCTTTTTTCTGGGTCTGAGCCTCAGAAATCTTAATTTTTCACACACCCCCAGGTCATTATGATGCAGAGTGTTACAGGCCATATTTTAAAGAAAACCGTAGTAAGCACCTCACTAATATTATCTATATAATGAGGAGATCACTTGTGACCTTGGTGATGGTAGTTTCAGTGGAGTGGTGGGGATGAAGTGGTTTGAAGAGCAAATGAGGAGGTGTAAACAGGGAGTGTAGACAATGTTACACTTAGTTGACCTTCTTTCCCCTTGAAACAAATTAGGTTAAATTTGGGTTGTAGTCGGTGGATCCACATTTTGGTACCTGGATGGAACCTTAATTTCATAGATCTATTTAAATTGTGAATTTCTTCTGTCTATGCTCCACCTAAATTTATTAATCTTTTAACTATCTGCATTTATTCTGTTCTCCAAAAGCTGGCTTGAAATGGGTCTGAAGGTCCAGGCATTGTGGCCTCATTGCTGGTACCAGTGGTGTTCAGGATGAGTCAGCGCTGAGCTCGGCGTACGCACAGTTGCTGCTTGAGCAGAGGCCGTCCATTACAGGACTCATTCTTTAGGCAGATGAAGGGCCTGCACTCCATCTCAGCCTGGTTCCTCATGCCTCTGGGGAAGCATCATGCTGTGAATTAGCGTTGTTGAGGGAAGAATCATGTTGGGGAGAAAAGAGTGGGATAGAAGAGAAGGCCCATGATTCTAATATGATGCACAAAAGGAAAAATGCCAGAAAGGAGATAGAAACAGAACACTACAGCGTTTGGGGGGCGGACTATAAGAAGGACACATTATTTTCAAGCAGGCCTAGTGGCAAAGTAAAACAGGAGGAAGCAAGAAGTAAGGACTGCTCTGGATCTATCTAACCACGGGTGATTTTGTGGACGTGGTCTGCATGGGTCCCCCAGGGTAAGTGGCTGACCAGACTCCTTCCTCATGTCACATTAGTTTTACCAGTTTAGTTTCTTCTTTAACTTTTAGTGATGGATTGGGAACATGTAAGTGATCAAATTGTGGCTTTGACCCCTTTCTGGCCAATTTACCTTGTTTATTCCAGTGCTGATACCTTATGACCTAAGTGTGATTCAGGTCGTTAAGCTTTTTAAGGTGGGAACAGCCAGTTGTACTGGAGTATCTTCTTATATAACTATAAATTATAACATTTGGAGATAAAGATCCCAGTTGTGTATGGAGACAGTCTGCCACCACCCCTGGACACAATGCTTAGGGGTATGGATTAAAGATTAGACACAGCATCCACCCTCAAGAGCATTACGTCTTAATTTGGGAATCCAGGGATATCAAAACAATTCACATATGTGTCAGCAAAAGTCATTAGATGTAATATAAAGGCGGTATGCAGTGGGAGGGTTTGGGGTAGACAGTAAGTTATGGTTTCCTGAAGCAGATGAAATGTGAAATGAAGCAAAAATGTGATGCAGTGAATTGGAAATGAGAGAAGATGTCTATAGGGGATGGAGGAAAGATCACAGGGATATCAAGTATATGTCTAATTGTGCAAAAGCTCCTATGAAACACCCCAGTTGTATGGGCTTAGCCCTTTTTTCCTGTTTTGTTGTTGTTGTTATTGTTGTTGTTGTCGCTGTTTTGCAAAATCAGGTTACCTTTGGCATTTTTCTTGTGAATACAGCTTATGAATGACATTGTTTCATTTCACCCTTGAAGCCAAGAGTCAACTGAAGGACAGCAATGTCACCTACTTGCCTTTCATTTCTGTCCTTCACGCCATCCCAAAAGAAGTGGGGGGAGCTGCTGAGGTGGTCCCTGGAGCCTGATTCTCCCAGGTATTATAATCTTTGTTTGATTTGCCTATAGATGTGATGGCCTGTGATTAAAATGACAATGTTAGAAATATTGTCTATCCTCCTTTAGCTGCAGTTAAGGCTTTCTTAGCCATCATTTTTGCACTTTTTGCAAAAAAATAATGTGCTATCAAGTGTATCTCCCTCAATTTGATATTAAACTTCACAACAACCCTTGAAATATAAGAGTTGTGATCCCCATACCACCGTTGAGGGTGACTGAAGCACATGGGTTAAGTGGTGTGCCCAAAATGCATACCTAGGAAATGGCAGGATTTGAATTCCCATATCCTGGCTTCAGGGCCAGGACCTCAGTCTTCATGGAATCCATCATGGAATTTATAGTCTACCAGCAAGGATGGGGTTTGGTTCATGAGCTCCATGAAGCTGTACGCAGATGTTTGTATACACATGCTCATGAACATTTTTCTGGGGAGAGTGTTCATAGCATTGATTAGATTGTCTAAGAGATGCATCATCTTTGGAGAAATGCAACAGCGTATAATGATGCCCACCATATAGTTCACTTTTATGGCTTCTCCAGGTATTGACTGTACTCCTAGAGAAGAGCAACCCTTTCCAATTTAAACCTCTAGCCTTTTCGATGTCTTTGAAATGTTGTGTCAGGTTCCATTTATTATGTGACTAATTCTGCCCAATTGACTTCTATGACACTAATTACAAAATGTTTCTATTTATGACCGTTTTTTTTCTCTATCATCTGTGGTAAAGTGTGGATCCAGATACAGATGAAGGGAGCCTAAAGTTTGAGAATAAGGATTGTAATCATAAAAGGTTGTGCTGGTGTGCTTGGCTGGCTCACTCAGCTAAAGCGTCTGACTCTCGATTTCAGCTAAGGTCATGATCTCACAGTTGTGAGTTCGAGCCCCTCGAAGGGCTCTGCATTGAGAATGCAGAGCCTGCTTGGGATTCTCTGTCTCCCTCTTTCTCTGCTGCTCTCTTGCTCACACTCTGTCTCTCAAAAATAGATAAAATAAACATTAAAAATTGTGCCATTTGGAGTATTTTTATTTGGAAATAGTAGTTCCTCTCCTGGGAAAGCTGACACTTTCTTATACTTCCTGAAATGCACTGTGTGCATAAGAACACACAGTCTCTGTGGCATGCCTTGTTCACAGCTTCCCTTCCTGTGCGGTTCATAGGGGACCAGGGGACCAGCTCTGTCTTGCCCTTGTCTGGGGAACAAGAGCTTGAAAACTATCCGGACATTCCATGGCACAAGTGTAATTGCTCTAGCATCTCATCAGCAGATATCTAGGAGCAGATTGCCTGAGAGAGGTGGAAAACATGAGGTGGGTGGCCAACTATGGAAGAGTGACAGTTTCATAGAAAATCTGAGGATGATTTAGGGCAGAGCAAGGCACTTACCCTTCCTAAGCAAGGTTGTAATCCAGGCAGGGTGTGTAGCAGCCTTAGACAGGGCAAAGGGCAAATGGCTTCTAGGTACAAGAGGTCACCAGCTGCTTTGAGGTTGACATAGGCTAGTTCAAATCTCCAGGGCTATTCTCTCTCTTTTTCTGTAGTATGTTGGGTGATTATTTCAATGGATAACATAAATAAGTAAAGGGAAAGATAGAAAAGAGTAAAAATCTGAATTTGCATTTATAAGAAGTCAAGTGTGTATGGGAAAGTTTGGGAAACGTGAGTTCAGCTAGTAGATCTAACTAATCCCTGGTGCCTCTTTATCAGCTGTTAGTTCTCTTCCCTTCCTTCTTTCCACCTCTACGGAAAAGCTGATATGTTAATTAATGTAAACCCAAAGGAGTACTTAGACACTTGATGGTGACTGTCCTGTACAGAGCCATCCATGTAGAAGGTAGAGTTTTGACAACGATAGAGCCCAAGGTTCAGGTCCAGACTGCCAGCGTCAGTTCCGCTGCATCTATTGATCCAAGTGAGTCTCGAGGATGGCCTGCAGTAGGCACATGGCCTCATCTCTGGTCCATCCCCGTTGTCTATTTTCAGACCATGTGCTAATACTTGCTTACAGTTTATAATGCACATTTACACAATTATCTGATATGATCTGTAGAGCACTGTAATCTTCACACCTAAGAAGACCACCTCTCAAGGTAGGAAAGAGACTTGCCCTGTGTCCTACCAGCAGTGAGAGGTAGAGCTGGAACGTATCTCCTGACCTCTGGGCTCCACGAGCTACGGGTGTAGCTCTTCAACAAGGCTTCATCGAGCTGGCGTGAACTTGATTTTTGGAAATGTCTAAAAGTTGTTCTTCATCAGGGTTGGTTAAAAAATAAGTGGTTAAGGTTACTGTTTTGGTCAAGTATGAAAGGAGACTATGGTACTTATTTTCTTGCATAATTCATAAGCAGCTCCTGAATATACCTGGGGTACGAATGAGGTCCCCACAGGAGGTGTTCAAAGGGGATGTCCAGGTTCCTCTATCTGTGCTGTGTGTCACCCCTCATGAGTATTCTGTCTGGAGGTTTGCACTGTGGCTTTCTGGGGTTGTTGAGGGGCCTGCCAATGAGCGGGACTGGTCCATCTCTGAAAGTCATTTCCAGCTCTGCATTGGTAGACTCTGTTACTACTGCATTGATTTGCTTTCTTTTCAAACCCCACTTCAGAAGAACACTGGGAAAGAGGGAAGCTTTGAAATTAAAGCCTTTTATCTCTTAAATTTTTCTCTCTAAACAAGTCTCGCCAGTTTTCTTTCATTTTCTTCTTGGTGCCCGGCTCTCCTAAATTACCCTCTGTCATCTCCACAATAGAAGCAAAGCATTCCCTTATATGTGATCTATTTATTAATAATTTCCATTTCCATGACTCTCACTGGGCTACAGCATTGCTTTTGCCCTGTGCCGTGCTCATTTTTTTCCCTCTTATTATTCCATGCACAGAGTTGTACGGTCATTCTTGCGATAACTGTTCTTTCATGGGGTTGACTTTTTTTTACCCCCTCACTTTTATAGGATCTGTTATTTTAAAACACTTCCTTGGAGCCTCAAAATGTTTTAGGCATTTTCACAGCTGAGAAGTTATTATGTGATTAAACAATTTGTCATTTGTTACTTACCACAAAGAATGTTTTATAATTGAGCTATAACTGACATGTAAGACTAGTTTCAGGTGTACTGCATGATTTGATATTTGTTTGTACTGCAAAATGATCACCAGTGAATGTTTTACTAACTGTGCCAACCAATTATTCCTTTACTCAGCAAAGATTTATTAAGTTTCTCCCTGTGTCCCAAGCGCTAGGGTTATAGTGTTGACAAGATAGATGAGTCCCATGGAACTTAGTGGTTTGTATTCTGAAATGGTGACTAGCCACTGCCTGAAATCTTGTGACTTCTCAGAGTTTTCTGACAATAGTGAATACATAGTCAAAAGTTGCTTTGTCAAATGATGAAACCAAGACAATTTAGTAACAAGTTTGATGTTCTTTATTCAAAGGAAGCACAGTGCCTCACAGGCAGTGGAACGCTCTGCAATCTTCCTGTGAAGTTTTGAGCAAGAGTGAGTTTAGAAGAGGCAATGTGGAAACAGGACATAATTGGCGAGGAGGTTGGGGATTTCTTAGAAGGGTAGCAGGTCCTCTTTTCTAGTGTAAGGTAGCAAGCTCAAGCTGAGTTGGAGGATTGTAATTGGTGCATTGTGATTTGTGTAATTGGTGACCGGTGTTTCCCAACTGCAAGCTGCCTTAGGTTTGGATTTGTGACTTTGGGCTGGCCACAGGGGCAGCTTCCATTCTGTGGGTTCTGATCTACAAGTCAGTGATATCCACTTTAAGGTGGTGTTAAGAGTCACAACCAGGAATGACACAATTTTAGACAATCAAATGCAGCAAATTGTTGGGAATGCCGGGAGTGGGGGAGAAATAAAGGGCCAGTGGGCTTAAGATTCAGTGGTTTAGTTAAATAATGGTGTTTTAAGTGGTCATGCAATGAACACTTTTTCATGACCACAACTTCAACCTAGACATTCTCTCTTCTAATTGTACAACAGGTTGATGACACGTTGGCAGTAGGTGATTGGACATCAAAGGGACAATCAGCACCAACTTCATATTGGGATGAGCCGCCCGGGGCGGGGGGCTTGTATTACTCATAGGCATTTATCCCAAACTGCCCATTATGTAGTAGTTTTGTACTTTCACATATCCTTAGTTTGATTATAAGTTCCTTATGGACAAGAATTCTTTCTTCTGTATATCTCCACTCAATGCCTGTAACCACGCCCAACTGTCACGTGGGTTCCACTTGACCCAGGATTTCATCAGTCCTTAGGAAATGTATTATGGAATTGTCTTATACAACCAAAATCACCCATAAGGAAGGTCCTTTTGAGATCTTTATAATAACCATATGCTCTTGGGTGGGTTTCAAAGTTGTAAATCTTATTCAATTCTATATGAGCATGGATCAGGATTCTAAGATGTTAATAAGGATATATTGTAATCCTAGAGAAGTTGATTATCCCAATTTTATAACTAAAGAGAACTTAGCACAGAATCTTTCCTGACTTTCCCAAAGCCACATGTTTTATAGGTGCATGTAAAAGGGAAAAGCCAGCAAATGGCTTGGCTCACTTCAGACCACTTACCTACATATTTCAGGTCATAAACCTTTCCTTCCTCTTCCCTTTTCTTAAATTATTCTCTATCATGAAAACAGCTAGGTTTTTTAGTCTTCAGAGGTATTGCATTTCAAATACATTATTAAGTCTCCAGGGTCAATAGGCACCATAAGATGCTATCCCCAGTAATAATACTTTTTTAGGACCATCATAGGTGACATCACAGGTGACGTCCATGGGTCTTCTCAGCTTGAAGGTTCTATTTACCAGTTCTGTCCCAATGAAGATCAAATGCTTGTTGACTATACTGGTAAAATGACATTCCACTATTTAAATTTATAAAATACAGGTTTTAATTGTATTCTACACTATTTAATTAAATAGTAACAAAAACATTAACTATTTTAAAGTTTTTCATCGAAATAATAAATGTACATAGTTTATAAATTCAAGCAGAACCAATATTCTATATATTCTATACACAGAATCAAATATTTCAATGCAATATTTCAGTCCACTGCCCAGCCACTGTACTAATCCCAGTACTTTGCCTCAGGGGCAACTAGCACCTTTATTTCTTGTCGCTCTTCTGATATTTACCTCTATATTTCTAAGTAGTGTGTTTAATATGCTATGTACTGATTTATGGATATTAGACCTGTTAACTTTTTATTATGCCATTTGAAGGCTTAGTTCTTATGTAATCCCCACCACTCCTACCAAAACATACAGAGTCACAGCTCCGTTATTTTGGTGAAATCAATATTGCTAAATCACATGATTTTAAACTATGTACATACTCCCTTCTGGCCCAAGCTGTGTTCTATGTCTACATTTTCTTTCTCTTACAATTTCCTCCCCAACCCCTCCTCCACCCCCTATTCCACCCCCCTCCTGTCTGCCCCGGCCATGGAGTAAATAATGATTGCGTTTTTCCCTTTGCTTAGCTTTCTATGTGTCTATTGTTCCATTTTTTCCCTGCTCTTCCAACCAATCTGTCACATACCCAGAAATAATTTTTTTCCAACTCCCAGACATAGCTCTGAACACTCGACCTGTTCCATTTGTTTCTTGGCGTCTTCCGCCTTGCCCTGCTCCAGTCTGGATTGGGAGCTGCAGGCGGCTGCCCAGTGCCCAGCCCGGGCCCTCTGCCTTCCCCAGGGTCCAAGCTTCTGCTCTCTGTGCCATATCTTCTTCCCTGGTTTATGTCCTCATTTGGCTGAAGTGCATCTTCTAGTATCTTCCGGAGAAAGGGAACATGGGGAATACAATTTTGTGTCCTTCTGTATATAAAAAGAGCCTTATATTTGTCTTGTATGATGTCTTCATAAACTTGATGTGCCATCCTCCCCGTCCTCTCCTTTCCCTTACCATTTCTTTGTTCTTATGAGTTTATGCCTTTTTTCTTTCCTGTCATTTAATTGACATTTGAGATGGGAGTAGAGATGAATGCACATGTTTAGGCTCGTATTAAGCAGAAGTCTCATAATGTGTGTGTGTATTTCATGAACTCATTATTTTGATGCCAGTTCTTATTGGGTATTTGTGCAGGGTACCTTTTGCAGAGTGAGCCCATCTCTGCGCCAGGACGGCCATGTTCGACTGGTACTATGGTGCACCTCTGAGAGCCAATGAAGTGGAGATTCATGGAAGTTAAGTAACTTTCCCAAGGCCACACAGTTTAAAGGCAAGAACTGAGGTTCGAAACCAAATCTGATTCAAAGACTGTTCCCTTTCTGCTCAACTGCACCAATAACGAAAGCCCCAGAGACAAGGCCCACACATGGCCCTACATGGGTTAGCACTGGAACGTGCCATGGCTGCCCCGGGGGACTGAGATGGGCACTGAGGAAGAGGGGAATAATGAGGATGGCAAAGGTAAATGGGAAGTGTAACTCCAGGCAGAGAGAGTCATGGGAGCGGGTGGCTGGTGGCAGCCTGCAGCGCGGGGCGTGGCAGGTAGCACATCTGTGGCAGATGCAGCTGCAAGATGAAGGGGACAGGGTTGGAGTCTGAGGCTTGGGTTGTGCATGAGCCCCACCCCCCGTTACCCTAAGCGACCTTAGACAAGTTACTTCTCTAAGAATGTGCCTCTCTTGGAAGTGGGGACGATAACAGTTTCTTCAAAGTGCCATTTGAAGGATTAAATAATATATTATACGCAGCTATTCATTTTGTTAGCTTTAGAGCACTTAACAAATATAAAATATTATTCTGATCAGCCTAGAAAGATCAATTATGATTATAAAAGGCCTTAAATTCCAATCTGAGGAATTTTTATTTTTATGGGCAAAAGAGAAACATAAAGTAATTCTTCTGGGGGAGTGGTAGTCTGATGGATAAAGCAAACCTCTGCTAGCGAAAGTCTGAGCTCCTGGCGTGGGGTGCAGCCGGCCCCGGGTTCTGCAAAGCATCCCGCAGGGAGGCTGGCCGAGCGCTGGTACCACACACTCTCACACTCTCCCCTGAGCAGTGTTTGTTCTCAGGAGGGAGCCCAGTGGAAAATTTTGAGCTGCAGTTAGAAACCATGTGCACGGTCTTGGAAACTGAAGATGTTCCTTTAAAAGAAAAATCACAGTGCATTTTAAACTCGAATGACAGCCTTGACCATTATCTGCTTTTCTCTCTTGCCAGGCTCTAGAGTTTTCTTGGGATGTTATCAGAACAATGCCCACTTCTGTTTTGTTTTTAACCTGAATTACAAATTACCAATTGGCAGATGTAGGCCAAGCCAGTAATTCTTCTGAATGCCAGACTTTTGCAAAAATGTGGAGGCTGGAGGGGTGGTTGTTCTTCCTGCCCCCCTCCTCTCTTCCCCAGTGAAGGTGCTTTTTGTGTTCTGTTTTTGAGGGCTCCTGACGATTGTTTGAGAACTTGACTGCTGTGGCAGACTAGCACTGACATTTTTTGTTGCCAACTGTTATTTATTATTCTGAGATTTCTAAGAGAATCAAACAAGCAAAAAGCTACCCTCCAAAACAAACTCCAAAACCAAAAGAAAACACACAGACACACTCACAACTTTCTTATGGTTGCTTCTGAGAAGCAAGATGCTTCTGGTCACCGTTATGGTCTATGTAAAGCTTCAAGTGTTGATAGTATAGTAAATACAGCATGTATCTGTTTTTGCTGTTGATACATTTTTCCTCTTGAAAGAGGGAATCAAATTAAAGTGAACATTTTTGGGGTCCCCCCTACCTAGTGTACTTTTCAGGAGTCCGATGGGCTATGCCGATGCACTGGTTCCCCAGCTCACTGAATGTGGTTCGGCCACTCCCCTTCTCTTCGCTCTGGGAATATCTTGCCCCTGACATATTATTGTGCTTATTGGTGATTTACGATCATCTGTTTTGCATAACCAGTGGGCTGCTTGCCCATCATGTGTTCTTCAGCAGTCCAGGAAGAATGTGCTGTAATCAGCATTCTGGGAAGACAAGACAAGAACGGAGAAGTCACCCACACTGGGAGCCCCAGGGAGCTTTGGGTCCCCCTCCAGCACCGGGAGCTTGTCTGTTGTACAACATGGCCCTCAGAAGCTGAGTTTTATTCTGGATAGGCGTGTGTGTGAATTTTACTTATCTCCTTCCCTCATCGGATTGTGATTTCCTGAAGGGCAAGGTCTAGTCCTATTCAAATTTTTATCTCTACATCTAGCACCTAGAACTGTGTGATCACTCAGGGGTGACTGAGGTGAAGAGGGGAGGGAAAGGAAAAAGTCAGGACAGGAGAAAGGTCTGGGTGCTTGAGAAAGTCTCCCCTTTGTGTCAGGGGCTTGTTCTGGAGGTTTCTGGATTTTCAGTCCTCAGGGGCAGGATACGAGCAGTGGTTCTTTCCAGGCTCCCAGTTGGCCTCACAGGGGTGCTGTAAACCGCTCTTGGAAAGGGGTCACTGGGGAAAACCGTGCTAGGATCACCCCTGTGCGCTGAACACCCAGCTCATCAAAGCAGCTATTTCAGAATGGAAGATGGCAAAACGTTTTCATTTCACCTTGTTTAAAAGCAAGCTGTTCCTTTTCCTGACTTTTATATCCCCAGGCTAAGAAATGGTATAAAACAACTTTTAAAAATTTTTTTCAATGTTTTCCATTGTTCATTGAAAGAGGCTCATATAGGGTGCAATATGAGATGCCAATGCTCATGTGATTTGCTCGTGGAACGCATTGAGAGAGCCCTTTCGAAAGATTTTTTTTAGGAAGCAAGAAATTATTAAAACCGGATGGCTCTAATAAAAATTAGATTTAAATTTTTCATTAAATTGGCATAGTTGGATGTAATTTTACTTACGATCTCCCCTATATTCCCTGCCTACAATATTCAAAATAGGTAAGGCCATGTGAACTCCTGTGTGCGTGTATATGGGTATACATACCCACATATATTTTTAAATTATTGAGTCCGGATGAGAGTTTTTCTTATGACATACAGTGTACAACAATGTATCCTAAGATATGTTTAATTCACTTTTATTACCAGCCTGTCTCTTCCCAACAAAATCATCACACAGTGGTTCTAACAGGAAACCTGAGTGTGGATGCCAACCTAGCCTTTAACGAGCAAGTTTCAGATCCAGTATTTTAGTAGGTAAAAATTGTTTTTGGTTTTATCCTTCAAAGAAAGTACATACATAGTATTTACTCTATTTTTGTAGGTAAAGACCGATAAATCCCTAAAGGCTTTGGCATTTAGGACAATGTTAATGCTTTATCCATACATTTACTCCTTAAACTTTGATTCTTTGTATCCAAGTGAGATACCCTGTTTGCTGGACAATGGCCTATATCTTAAATATGCAGAGGGGCGCCCAGGTGGCTCAGTCGGTTAAGCGGCCAACTTCAGCCCAGGTCGTGATCTCACAGTTTGGGAGTTCGAGCCCCACGTGGGGTTCTGCGCTAATAGCTCAGAGCCTCCAGCCTGCTTTAGATTCTGTGTCTCCCCCTCTCTCTGCCCTTCTCCAGCTCACTCTCTCGCTCTCAAAAATAAACATTAAAAATTTTTTAAAAAAATATGCAGAGACCCTTCCAGAGCACACAGAGTGTGAAGGAAACATCGTGAATGGACAATTAGAAGTATTAGCAAGGCAGGGTCTCTGGGTGTCCAAATTAAGAATATAGTGTATGATTGATACAAGGAAAACCTCTGGACTTCTCTACGTGATTATTAGTCTTCACTTTATGGAGGAGTGACAACAACATAATAATAGCTACCATTTATTTATTTACTCACTAATGCTTACCATGTGAGAGCTAAAGCCTCGTTAATTATTGTCTTATTTAATCCTCACAACAGTCCTGTGAAGTAGGTAGTGTCATTATCCCATTTTACAACAAACAAACTGAGGATTAGAGACGTTAATTAACTTGTCCAAGGTCAGATGACTACAAAAGTTTGGGAGCCATTATTTAAATAAAATTCTAACAAAGTCTACATTTTCAACAACTAGACGGTTTTCCTGGTAAGACACACATCTGTGGCTTCCTGTTATTTGTAGTATTCATTTCGTGTATAGCTTGATGAGAAAAGTATCACTCTCATTGCTTACGTATAAAAGCTTCAACCTGATCCTTCAGGAGGGTGTGTGATTCCATTTCGTTGTTGATAAATATAGTCCTGTGTTAGTATGTAAAATGGACCATATTGGACAGCACAGATATGGAATATTTCCATCCAGGCAGAAAGCCGTACTGGACAGAGATGCCCGTATTATTTAGACGATCAAGCACCGAGTTCTACACTTAGCAAAGACAACTATTTTTTGTCCCCACAACTAAACAAAGTTGAAGTATAATTACAATAAGATTACATTAGTTGTAGGTGTACAACACCGTGATCCGACAAGTCTGTACATTAGGCTGTGCTCACCACAGTGTAGCTGCCATCCATTCCCCTACAACACTGTTACGGTGTCATCGACTATAGTCCCTGTGCTGCGCCTTTCATCCCTCTTACTCATTCCACAAACGGAAGCCTGTCCCTCCCATTCCCCTTCACCCATTTTGCGTGTCCCCCACCTCTGCCCCTCTGGCAACCACCAGTCTGTTCTCTGTATTTATGGATCTGTTTCTGGAAAAGACAACTATTTTCAAAAGTGAGGGTGCCTTAGGAATGTAGAAGCCAAAGGAATATTGCCCATCAGTGAGTTTATATGAATCTGGGCTACACGGACTGGTCTCCTGGCCACCAGTCCGTGTCTTTTCATGACCAAGAGTAAGCTGTGTTCTGCACGTACCTGCTGAAGCGGGGCAGATGGGGAACAGCGGCTCTGGGCTGCCAGCTGCCTTCGGGCATGCCGCCCGGGTGGGCATCGCTGCACCTACCGCGGCCCGGTTGGCCCAGGGCAGCGCCTCCGTCAGCACCCCCGCGGCGCCAGTGGGGGAGCAGGCATGCAAGTCTTCCTCTCGCTCTTTGACATGAAACTCTCCTTAACTGCTAACCAAACGTGAGGCCGTTTCCTCCAGATTTATTCACGATCGCACGCTGATTGCCGCATCTAGTGTGTTCCCATCTGGGAACACAAAGCAGGAGGCTGCGGCTGGGAAGGACAGCGCACCGCGCAGGGACACAGAGACACAGTGCCAGCCACGCTCGCGCGGCCACAGCAGTGGCCACGGGCACTAGCGGCCACAGCAGCGGCCATGGGCACCAGCGGCAGGTGCGGCCCACGCTGCAAATGGCCCAGGGAGGCTCGGGCTGCGTCCCTGAAGCTCCAACACCCCAACGAACACTCAGACCTTTCTGTGAGTCTGAGACCCGTGAAGGCGCTTTGAATCTTTATAATTAATCTGAGGGGCGCCTGGGTGGCTCAGTCAGTTGAGCCTCCAACTGTAGATTTCCGCTCAGGTCATGACCCCACCCCTGGTGGCTTGAGCCCTTTATGGAGCCCCACACTGAGCTCTGAGCCGGGCTCTGTGATGACAGCTCCGCGCCTGCTTGGGATTCCCGGTCTCCCTCTCTCTCTGCCCCTCCCCCGCATGCGCGCTCTCACTCTCTCAAAAATAAATAAATAAACATTTTTAAAAAATGGTAAAGGTAATTGCAAATCTTCCAAGGGTGTGGTGCCCTTGAAGCCTCAGGGCACTGAGGAATAAGCTGCCCAATGGGAGCTTTGTCATTAATTCATTAAGCAGATGCTGGTGGCACCGGATTCCTATAATTCCTATTCATATAGGTTACCTAATTTACATAACTTCCTATAAATTAATATACATAAATATAAGTGAGATGTGGTCTTCTTTTCTCATAGCGGAAAGTCAAGTAGAAAGGTAAGGTGTACAATACCTGTGGTGCAAAGTGATTTGTATTAGTTGTCATACTGGAGGATGAGAGTCCAGCTTTCAGTTTATCCATTTTCTGAAATTTTATTTAGGATTTTATTTTCAAACTGTATTTAACAAATGTTATTATTATTTTATTATTGAGAGACAGAGAGAGACAGAGCATGAGCAGGGGAGGGGCAGAGAGAGAAGGAGACACAGAATCCGAAGCAGGCTCCAGGCTCTGAACTGTCAGAAGAGGTCCCGACGCAGAGCTTGGACTCACAAACCGAGAGATCATGACCTGAGCCGAAGTCGGTTGCTTACCGGACTGAGCCTCCCAGGGGCCCCTTAACAAATGTTATTAAGTTATTAAAGAGGATCAGGTTTTAATTGCTTCATTTTGTGACTGTATAAAGCACTGATTACACTCTAAGTTTCGAGGGCAGATTATTGCTTTTCTGAATTTAGTGCTTATGCTAAAGAAACAAAATATGCTTCCAGTAGGAAAACAGAAAAATGACCAGGTTTGGACAAAAAAGATTTAGCTCTTAAATATGAGAGGGGTCTAGGGCCATGTAGTGTAGGTGCAAGCACCCCATCAATTCTGAAGGGCTCAGGGTGGGAGGTGGGGGCCCCAGAAGAGGCTGGAGAGGCTGTTTCTCAAATCCCTAAAAGCATCACACGAATGGACTCTGCAGACATGTTAGCAGAGATGGAAGGGATTGACAGCATTTTCTACTCTTTGGCTTCTTGGGATCCACTCTTCCGATGTGTCCCTCCTCATTGGTTTAGTGATGAATGGGACTTCAGAGGGGACCATGTGGGCAGAGGGACAGAGACCCAGCAGAAGAATCCAAGCCATTGTCCAACCTGGGTGATAGGAATGGGGGCGGAAGCAGCGGACAGTAGAGCATTCATGAGGAAGGCACTGAGTTCTCATTGTGACCCCTTCACCCTGACTCAGAATTTTCAAAGACTATTCATTCAATATTCACTCCAGCCTAAAACCAGACTGAAAAAATGATAGGGTGGTGTCTTTTTTCAAGCAGCTAAAGATGCAGACTATTCTGCACCGAAAATCACAGAGAGGGCTTCCTCCCCAGCTCACTGGGGACTCTCTGGGCTTGGCAAATTCTCTCTGTACCTGGGATAGCAGTTTCCACTAGACAGCCAGAGGCAGGGGACTCTATTTTCCTGTAACCCTTGGGAAGTAATCTCCTGCCTTTATATCAGAATTGGCTTGGGTCTCTATGCCAGACTGCAGGCTACCTACCTACTACCCAGCATCCCCTTCTTCCTCAGTGACAGAACTCTGATCTAACCTTGAATTAAAAATTACTTTTCCCAGCCTTCCTTGCTGCTGAGTTTGGTGATAAAATTCTGGCCAAAAAAGATAAATGTGAATGAGTTGGGTGGGCTTCTTGGAAGACTCTTTAAAGAGGGTTGGCAGGTATATCCTTTCCTGTTCCTTTTTCCTTTGTGCTACTTCTTGGAATGGTTGTGATGGCTGGTGCACAGCAGCTGTATTAGATCATGAGGTAAACTTGAGGATAGAAGCCATGTACTAGGATGGCAAGGCAGAAAAATAGATGTACCTGGGCTACTGATAACTGCAGAGTCACAAGACAATTGTGTATTACCTTCCTCTTGACTTCATTTAAGTTGAAAAAGATAAACTTCTTATTTTGGGGTTTTCTGTTATATGAAGCTGAAGCAAAGTTTAATTGATTTAACTAGCCTGGACTTAGCCAAATCCCATATCTCATCCTACACACAGGCTACTGAGGATTATAGGAGAAGAACTTCATGCAGTCCTGCAGTTTAATACAACCAAATTAATGCTCCCCCACAGCCCTTCCTTGTGCACCTTGTCAGACCCTCTCCATCCTTCTCTCTAAAATCTTCACAACTGTCCTCAGGCCAGTGACCACCTGCTTCCCTCACCCGGCAGCCGCCCTGGCTTCCTACTCCCTCAGTGCTGCCTCTCCAACCTGACCACCAGCCCTCTTACCCATTGGTAGAGAGTGAGCCCCTGTTCTGCAGTTAGCCCTTCCCTCCTCCAACTCTGCTATCTTTTCCCTCCAACTTTTCTCCCCTAAAACTCGATCCTCCATTTACCCCATATCCATCTGTGAGTCACACAGCCTCTTTTCTCCAGTCTTGATTCTCTTGAGAAAGTAGTTTGCATTTATTTTCTTCTTGCTTCTCATTTTACCTGTTGACCCATTGCAATCTGACTTCTACCCCATAACTCTATGGAAACTGCTCTTGCCAAGATAACCCATCTTCCACCTAAATCAGTGGAATTTTTGCTCCCCTTCATTTTTTACCTTCCTCTGGCATTTGACATAGATTGATAATTTGCTTTCCAAAGGCATTCCTCTTGTGGTTTGTATGGTAACAATCTCCTGGCACCATTCCTTCTTCAAAGAGCACTGTCTGTCCTTTGCTCCACATGGCTGGCTCCTACGTGCAAGACCTAACTGGAGTGTCGCCTCCTCCAGGGGGCCTGCCTTGACTGGCTGGCTGAGCTGGGGTCCACCTGCTGGATGTGAGCTTACCTAGCACCTAGCACAATAGAGTGATGCTGTCACTCCAGACTTGCTCTTTCTGTTCTTCTGAATCTGCCACAGCTTTATCTGGCATATAGACAACACATGGATTTTTAGTGAAATTTCAAGTAATAGAGAAGTATATAAGTAATAAGTGACAGTTCCCTGGTGACACAACCCCAATCCCACTTCCCGTGCCTTCCCCCACCCGTTTCTGTAAACTTACATGCAAGTTGTATGTGGATGCATCTGATCTTTTTTTTTTTTTTAACATAGGATCACAACCTGTATACCATTCTGCAATGCAACATGGTTTTCTTATTAAAAGACTGAATTAGGGGCACCTCGGTGGCTCAGTCAGTTAAGCGTCTGACTCTTGTTTCAGCTCAGGTCATGATCTCACAGTTCACGAGTTTGAGCCCTGTGATGGGCTCTGCCAGCTTGAGATTTTCTCTCTCTCTCTCTCTCTCCCCTTCCCCTGCTCACACCTGCTTGTGCTCTCTCTCCCTCTCTTTCTCTTCAAATAAATAAATGAACATTAAAAATTTTTTTTTAAAAAGACTGAATCAACTGAGCCTTAAGGTATGTATTTCTTGTCTGCCCAGGTAACTGAATACCCAGATATTTGATGGGTTATTTGTTGTTGTTTTCAATAATCACACAAAGAGAATTTTCCTATATTTTCTAGTTAAGGGTCTCTAGGAATACTTCATAGTTTTACCTTGTGCTGCCATTTTACTGAATACATTTATTAGTTCTAGAAAATTTTGTTCAATGCCCTTGGATTCTCTTTCTGTATATTCATGTAATGCACAACTAATAAGGAAACAAATAGGCCTACATATTTTTAAATTATAAAAAAACTCACAGCATTTCTAGAACTCTGAAAAAATAGAAAAGGTAAGATTATAGATTATATGTGTCATCTTTCTATTTTAAGAGAAATAAGCTACCATTATGTATCATGTTGTACCTTTGGTTTAAAATATGCCAATCAAGAATAGGTTTTGAGGTAATAATAGTTGATATATTAATGATTCTTCTTTTATTAATAAAATAAGTAGTGTTTTATGTTCCCAGGGTTATATTAACTTTTCATTTCTAGAACAAACCAATCTTTTAATGTGTCCTTATGTTCTATGTATTGATATTTTATTTTAAACTTTAAGGAAATTGGTCTGTTTCTAGTACCTAACAAATCTGAAGATCAAATTATACTTGTCTTGTGAAAGAAATTTTACATGATACCTTCTTTTTGTATACTTTGAAACAGATCAGATAGCAGAGGGAATTTCTTTTCTTTTAAAAACTTATAAAACCCTTGGGCACTCTTGGTTGGGACTGTAAAATGCTGCAACCACTATGGAGAACAACATGGAGGTTCCTGAAAAAATTGAAAATAGAATGACCACATGATCCAGCAATCCTACTTCTGGGTATATACCCAAAAGAATTGAAGGCAGGATTTCTAAGAGATATTTGTCTACTCATGTTCATAACAGCATTATTCATAATAGTCTAAAGGTAGAGGCAACCCAAATGTCCATTGTTGGGTAAAGAAAAATACAAAATGTGGTATGTGCCTATAATGGAATATTATTTGGTCTTAAAAAGGAATGAAATTCTGACATATGCTACAACATGGGTGCACCAGGAAGATACTATGTTAAATGAAATAAGCCAGTCACAAAAAAAGACAAATTTTGCCTTCTTTAAGACCACTGAAGTGCTGGGGATAGGGTAAGCAAGGCCACAAAGCTTTTGTAACCATTTTGAAATTGCCTTTTCTTTTTTTTTTTAATTTTTTAAAATGTTTATTCATTTTTGAGAAAGAGACAGAGTGTGAGCAGGGAAGGGGCAGAGAGAGAGGGAGACACAGAATCCAAAGAAGGCTCCAGGCTCTGAGCTGTCAGCACAGAGACAGACAAGGGCTCGAACCTACGAACTATGAGATCATGACTTAGACAAAGTTGGACATAATGGACTGAGCCACCCAGGCACCCCTAGGCTTTTCTTTTTTTAATGAATAGTTTACTGCTTCTCCCAGTTGAAAGCTGGGATAATACACTTCAGTGTTGGAGAACTCATCCATCATTTTGGTGGCCAACAAGTAGCCTCTAACTCTTGAAAGTGGGGGAGAGCTAGCAAAGATTGTTGTACAAACAGAGTAGAATGGTGGTTAGGAGGGGCTGGGGAGGAGTAGGTGAACTGAGCTGTCATTTAATAGATTTACGATTTCAGTTTTGCAAGGTTAAAAAGTTCCAAAGTTTGGTTGCACAACAATATGAATATATTTAACACTACTAAACTATATTATTTAAAATGGTTAAGATGGTAAATTTTGTGTGTGTGTGTGTGTGTGTGTGTGTGTGTGTGTGTTACCACAATTTAAAAAAACTAAAACAAGAAATTCTTCCAAGAGGCCACTGGGATTAAGTACCCTTTGGTTTTAACCATAGGTTCTTGGGAATCAAATCTATTACCTTATCTTTCTTGTACATTTTCTTCATCTGTTAGTTAATTTAACCTCAGAGACAAGAATGTCAGGGCTAAATGGGTAACACACACACACACACACACACACACACACACACACACGTGGGCCTCCTAAGAGGAGGAAGGAACCAGCTTGCACACTTCGGCACTTGAACCCATTAATTTTAGACAAGAAAGCCAAGTGACGGGCACAGTTCTTACAACCTTGTGGCACAAGCTTGTGGCAGATTTGAGACTCCAATCCAGCAATCTGTCCTTGCTCAGTGGATCCTCAAGAGCTATTTAGATCTGATGATATAATGGTGAAGTCTGCAATCAGTCATCCTATGTCTCTGTAGTTTGTGTTACGTATTTTGTTGTGCTTGATCTAGTTACTTTAACTCTCTGCCCTTCCGTTTTTGTAAAACTGAGATATCAGTTCCTGACTTCATAGGGTGGTTTTGAAGATTAAATGAAATAATATTAAAAAACACAGTGTTTGAACTTGTGTATTTAATAAATGTCAATTACTAGTATCTTTATTATTATTTTAAATGTGTCATTTAGAGGTTCTATTGTATAAGGTGTTATAAATTGCTTCACATACATCCTCTCATTTAATCCTCACAACACGTGGGTTATTCCCTTCTGACAACTGAGGAAACTGAGCTCCAGAGAGGTTAATATCTTACCCTGGGAACACAGCTAGCATGCAGATGGCATCCTACCACACAATGGTAAGATCTTGTTGACTTGTCTTTCTTAGTTGTGTCCCGTTGGCATCTTCTTCTTATAAGAAATGTCACTCATGTATAGGCCTGTGCACTGTCCTTGAGTTGGTCTGTGGTGGCATTTGACTTTCTCCCAGTCTTGTTTCTGGGCATATCAGGACTTACACTGTATTTGTAATTCTTTGTTCTTGTTTTTTTAATTTAATGCAAACATACTTTAAATTATAATATGAGCATATTTTTACATTGTGAAATATTTTAAAGATCTAATTCTTAGTGGCTAAATGGTGCTTGATTTTATGACTATGGTACAATTTGTTTAGCCACCCCCCTGCTTTTAGGCATACCACATGTTCTCACTCTCTCATTATTATGAATAACTCTGTGCTTTTCCTGGTACAGAGACATTTATGCACATCTCTGATTATTTCTCCAATGTAGAAATTCAAAAACAGATGTTCCTGGTCAAATGAGATGACTATTTTAAGGCTTTTTGTTGCATGTTGAGGAATTTCTATTTCGTTAAGGTCTCACTAACCCATTTGAGATGTATAATTTTTAAAAATCTTTGTCAGGTTAAATGCCATGGTAATCTCATTTTCACGTGCCTGTCTTTTATTACCATGGGTTACACTATTTTTCTTCCCTTTTTTTATTGGTCACTTGCCTTGTTCTTTTGCAAATTGCTGTTGATATCCTTTGCCTGTTTGGAAATCTGGAAATCTGGGTGTGAGATTTTATAAATTAAGAGCATCAACACTTTGTAATACATGTATTACATTCTGACTGTCTTTTTCTTTGTATTTTCCACCCATTTTATTATATAATATTATAAATTATAATATTATAAATTATCATATATTATAAATATGTCTAATACTCCCAATCATTTGTTATATTAACCTTTATAATAGCTATTTTTTTCATCTTTTGTTTTAGGTAGTTTCTGGGCTGAACTTGCAGATTTGCTATAAATTCAGAATGAATGTAGTAGGGCAGGACATTTTTTTTAGAAGATCCCCACATGATTCCAACACATAGTCCAGGCTGAGAACCATTGCTTTCAACCACACTAAGGATGATCTTAGCTTTTTAACATCAGTATATTTTAACCCAACTATTTTCATCTATGCATGTCTTTTTAAGTTTAGCTGTTGTATCCCAAATATCAGGACACTTTCTTTTTGGCCATGGTCATTTAAGACACCCAAAGAGATTTGTGTTTCCACTACACTTTTCTGTAACTTACTACGTGATTTTACTGTCCTTTCCTTCATAAAACTGTCCTAATCTGCCTTGTAAATGTAGCATTTACTCTTAGATCTTTGTTGCTTTTTGCAGCTGGAGGATTTTGTAGAGAACTCATATCAGGGTCTCTGCCTTAAAATTGTTCTATCCTGGGGGCGCCTGGGTGGCCGAGTCTGTGGAGCCAAGTGGCTGAGACTTTGGCTCAAGGTCATGATCTCATGGTTCATGAGTTTGAGCCCTGCGTTGGGCTGTGTGCTGACAGCTCAGAGCCCTCTTCAGACCCTGTACCTCATTCCTCTGCCACTTGCATCCTCTCTCTCTCTCAAAAAGAAACATTAAAAATATTTAAATAAATAAAAATTTTCTATTCTGACTTAAAAGAGAAACCCATCCTGACCTGCTTGCAGTGATGTTTCCCAAAGGCAAGGTCTGAGATCACTCCTACTGTGGCATCTTTAACTGCAGTCACTCCTTTCATCTCGCTGGCTTGTAAGAGCCTGTCTTTCTCTTTATAGTTAAAAAAAATAACAAACAAAAAACTGACAGTGAAGTATTTGTGGATTCTTGGAGGATGTTTCTGAGGGAAAATTCTGTCCCCTTTAAAAATCTTTGCTGTCAGACTTCCAGTTGGCGAAAATAGTCTTGAATTATTAATTTAGCTTTCTTATTTTTGGGCTTTTTAATTTCCTCTTATTTTACATTATTATTGTCCCTGATTCTGCCTCAGCTGCACTGTTTACCATATGTTTGAGTGTAGAGCTGTGATTCAGGTGCCTGAAATCATGAACTTTCTATATATCTCTGACTGTGCCTTCTGCTGCAACTTGTTCCTCGCTCATACTTTTTTGGATGGTTTTGATACCTTTATGATGTGACTAGTTTGAATTTTTTTTCTCATTTCAAGTTTAAAGGACATTTTAAGCATAGGCCCTTTGGTTTAAAGTTTTAACTTTGGAAAATATTTCTGTGATAGAAATAATACATGCATATATGCTAAAAACGAAACAATCCTTTACACAAATAAAATGAAAAGAATAAATGTGCCTTATAATCTCAACCCCACAAAGACAAAACCATACTTAACTAGTCTATAGTCTTCCAGACTTATTCTATAGTTCTACAAATCTATTCTTTTATTACTTTTTTTTTTTTTTTTGAGAGAGAGAGAGAGACAGTGTGAGCAGGAGAGGGTCAGAGAGAGAGGGAGACACAGAATCCGAAGACAGGCTCCAGGCTCTGAGCTAGCTGTGAGCACAGAGCCTGTTGCGGGGCCGAACCCACGAACTGTGAGATCACGACCTGAGCCGAAGTCGGACGCTTGACCCACTGAGCCACCCAGGCGCCCCATTACTGTTTTTTTAATTTTTTTTTTTTTTTAACACTGGCGTCACACTATGCATGCTATACTTACTATAACTTACTTGGTCGCATACTAGATTGTCGTCATATCCCATTCTTTTTATTGTTGGACAATTTGTTGTTCTACGGCTGTGCCATACATTTTTGGAGATAATTCCATATTAATAAGCATTTAAGTTGGGGGCGCCTGGGTGGCTCAGTCGGTTAAGCGTCGGACTTCGGCTCAGGTCACGATCTCGTGGTTTGTGGGTTCGAGCCCCACGTCTGGTTCCGTGCTAACAGCTCAGAGCCTGGAGCCTCCTTCAGATTCTGTGTCTCCCTCTCTCTATGACCCTCCCCCACTTGTGTTCTTGTCTCTCTCTGTCTCAAAAATAAACTATAAAAAATATTTTAAAAAAAGCATTTAAGTTGTTTCTATCTTTTCCCATTACAAATGATGCATTGGTATCTATCCAGACACACTCATCCAAATATGTATATCCTTCCACAGCTTTGCAGTAGCTTTATAGTCTCAGAGGATAAATGCCTAGAAGTAGAAATATTGATGAATATTTTCACTGGTTCTTCTAAGTAGCAGTACTTAGGAAATTTCTATTTCCTCAGGTTCTCCTCTAAACTGATTATTAGCTCTTTTGTTCAGAACTTCCTTTAACCTGGCTATTATTGTTAGCTTTTAAATCTAAGCAATTTTTGTTTTCATTTGCATTTTTTGAACTCTAAGAAGATTGACCCTTTTCCAAATGTTTATCGACCATCCGTGTTGTCTCTGTTTCCTTATTACTTTTTGATTTTCATTCTTTTTTATTTGTGGAAGCTCTTTATGTATTAAAAATACTAACGGACATATATAGGATGAACTGTTTCACTTTGCCCCAAGTGCATTTTGAGTTAATATAAACTGGGTTTTTTTTCTCCCATCTTCAAGTTTTTAACTTTAATACAATCAAATTTACCTTTACTTTCATGGGCTTTTGGCCTTCATCAAAGCTAACAAAGCTATTTAAACCCCAAAGTCACAAAAACATATTTCTGTTTTTTACTAATAAGTTTATAATTTTGGTTTTCACTGTTTGTTCTATGTTGAGAGCATTAATGCATCTATAATTTCTTTTAGTAGATGGTTTGTGTTTAAAGTCAGGCTTCATTTTTCTTCCAAATGGATAGTCAATAATTCTTTTTTTATGTTTATTTATTTTTCAGAGAGAGAGAGAGAGAGAGAGAGCAAGCACAAGTGGGGAGGGGCAGAGAAAGAGAGGCAGGCACTGAATCCAAAGCAGGCTCCAGGCTCTGAGCTGTCAGCGAGAGCCCACGGTGGGGCTTGAACCCACGAACTGTGAGATCATGACCTGAGCCGAAGTCAGACACTCAACCAACTGAGTTACCCAGGTGCCCTGTTAATGTTATTCTTAACAGAGAATGATTTCTCTTAAAATTAGAAACAAAGAAAAGAAGGACATAACTCCAATCCTAGCACTGTTTTGAGAAAAGACTGATCTTAACAATTTTTTAACATTTAAACTATTAAAGATACGAAACATACCTATAGGAAACGTTACAAACCAAAGATGTACAAATAAAGACAAACATTCATGTAACCAGCACTGCAGTTGATAAACAAAACCAGGAGCTCCTAATCTGCATGTCTTTCCTCAAAAAAAGAATCGTATCTTGACTTTAATGGTAACCACTATCTTGTTTTCTTTATAACATATGCACGTAAACATGTTTCCCAAACCCAAAAGGCTTAATTTTGTCTGTTTTTTAGACTTCGTATAAAAAGAAATGAAGTTTTAATTCATTTGGTGCAATTTTAAGTTGATAATCATTTGAGTTATTTCAGTCTGGGTGTTTTAAACAATGGAAATTTATTTCTCACAGTTCTGGAGGCTGGAAGTTCAAAATCAAGGTGTTGGAAGGTTGGTTTCTTGCCTTGCAGACAACCATCTTCTCTCTGTGTCCTCACATGGCCTTTCTCCTGTGCATGCACATCCTTGATGTCTCCAGCTTGCTGGCCCATCCTGCAGATTTGAGGTTTGCCAGCCTCCATAAATGTGTGATCCAATTTTTTAAAAACCAATCAATCAGGCCTTGTAGACACCACTGCCCTGGAGCTGTCCAAGCTGCCCAGCCATGGTCAATCCCATATTCTTTGATGTCACTGTGGATGGTGAGCCCTTGGGCCAACTCTCCTTCAAGTTGTTTGCACACAAAGCTTCAAAGACAGCAGGGAACTCTCATTCTCTGAGCACTGGGCAGAAAGGATTTGGTCATTAAGGTTCCTGGTTCACAGGATTATTCCAGGATTTATGTGCCAGGGGGTGACTTCACACGCCATAATGGCACTGGTGGCAAGTCCATCTATGGGGAGAAATTTGATGATAAGAATTTCATCCTGAAGCACAGGATGCACAGATGCACAGGTCCTGGCATCTCGTCCATGGCACATGCTGGACCCAAGACAAATGGTTCCCAGTTTTTTACCTGCCCTGCCAAGACTGAGTGGTTGGATGGCAAGCATGTGGTCTTTGACAAAGCGAAAGAGGGCATGACTCTTGTGGAAGCCATGGAGTGCTTTGAGTACAGGAATGGTAAGACCAGCAAGATCATCATTGCTGACTGTGGACAAATCTAATAAATTTGACTTGTATTTTATGTTAACTACCAGACCTTTCCTTCTATAGCTCAGGAGAGCACTCCTTCCCCCCAGTAGGCTGCAAATATCCTATAATCTTTGTGTTCTCACTGTAGTTCTATGAGTTCTATATCTTCCTTACTCCCCTCCAAGTCTGGCTGAATGCAGAGTTAAGATTATTATTATGAAATAAAAACTAAACAACAACAACAAAATCTCTCTCTCTCTCTCTCTACACACACACACACACACACACACACACATCCTATTTGTTCTGTTTTTCTGCTTCTCAAGAGAACCCTGACAAATGCAGATTTTGGTACCAATAAACAGGGTACTGTTACACTGTTACAACAAATACTTAAAAGTGTATAAGTGGCTTTGGAATGGGGTAATGAGTAGAGGCTAGAAGAGTTTTATAGTGTAAGTTAGAAGAAGCCTAGATTTTCTTGAAGGAAGTGTTGATACAAATATGGATTTGTTTTTGCCTTTGGGGTGTGTGTGTGTGTGTGAGTTTGTGTGTGTATTTAAAGGCAATTCTGGTGAGGTCTCAGACAGAAATTTGAAATATGTTATTGGTAAATGGAGGAAAGGTAGCCCTTGCTATAAAATCACAAGGAATTTGACCAAACAGTGTTATAGTGTTTGTGAAAAGTAGAAATTGTGCATGATACACTTGGATATCTAATTGAGGAGATTTCTAAGCAAAGTATTTAGGGTACCTCCTGGTTTCTCCTTACTGTTTGTAAAATGTGAGAGAAGAGAGATACATAGGAAATTTTTCAACAAAAAGCTATCAGAACTTGAAGATTTGGAAAATTCTCAGCCAATTCATATTGCAAAAAAATAAGAAAGTGTCTTCTGGAGTGAACCCCAAGAGTGTGACTGGAAAGTCATTTGATAAAGAGGTTTTAAGTATGACCCATGGATCTAAGCAGCCATCTCAGCAGAAGCCAGGGATAGAGATTAGGTTATACCAGCAGAAATACCACCAGCTTAGATTGAAGGGGAGAGGGATGGAACAAAGTAAAGGAAGGCTGTTGAACTTTTGGGATTCTGTAGGACACAACAATAAAGATATCCTTCAAGAAAAGGGGAAACAACCCTGACGGAAATTCAGAGATCAGCAGGGCTGCCACTCCCACCAGCTACACGTCTGGAAGGTGGAGCTGTCTCCTCCTCAGTTTCAGTGGGCCACCCAGGGGCTAGGGGGTGACACTCTGCCTTAATGGGCCCATAAGACAGGGTTCTACCCCAGTAAGGGACCTGTCACCCCTTTCTTTTTTCCAATTTCTCCCTTTTGGAATGGGTATGTCTGTCCTATGCCTGGCCCATCACTTTTGGAAGCACATAACTTGTCTGGTTTCACAGGCTCACAGCTGGGGAGGAATTTTGCCTCAGAATAAACCATCCTCTCTTGAGTCTCACCCATACTTGATTTACACAATGAATTTAGGTTGGTGTTGGAATTAAGACTCTTGGGGCTGTTGGGATGTAGTAAATTTTGAGATAGACATGAATCTGGGGAGTCCAGAGAGTAGAGTGTTATGGACTGAACGTGTCTGCCCCCAGATTCATATGTTGAAGCTCTAACCCTGGGAACTTCAGAATGTGACTGTATTTGGATAACAGGCCACTAAAGAGGTTATTAAGCTAAAATGAGGGCATTAGAGCTTGCCTTAATCCAATCTGTCTTTATAAGAAGAGGATATCTGGACTCAGAAGAGAGATACCAGCAATGGGCATGCACAGAGGAAAGGCTATGTAAGGACACAGGAAGAAGGCCATCCCCAATCAGGAGAAACCTAACTTGCTGGCACCTTGATCTTGGACTTGCAGCCTCCAGAACTGTGAGAAAAGAAATTTCTGTGTCTGTAGCATTTTGCATGGCAGCCCTAGCAGACTAATTCAGAGAGTATTTGTATATTTAGTGTTTGTAGATGACATCCAACAATTTTCCAAAATGGTTGTACCAATTTACTCTTTAAGCAGCCATGTTTGAAAGTTCTTGTTGCCTTCCATCCTGCTAAGTCAGCTGTTTGTTGTTTTAGCCTTTCTGTTGGACATCAAGTAATATCTCACTATGGTTTTAATTTGCATTTACTGGTTTCCTCATACCATTGAGTTCTTTTACAAAAGTTTATGGCCATTTGTGTATATTCTTTCCTGAAGTACCTCTTCAAGTTTCTTGTCCATTTTTTAATTGGGTTTTGTCATTTTTCTTATTTTATTATAGGAGTTCTGGATAGGAGTTCTTTGTAAGTAACTAGTGTGACAGATATCTTCTCTCACTTTGTGGTTTGCTTTTTCACTCTCTTAATGGTGTCTTTTGATGAACTAAAGTCTTTTTTTAAGTTTATTTATTTTTTTGAGAGAGACAGGGAGAGAACACATGTGAGTAGGGGAGGGGCAGAGAGAGAGAGAGGGAGAGAGACTACCAAGAAGGCTCCACGCTGTCAGTGCAGAGCCTGATGCGGGGCTTGATCCCACAAACGGTGAAATCATAACCTGAGCAGATATCAAGAGTCTGATGCCTTACTAACTGAGCCACGCAGGTGCCCTTGATGAACTAAAGTCTTAGTATAAAGCTTAAGTTAAGTAAATTACTTAAATTAGGTAATTTAAATATTAATTAAATACTAAAGTGAGTATTAAAATAGTCTAATTTATCATTTTCTCTTTTATGGTTAATACTTTTTGTGTACTCTTGCCTTTCACAGAACTATGAACATACCCCAATTTATAATGGTTTATGATTTTTCGACTTTACAATGGTGCAAAAATGATACGCATTTAGTGAAAACAGTACTTTGAATTTTGATTTTTTCCCAGGCAGAGATAGGTACGAATCTCTCTCATGATGCTGGGCAGTGGCTGCAGCTTCCAGTCAGCCATGTGGTCACAAGGGTCAACAACAACTCACACACTTAGAACCATTTTGTACCCATGCAACCACTCTGTTTTTTATTAAAAATAGGCTTTGTGATTTTTCCCAACTGCAAGCTAACATAAGTGTTCTGGGAAAATTTAAGGTAGGCTAGGCTAAGCTGTGATGCTTGGTAGGTTAGGTGTATTAAGTGCATTTTGAGTTATAATATTTTTAAATTATAATGGGTTTATTAGGACATAACCTCATTGTAAATAGAGGAAGATCTGTTGAAGTAAACTGGAATGATTTTTGCTTATGGTGCAAAGTGAGAGTCAAGGTTCATTGTTTTCCACCTGATCCTTGACTTTTGTTTGTTGGGAGGTTTTTGATTACTGTTTCT
>CM053574.1:75627522-75738416 GCA_028646485.1 Cryptoprocta ferox | reverse complement strand
GGCTTCTTATGATCCTTTGTATTTCTGTGGTCTCAGACATAAAGCCTCCTCTTTCATTTCTGGTTTTATTTATTTGTGTCCCTCTCTTTTTTTCTTGGTCAGTCTAGGTAATGGTTTGTTGATTTTGTTTATCTTTTCAAAAACCAGCTCTTAATTTCATTGATTTTTCTATTGTCTTTTAGTCTCTATTTCATTTATTTCTATCTGATCTTTATTATTTCCTTCCTTTTACTAACCTTGACTTTGTTCTTGTTCGTCTAGTTCCTTTATGTATAAAGTTAGATTGTTTATTTGAGATTTTTCTTGTTTCATGAGGTAAGCCTGTGACATTGCTATGAATGTCCTCATAGAACAACTTTTGCTGCATCCCATAGGTTTTGGTATGTCATATTTCTGTTTTCATTTGTGTCTAGGTAGTTTTTGTTTCTTTTATGATTCCTTCCATGATTTATTGGTTGTTAGGTAGCATGTTGTTTGAGAGGTGTTTATATATTTTTTATCAATAGTAAGTTTGATCCTTGGAGGGTCTATACAGTTCTATGAATTTTAGTACATGAAAACTATTTGTGTAATCACCACCACAAGCAGGATATAAAATAGTTCCAGCACCCCAATAAATTTCCTTGTGTTATATCCCATTGTACTCACCTTTTCCTTAACTCTCAGCAATTATTCATCTGCTCTCCAGTACTGTAGGTTTTGTCTGTATGTAAATGTTACACAAATGCAAGAGAAAAAAGCATGATGGTTTTGCACAGTCTGGACTTTGACCTTCTCTATCAAATCATTTGATTTTACCTTAATCCTGTTTTCCTTTAAAACTCAGATCAAATGCCATTTCTCTGGAAAGTGTCCCTTGACTTCTGCTTATTGTCATTAAGTAAATTTATATGCCTTTTCTAGGTCTCCATAACATCTTATGCATACTTCTAATCCAGAAATTTTAATCTCCTGCCTTAGTCTCTGCTTAGAGGGACCAGGTATTATCTTTTACTCAAATTTTTTCCCAATTGCCTATCATAATACATACATACACATACAAATATACATATATAATTAGTGATCAATTATTAAAATTTAATGAATAAATAAATAATTAAAAGAGATGCTAAAGAGGGTAACATTGAGGCTCCTAACCTTGGGTGTCTAGGTACTGAAATTAAGAAAAAATAAAATCAACAGCATGTGGTAACTTTGAAATACAAGGATTTGAGAAAGTTTCCTAGAAAAAAAATTACAAATAGAAAGCTGTGCTCAGATTCCATTATTTATTAGATATTTTAACTCCACACACATATTCAGGTAGTCTAGTACAAATATTTTAATAAATATTTTTGATAGCCAGTTACGGTAGCAACCAATGGTGGTTGGGTTAAGGGAAGTTGTATTTCCAAGGCCAGTGGTTTTCAAACTATTCCCCATCTCTATGGTTTTGAAGAGGGACTTTGGAATCGCCTCCAAGGTCAGTATCTGGGTAATGGAGCTCCAAGCTCCTGAGCTCAGTTTTAATCAGAGTTCTCCTTTGTTTCCATTTCAAGAAAGAGTTCTACTGCTTTAAAAAAAAGTTGGAACACCACTGCCTTAGATGGAGTGGCAAATGCAGTTCATGTCCATCTATGATGTGCCAACTTTTTCAAATTCATTTCCTCTGGGGTATTCTTTAAGTGGATAATTTCTTTCTCATTTGATCCCATTCACAGTTAGAATTCACTCTTGTCCTACTTTCTTGAATTTCTGCCATGTTCTGGGAATTGTCATTAATTTGGATGGTTCTCTGGAGTTTTGTCTTGAGAGTATGGTCTTCAGCCAACCTCTGGAACTCCTTCATTCACCAACAGGCACTTAATCACTTCTTTTCAGAGTCCTTTCCAGTGAAAATCTTTCTCAATGGAAAATTGTGCTAATAGTCAATGATCCTTTGGCTTATACTGTTCATTTTTACTTATTTATAGTATTCATTGTGTCACACAAAATTATGAGATTTGTAAATAACAGAAACAGTACTACTTGAATTCCAAAGTCAAATTTAACTCATTACTATTATAATTTAAATGCAATTGTGATTCACTCAGTCTTTAATCCATCGTGTCTCATTCTGAGTGGGAAGGGAGGCAGATGATCACCTTCAGAGGAGGTCACAGGAGACTGGGAGAATAAGGAGGGGTTTAGGAACAAGAATTCATAATGAGGAAGAAGAGCAGGTTCAATGGGTATAAGTGTGTGGGAGAGGTAGAAGTCAAGAAAGTTATTGTCAAGAGAAGCACCTCCAACAAGAAGATTCTGGAGGTGGAACAAGTCTAAGCAATGACAAGATCCAAGCTGTGACATTGCTGGTGGATGGCTGGTGGAATGAGGTGAAGGCCAGTGGAGTTGAGGTTAAGTTGTGATGCAGCTGGTTAGATGGATTATCAATATGGCTGTTTTGGCCAATTAGCTTTCTAACACTCTAGGTAAATTCTCAAAGTGCCATAGTAGTGGCTTAAAAATGACACGGCTTCTTTTAATAAAAAGTATTTTATGAGTTTTTCAACTACACTAGATCTGAGCTTCCATTGCTGACCTAGCTCCAGGAGGAGCATAATCAGATAATAGGATCAATAAGGGTCATGGAAGATAAAGTAGATAGGATAGTTGGCTGCCATAATGTGGAGATGCTGAGGACTTAACTAGGTTGGGAATATATATATATATGTGTGTGTGTGTATATATATATGTATGTATGTATGTATATGCATATATATAAAATGTATGTATGTATATATATGTGTATATATATGTATATATGTATGAATTTTTAAATTAAAATTTTGTTTGGTCTTGCTAACTGAGGGCAAGGGTGGACAGAAATCAACCTCCACCTTCTCTGTGGTCACTGCCTCCTACTCACAGCCAGGCCAGCAGGTATGGCCTCAGGGACCCCTGCCATGGTCCTGGATACCCAAGCAGAGTGCAGAAGGGATTCTTTGCTGTTTTTTTTTTTAAAGCATGATTTGTGAAGACCAGGAATCATGGTTATGATTGAGGGCTTTAGAAAAATTCAGAAAACCAGTTTAGGACAGTGGAAAAGTATAACTGGGAATTGACCAGAAATGAAGGAAAAAATGTCTCCTTTATAGCTAGAAAGGTCTAGCTGAAATATGATGTACAATATGTTTAATCATCATGATTTACAATTTCTTCAGAACAGCTTTTCAAATGGGTGTATGTGGTGACAAAGTCCAAGGTGTGACTCTCTGATAGAATGAAGGTGAAGGTCAGTTGAGTTGAGGAAGCCAGACTGTAATGAGTCATTTTGTCAGATAGATCACCAATTTAGAAGTTTTGACCAGTTAGGAACAAGGGACAATTAGGCAATAGAGAATGAGAGCTATTCAGGGATGCCTTTTATTGATCAAAAGAGTGACTCTATTAGCTTCTTATGGCTGCTTTAATGAAGTCCCGCAGATTGGGTGGCTAAAACATTATAAATTTATTCTCTAATTCTGGAGGTTAGAAGTTGAGATCAGGGAGTTAGGGCCACAACTGCTCCAAGACTCTGGATTGAATCCTTCCTTGCCTTTTCTTAGCTTCTGGTGGTGACCATCAACCCACGATGTTCCCTGACATGCAACCACATCATTCCAATCTCCACCTCTTTTTAAAATGGCAATTAAATTTTTTCCTCAGAAAATAATTGCCCTTTTTTGTTGCTTCCTTGATTCTTTTTTTAGTGTACTTTTCTCTATTTCAATCTGTCACTCAGACAGATTGTAAAACCCCTCCTTGCGGTCAAATACTTCAGATAAGCCATGAATCCCTTTATTTCTTGGCAATATTCTTTTTAAAACCCTCTGCCTCCATGCCCTCCTATTACTTCTAGGCTTATTGCACACCCATCTTCCCCTCACTATCATCTTGAAGATGATAAATGACCCTTATTGATCCTATTCTCTAATCATGTCTCTCACCTTTATTGGACTTCCTGATTCAAGAACCCATGTCTCCTTCTCTCTTTGTTTACTCCCTCAATTTGGTGGAGAGCATACTCCAGGAGTTTTCTGAAGAAAGATACATGAAAGGTAAATTTTTTGAAGTCCTTCATGTATAAAAATGTCTCTAAATTCACTTTTGATTGGTGGTTGAAAGAAGTAACTATCATCTTGCAGATTTTAATATTGCTGTTGACAAGTCTAATGTCATTCTATTTATTTCTCATCAAGTTTACTGAGTCTTTTCTCATCTTGTGTTCAGTCTGCCGATTCATAGATTAAAAAAATCTTTGACTTGACATCATGTTTTTAAATTTCTAACTTTTCCATTTGAGTCTTTCTTTTCATGCTGTAGTATGTGTCAGAACATCACTCCTTTTCATGGGTGAATAATATTCAATACATATATATGTTATATATATATATATATCACATCAGATTTTGTTTACCCATTCATCCATTTTGTGTCCTATTTAAGTAATCATTAACTCTAAGGTTATAAGGATTTTCCTTTTTTATCTTCTGGGAGTTTTATAATTTTAGTTATCATATTGGCAACTTTGATCCGTTTTATTTAAATTTTTATATGGTATCAGGTAAGGGTCCAGTTTCATTATTTGCATGTGGAAATGTAATTTTCTCAGCACTTTTTAAGAACAAGTTCTCTTTTCATTCCTCCTCCCACCCCATTCTCTCTCTCTCATTTAAAGGGGAGATGTAGGGGGCAGAAAGAGGGAGGGGAGGGAGAGAGAGAATCCCACGCAGGCTTCACACTGTCAGAGGAGAGCCCATTGTGGGGATTGATCCCATGAATGGTGAGATTATGACCTGAGCTGAAATCAAGAGTTGGACATTTAATGGACTGAGCCAACCAGACACTCCTACTGCTCTCTTTTATATTGTTTTTGATGCAAATCACATCTTTCTATATTGTGTTTTTTAATGAATTATTCTTTTAAATAATTTAAGAATAAAATTAAATTTACAAACAATACAGTAACATTGTCTTTTATGTTTGTCTATGTAGTTACCTTTACTTGAGTTTTTTATTTATTCACATGGCTTTGAGTTACTGGCTAATAAGCTTTCCTTAAAGCTCAAGGATTCTCTTCAGCATTTCTTATAGGACAGGTTGGCTAGCAAAAGATCCCTCAGTTTTTGTTTATCTAGAACCATTTTATTTTGTCTTCATTTTTGAAGAATAGTTTTGTTGGATATAGAACGCTCAGTTTACAGGTTCCTTTTATTTCAGTATTTAAAATATGTGATCCTTCTGGCTTCCAGAGTTTCTGATGAGAAATCAGTTGTTAATCTTATTGAAGATCCCTTGTATATGATGAGTTGTTTCTTTCTTGCTGCTTTAGGTTCTCTCTTTGTCATTGTTGTTGGACGGTTTGATTATATATCTCAGTGTGGAACTCTGAATTTATCCTCTTTGATGTTCACTGAACTTCTTGTATGTGTAAATTCGTGTATTTTATCAAATTTAGGAGGTGGTTTTGGCCACTATTTCTTCAAATATTCTTACTGTTCCTGGGGCACCTGGAAGACTCAGTCAGTTAAGCGACTTCGGCTCAGGTCATGATCTCACGGTCCATGGGTTCAAGCCCCGCATCAGGCTCTGTGTTGCCAGCTCAGAGCCTGGAGTCTGCTATGGATTCTGTGTTTCCTTTTCTCTCTGCTCCTCCCCCATTCATGCTCTGTCACTCTCTGTCTCTCAAAAATATATAAAAGTTAAAAAAATAAAAAAAATATATTCTTATTGTTCCTTTCTCTCTCTGTCTCTCTGTCTCTCTCTCTCTCTTCTTTCTGGGACTCCCATAGTGTTTATTTTGCTATGCTTACTGTGTTTCACAGGTCTCTTAGACTCTGTTAATTTTTCTTCTTTTTTTCTTTCTGTTCCTCAGACTGGATAATTTCATTAATCTTATATTCAGGTTTATGGATTCTTTTTATCTGCCAGTTCCAATCTGCTGTTGAACTCCTCTCATGAAATTCTATTTTAGTTATTGTACTTACAATTTCTAGAATTTCTATTTGGTTCCTTTTTATAATTTTAATCATTTTATTGATGTTCTCAATTTGTTCATATATCATTTTCCTTAGTTCTTTGTCCATGGTTTCCTTTAGACCTTAAAACATATTTAAGGCCATTGACTTAAAGTCTTTGTCTAGTAAGTCTAATGTCTGCATGTCCTCAGAGGTGGGTTCTGTTGATTTACTTTTTTGCCGTGAATGGGCCATTCTTAGATGATTCTTCGTACACCTTGAAATTTTTTGTTGAAAAATGGGCGTTTAAAAATTACAATTAATATTTTGATATTTTAATAGTATTTCTTATATAATAAGAAACTTTCCCCAGGATTTGCTTTTGTTGTTTTCTGATGGCTTAAGGGTTTTTTAGTGACTTTTCCAAACAATTTTTTGCAAAGTTTTTATTCCTGGTCATGTGTGGTCACTAACATCTCTGTTGTTATTTCAGAGGCTGGCCAATGACCTCAGAGAGAGTTCCTTAAATGCCTGGGGCCAAAAGGGAAAAAAAGTTACTCTCTCAATTTGGGCATCTTGACTATAAGCTGGGGCATTCCTTCAATGATAAGCCAGGACACCTATGACTTTGCTTGAACCCACACTCTCTGCTTTCAAAAAGCCTACAGATCCACCAGAGGCCTATATTAGACCCCTGGCAAAAGCAAGCTCCACTAGGAATGTGGGCCACCATTCCCATAGCTGCTGCACTGGGAAATGGGATAGTAGTCAAGTGGGCAAAAATGCCACAGTGCCCTCTTACTGAAATTCAGTTGCCTTTTTCTTCATTTAACAGCGTTCTTATTGCCCTAAACTTAAGATTAGATCACAAAGTTCAAAACAAGTGTTGATTCTGTCAATCTTTGCCAATTTCTGCTTGTTTCAGTGGAGGGACCACTTCTTTAAGTGCCTTTCTCTGCCATTGTATGTGATGTCACTCCTGTATTTTAAAATTTTCTATTGTCATAATTTTAATTTCCTAAAGTTTTGTCCTGTTCTCTAAATGTTCCATTTTCATAACATTTATTATTTTATGAAAATGACCTTACGTAATCTCTTAATGGGAGGTTTGGGGAAATTTGTTTCCATGCTCCATGACTGTTTCTTTCCTCTGATTTCCATTTTTCAGGTTGTTTTGTTCTTTATCTTTTTTTTAAAGTGTTCCTCAAAGCTCTCATTGACTATTAATGCTTAAGAGTAACATACTAAAAAACTGATTGTAATCTCTGTATGCATGAATAGGACTTTGACAGGTGGATCACACTGTAAGTGACTGAGTGGAATCCTGGCCATTTCATTAGAGGACAGGGGTTCTCAGTGTTTTTCATGGAGACATTCACTTGTTTTCAGAACTGCTATACCTTGTTGGCTGTCATTTGTATCTCCAAGTCCAGAGCCCTTCTTGTTCAACTTCACTGAAAAATCAAGCTATGGTCTTCTTCAGAAGGGGAGGGCAGTTTCCTGCCTGCTGCCAATCCATCTTCCTTCCAGCTCCACTCTACCTCTCTGCTTTCAGATGTTCCTGGTACTTCCATTCCTGATCACTGCCAAGCTGTTTTAGCATGCCTAGGGTAAATTCTTATTGGCTTCCCTACTTGCAAGCAGTTATAGCTTTCACCTTGCTGATAAGACAGCGTGGTTACTTATTCACCTGCTTTCCATTACACATTTTGTTGATTGTCTCTCATCTGCCATTGTCTTTTCACCTGTGGTAATTTGTGGTAATTTTAATGAAGCCTGGGGAGGAGAGGAGATAAAATATGCATTTAATCTGCCATATTTCCATCATTTCTTTAATATCATTAAAGTGAAGTAAAGCCAATGACACTGAATAAGTGAGGTAAAACAACTATAGACCCAGTAATTTGGTAATAAAGCATAACCATGGCATTGTGGCAGGGAGTGGTTAGTTCATTCCTCCTTATTATAGGTTATTGACTTTTTGTTTTGAAAATAAAGTATGAAGAATTGAGACTGACAGAACAAATGCCATACTGGAGCCGGTCAACAAGGACCATCTAGAAGTGAAAAGACTTTGATTATAACTTACTCCTTGTTTTTGATGTAAACTCTACTACTTACAAAAATAAAAAGGATAGTGACAACACTCCAATACTCTCCCTTCCTCTTTTTTTTAAGTTTTATTTCTTTATCTTGAGAGAGAGAGCATGCACACACAAGCAAGGAAGGGGCAGAGAGAGGGGGAGAGAGAAATCTGAGTAGGCTCCACACTGTCAGTGCAGGCCCCGATATGGGGCTCGATCTCATGAACCATGAGATCATGATCTGAGCTGACGTCAAGAGTCAGTCACTTAACCAACTGAGCCACCAAGGTGTGCTTCTCCTCTATTGTTCTTTAGCCACTTATTTTCCATACTCTTTTTCTGATTAATGTAAAATGTTTTAGTTACTAAACAATTAAGACACCAGAACTAAAATCCTTTCTAGTTCAGCTCAGTTCAAGCTGCATTTTCACTACTTATAAAAAAGGATATTATAGAGGCAGGCTCAGGAGAATTTACTTAGCCTTAGTATTATACAAATCCTATTATATATCAAAGAAATAAAGGAAAAAATAAGCCTACATTGAGTGTTCTATAATTGGTGGTAAGATGAACATTATCCTCCAGATAAATAATACATTAAAATGAAGTTTGGTTCTGTTCAAGAAATGTTTATTGAGTTATTGCAGGTTCTGTGTTTGCAATGGTGAAATAAAGACGAATGAGTCATTCCTTCATGCCCTTGGGACCAAGGGAGGGAGGTGGAGAAGTGATTTCAGTGTAGGATGGCATGTTTCCTGGTAGAAGTACACATGGATTGCCAACAGAGACCAAGGGACCACATCCAGCGTGCGTAGGAGCTCACATTACCTCATCAGGGCCCACTGTGCACATCTCTTTTCAACACTATGGTCAATAATGTTGATAGCTTGAATTCAACTATGGTGGGAATATTTACACCTCAGAAGTTAGCAAATGCTACAAATCAGGACTTTCCCCCCAATAAGTCAGTTGTCAAACATTTACCAGAACACTACTGCCATTTCACTTACTTCTTTGTACCTTTCTCCACCTAAAAAGCCTCTCCAGGGCAGACTGGTGTTCACTTAAATTTATCTCTTGACTTAGAGTTGCCCCTACCCTCATCCCTCTTTGTTTCTTGTCACTTAGGACAGAAGTTGAGAGCTTTTCTCAGGTAGTGAGACAAATCCTCATTTAATCTCTCTTGAATGAGGTGAGGGTAGGTGGCAGGGACTAATTTCCTCAGCTAGTCTTGCCATTTTTCAAGCAACTCATCATTAAGTCCTTTCAGCCCTGCCTTCAGAACACATCCAAAATCCAGTCCCCTGATTGCCATATCCACTTTATCAACTGGTCCAGGCCACCATCATCTTTTATCCGCCTAACTGCAATTGACTTCCTGCTTATGCCATCACAGTTTTTTTCTCCACATATTAGCCAGAGTGACCCTGCTTTATTTTTAATCATGTCATGTCTCTGCTAGAACTCTTCAAAGGGCTTTCTATCTCACTGGGAGTAAAAACTCAGATCCTCAAAAATGGCTTCCCAGGCTGCTGTGATCTGGCCTCCATGCTCTGGATAGCCTCCTTGGCCACTTCTCTCATGAGGCATCAGCCATACTATCCTCATTGCTCTTCAATTATGCCAGATATGCTCCTGCCTCAGGGCCTGCTTATCTGCTGAAATTGTTCCATGATATTCTTCACTCCATTAGATCTCTGCTCAAATACCACTTTCTCAGGAGCCTTCCCTAACCATTCTATAAATAGAGTATATAAATATACATGGCAATCATCCTCATTCAGCCATCAACACATGCATCTCATTTGGGCCCCACCAGCAAGTCCATTCCATTTCCCTACTTTGTTTTCATGAATAGTGCTTAGCAATTGTACTATAATATGGATTTTACTTATTTTCTTTTTCTCTAATTTCCTCCACTAGAATATGAACTCCATAAGGGCAGGGATTTTTTTGTTTGCTGCAACATCCTTAGCACCTAGAACAGTGAGTGACACCTCGCAGAAGAGAGGGAATGTGTGGTGACAGCCAAGAGGTCACCTTAATGTCCCAGGACTCACTGGGGATATAAACCAATCTCTGTGGGTAAGCTGCCATCTTCCCAGAGAACATGACCCAGTTAGAGAAGGGTAGGACACTCACACACCCCTGAGAGGGGTCATGCTAGACTAACACCCACTAATATTGTAATGACTAGTTAGTTCTTTGTTAGGGATTTGTTGGCAGCAGACTGAGAGGATGGGCCTCCAGGAAGAAAGAGGAGATTGATAAAGACTAATACTTACTCTCATTTGTAAGCCACCCTGTAGGTGCAGAGCATGTCAACCTGCATGATCTCACTTGTACCTCATGACAACACGGTGACATAGGCAAGAAAGATATCATTAAGTATTTTTTATAGATGAGAGAAATGAGTTTTAAAGAGGCTAAATGACCTTTCCAAAGTCAGATAACCAGTAGAAACAAAAAGTCAAACCCCAGTGCCCTTTCTAATACCCCATTCAGTTAAAAGGTTTTGAACTAACTCTGGCATATGGTATTTGAAACTACCTTGAAAATTGCCTTAAATTTTTTTTTACTGCTTTATTTATTTTTGAGAGAGAGAGAGAGAGAGTGAGCAGGGGAGGGGCAGAGAGAGAGTGAGACATGGAATCCAAAGCAGGCTCCAGACTCTGAGCTGTCAGCACAGAGCCCATTGTGGGGCTTGAACTCATGAACTGCAAGATCATGACCTGAGCTGAAGTCAGACACTTAAGGACTGAGCCACCCAGGCACCCCTGAAAATTGCCTTTTTGGTGTGTGATGTGAGCTGCTTACCTCTCACTGGAGAAAAGGGAGTGGGACATAGTCATTTCTCTTTTGATTTACCCCACAGTCTAATTCAATATTGCAACATTAAAATATGCTTAATATTAAAATATGCCATGACCCCAGAAATTGAATGAAATCACAAAAGAATTTCTTGAGTGCCAAGCATGTGCCAGAAATTATTCTAGGTACTTTACGAATATTTCTTCAAATTATCAAAATAACTATGCAGAGTGGGCGGTGGTATCCCTAGTGTACATTACGTGCCTAGGTCCCAACTGCTAGGTGAGGCTGACCTTTGAGATCTGTCCAGCTCCAAAACCTATGTTCTTTCTGATGCACCAAACTGTCCCTTTATAACAACAAAATGATTTCCAGATTAGGGTGCTCTATTTTTAGGATCCATCACCTCTTGCTTGCTATAATAACTCTTAAGAAACACAAAAGAGAAAGTTGTTGTCAGTGTGATTAGTAAACAGATTGTCCTCAAGGCCTTAGCCAAGCTATAGTCATTTCAAACACATTCACAAAATGTGAATCTTTCTTGTTTGTCAGGTTTGGTTGTTTTTTTTGTCTTCTTACCTACATTTTCCTATTTATAGTCTTTTTATATTTGATCCACCAAATGGAAATGTCCCTTAAAGAAGAATCCTACCATTATCTGGGCAGATTGGATGTTGGTGAGAGGAAAATTGAAAGACACGCATTTAAAATTGGTAAATGTAGCAACCTGGTGGTTGCCAGAGGGGAGGTAGGTAGGGGGATGGGTAAAATAGATGAAGGGGATTGAGAATACACTTATCATGATGAAAACTGAGTAATATGTAGAATTGAATCATTATGTTGTACACCTGAAACTAATATAACATTGTATGTTAATTATACTTGAGAAAAAAAATAAAGGAAATTAAAAAAAGAATTGATAGCTGTATTGAAGCGTATTGATCCTAATTCCTTTTAGAGTGTCTACTTCATGTTGGTTGGTTGTTTTTGGTACCGATCTCAGTTTGGGACATCTTGCCAGGGTCCACCCTATAAGGTGACCTCTGACATTAGGTGTTTTTCTAGCCTCATTGATGGGATTTATGACCAAGAACATCCTTGAGTAAGTTTAAGAATGAGTAGCTGACTATTATTAGGCTTCAAAATAGGTTAACACTCTTATAATAATTCTCAGGAACAATTTGGTGCATAGAGAATGGAATGCACATAAGCAAACTTCCTTTAGGCATGTTACCTGTGTCTTTTAAAAAATTCTTTTTTAACTGATCTCTTGGTTAATAGTAGCTACATAGACAACTGCTTATTTTAAATGACACTCATTCAAATTTTAGAGCTAGTGTCATTCATTCACTCATTTAACAACTGTTCTTTATCTACGTATGCCAGATACTGCACGAGGCACTAAATATAAGTGGAGAACATGATAGATGTGTTCCTCACTTCGTAAGATGGATTTCATGAGTGTAATCATTTGACTTCAATTATGAAAGATTGTCTGAAAGAAAAGCACAGGGTAACATAGAGTGGCTGACAGGGAGGGACTTTAGCTAGACCAAGAGATCATCTGTCTACTTTCCTTCCTTTACAGATCAGGAAACTGAGACATACAAATGTTAAGCAACTTTAAATACCAGATATTTCCATCTTGTCTCAATCTCTTAATTATGAAATGAAGTATTATATTCAACCAACTTTTACGAATTTTTAATGGCATAGAAGCTAAGGAATTTATTAATTTCTTCCATTGGTAAATAATAGTAGAATTTGAAAATAATGCTTAGAAAGTAACCCCAACCAAGACCCAGGTATTTCTCTTACATTCTTTAGAAGAAGAAGAAGAAAAAAAAAAATATATATATACATATATACACATATGAATACATTATATACATATATTCATATATATTATGTACTACTATATCTCTAAGATATATTGTTATGTAAAAAGAGCAAGGGAGAGTAAAGTATATATGGAATACTACCATTATCTAAGAAAGGAGGAGGTATGTCAATATATATTATGTATAAATATATAATATGTGTACTTATATTAAAGTATATATAAAGTATATAGGAAAATATAGAATGGTTATAATAAATATTAATATATATAAAGTATATATATATATATTTAAAAAAACAATGGAGGATAAACCATAAAAATTTAAAAATGATTAGCTATGTTGGGATGGAGGATATAGGCTGGAAAGGGCTGGGCTAGAAGGTATGCTTCTTTGAATATGCCTTCTTTTGTAGATTGGACTATGGAACCATATAAATATTTTACCTAATTATAAAAAAATTATAATATTAAAAAGATATCTTTAAAAATGGAAAATAAAAGAAACAATGAACCCAACAGAGTATTTAGTGGTGGGGTAACCACACAGGGAAGAATCATTCCAAGCAACATTAAGCCACAGTAATATGACTATGGAGTTTACTCCAAGGGTAAGAACTTCAAAGTCAAACACGAACAACAAAGAAAACTTACATTGTCAATAATCATATTGTTTAGTTAATGATGGCATTGTTATTTTGAGACCGTTGTATGTGTAATGTCAGATAAAGCAAAAAGTAACTGTATTTGCCATTGAGAACCAGAACTTTTTATGGGAGAGATGTGGATGTAAGATCAATGAGGTTAAGTAAAAGCTCCATTGTCCTGAGGTGAATAGGGCATCTAGTATGAATTCATGATGTATTTTTTCTAAAACAAAAACAGAAACAAAAACTTAGTTCTGCCTATTGATAAGCAACTAAAAATGGTAATCAATACAGTAAAAATATGCTATTTTAGTGCTTGGATAGTGGCCTATAAACATCATTTCCAAAGAAAACGAAACAGGGCTTCTCAGATAAATGGCTGATTCTAGGTCTGGGGCAAGATATGTAAATGAGGTGCCTTCAATATCTTGCCCTAGAGGAAGCAAAGAAGCCATCAAGAACAACTAGGGCTGTGTCAGAAGGACTCAGAAAACAACTTGTGAGACCCCCATTGGTCAATGATGGGACAAAATTAGCATCAATAAGGACAGTAACTGTAAATACTGAAATATACCAAACAGGTCTAAATCCATGATTTCATAGTAATTCTTAAAAAATCCTTGATTACCTTTAGAGGAGACTAAGGAACCAATTCATTATTATGAAAACTGATGAGTAAAGGGAAAGAATCAAGCATATATCCTACCTCTTTTATAGGAGGAGAGAAACCAGGCATCATGTACCCAATAGAACAAACAGCACTACCTGTGAAATAACCTCATCAAAAAGTTTGAGCCTGAATTTGATTAAGCTTCTGGCCTACTACTAGTCTATAGGAAATACAGATAGAGGAACATGCTAAATGACACCACAGGTATACAACTGGGGATGTAATCACCAGAATACAAATTTTGTGAAACTCTGAAGGTTAAAGGAAAGGACCAAATAAAAATGTTGGAACATACCTGGAAATTAAAAGAGACTTAAAAGGCATATTAGTAAGTCACTGTATATGGGCCTTATTTGATCCTTATTCAAATAAATAAAATGTTACAAAGTTATATTACAACCAGGGAAACATTCACTGGGTACTTCACAATGTTAAGGAAATATTAAAGTGAGATGATACTGCATTTTTATGTAAAAAAGGAAGTCCGTGTCTTTAGAAATATGTACAGATAAAACAATATAATGTTTGGGATCTGCTTCAAAATAATCTAGGGAGAGGTGGTGAAGGTACAGAGAATACGACTGTTCATAAGTTGATAGTTGTTAAAGCAATTGATGGGAACATAGAGGTTCATTATACTTTTCACTCTACCTTTGTATTTATGTATTTGAAATTTTCCATAATAAAAAAGTTTGTGCGATTTCAAGAATGTGCTACAAAGAATAATGTAGCGGTATAATTATGCTTAAACCATTGTGGTAACTCAGTGATTGACAGAGATGAAAAACCAGAGAAATTTGAGATTTATATTACAAAACAGCTAATCTCTTCTTATACTACAAAGCTTTGCATTTGTCAGTAAAAAATTGTCCCAGCTCCCAGAAGGATTTTTTTCCCAATAAGATATTTTAAAGATGGGGAGTTTTACTTCCATTTCTGGCATGGCAAAGTAACTGGTACAGGACAAGCCATCTTGGACAAAAGCAACTATAAACTGGACAAAGTAGAGGCTGCTGGGTGGCTCATTCAGTTAAGCATCTGACTTTGACTCAGGTCATGATCTCACAGCTTGTGAATTCGAGCCCTGTGTTGGGCTCTGTGCTGACAGCTTAGAGCCTGGACCTACTTCAGATTCTGTATCTCCCTCTTTCTGCCCCTCCCCCACTCACACTCTGTCTCAAAAATAAATAAACATTTAAAAAATAATAAAATAAAATGGACAAAGTATTATAAAGTAACAGCCAGCAGTGCATGGCTATGAGCCTTGAGAAAAGGGAAATACATGAAATGGGTCCCATCAAGGCAATGGGATAGTCTCACTCAGTTGATCAGTCAGAAACTGGAGTTTGGGGAGGACAAAGCAACTGGAAGATGTGGGCAGGGTACTGGAGGAGAAGAAGGTGCAATGATGGGGATATCCCAGACATCCAGGAGTCTATGTGGAAATTCACTGTTTTTTGGCTGAAGGCTGGTCTTCAACCTTGGTTAGAGTTCTGGCCCACCTGAATGGAGATGGCTCACTGAGGACCTGTGCTTTCAGTTGAGACCCAGAAAGATCACGCCTCAAGAGAGACTACAACCTGGAGTAAAGGAAACACATAATGATTAAGTTCAAAACCACAATAGAATCACCCTAAGAATAAAGGTTTGACAGGACCAAAAAGATCTGCTGGTTATTTAACCTCCTGCCAGAATGATCCTCAACATGCTGTAGTGGAGGATGACTGAATCCATATTCCCTACAGGCTATCATCTAAAATGTTGAAATATGACAAAAAAAATTACTAGACTTGTGGAAAAAGTAGGAAACTGTGACCCATAATCAAGAAAAATAGCAGTCAGTAGAAACAGACCTCAAGATGGTCCAGAGGTTGGAATAAATAGACAAAAATGTAAAGTATATTTTAACAGAAAAGTGGTACAAATGAGCTAATAGATATGCAATCTTGCCAGATAACTGGGAACTATAAGCATATGCATATGCACAGACAAATATAGAGCTGAAAAAGGAATAAAAATAAAAAATGCACTGAATGGATATGGTATCCCTGAGAAGACATGTTGCGTGTCTCCTTCTCCAGGTGGTATAATTGACTATTGGCCTCAGCTGCTGCACTTTGTAATCTATACCCGCATTTGCACAGAAGCCATGCCTTTCCTGGAATGCTTCCTATAAATAAAATGGCATTTTTAAAATGCTGATGGGAAAAAACTTTTGTCAATCTAGAATTCTAAATTCAAAACTGGTAAAATATAGATTTTTTTAAAGGTGATAGAATTAATTACAAGCATACCTATACTATAAGAAAAGCTAAATAAAATTCTCAGGCTAAAGGGAAATAACACCAGATGGAAATTTGGACTCTCAGAAAGGAATTTAACCTCAAAAAGGTTGAATGCATGTGCAAAGATAAGAGAATATCTGTTTTTCTTTTTCTTCTCCTGATTTATTTGAAAAACAATGGTTTATGGCTAAATAACCTCACGTTTCAGTGTTTTTACCTTGTGTAAATGTAAAATATGGGAGAAGGTTAGCACAAAGGATGGGGTAAATTTAATTTTACTATTGTAAGATTTTTATGTTTTCTGTGAAATGGTACAATATTAACTCTAGATACATAATGTAATCTCTAGAATAACCACTAAACAAATACAATCAAGGAATTAAAGTAGAATATTAAAAAGTATTTTATTAGCCCAAAAGAAAGCTAGAAAGGAAAAACTGAAGAACAGTTTCTCTCATAGACAGTTTCCCTAATAAAATTTGTGTGTGTGCAAAGCAATCTTGGTATCTCCTGGGAGGACTCAGATAAGTACAGTAGGCTTTAGATAATAAGGAAGCCCTAGACTGAGCATTGAAAAATAGGGAGGGAGATATTAAAATGCAGGGCATTTGGGGCATGGCAGACCTTGGCCAAAGCATGGAGGCTGGTTATGAGCACATGTCTGCAAAGGACAGAGAAGAGCTAAATTGGAAGGTCAGAGAATACCTGTTGGGGAACTCTGGGAAATAAGAATATGAGCCAGACTGAGAAGACCCAGTATGGGGTCAAGATTGGACTTGTAGCAAGTGGTATGAAACCAGTTGGGGTTCTTGGACAAGGAAAAAGTTCTAGAAAAGTAGTACTTTAGGAAGGATGGCTGGAAAGTAAGATATAAGATGGAATAAAGCAGACACAGATGGGAATCAGGGAAGTTAACTAGAAGGCTGAGTGATTTGGCGTTGAAGGAATAGAAGATGTTTAGTTAAGTTTGATGGAATGAAGAGAAGGGAGGGAGATTTTAGAGGAAGAACCAACAGGATTTGGTGCCTGGGTGGGATGAAGGAAATGAGATTCGATTCTAGATACAGGATTAAGATGAGCCATGAGTTTCAACAGTTTCCAAGCGTTCTGTCCTGAAAGAATGGAGGAATCACAGTTCTGTTGGCTGAGACTAGGAAAATGGAATGTGAGAAGGAACTATTTTTGTGGGGAAAAAGAATGAGGAGTTCTGTTATGTATATTTACTACTTGATATAACAGCAATATATATAAGCAGACATTAGGAAATCCAGGATGAGAGCTAGGCTGGAACTATAGTTTTAGGAATCAGCAGAATTAAGATAAAACTATAAGGATAGAGCATAAATGGAAAAGAGTGGCAATTCAAGGGACAAAATAAAAAGAGTTGGGGAAAAAATATGGAGCTGAATCCAGAAGACCTGAGTAGAGAGGATGATATCCCCCTCCTTGAGTCAGTGGCCATAGTCATATTTGCCATGCACACAGACCACATGACCAGGGAGGAACCCTGGCTTCCTTGCTGTTCATGTCTCCTTGGCTTTGCTGAGTCACCACTCACCGACCCTCTTTGCATACATGAAGTTCTCTCCCGGCCTGGTCCCTTGAATAGCCTTGGAGTTCTCAGATTCTGAAGGACTCCTCCCTAGAGAATGAACGCTAACCTACTACATCAACAACTGTCTCCTCCCTCATCACCAGTTCTGGCCTCATCTATATTCCAGTCTTTTGCTATCGGGGCTGGGGTGTATACTCTCTAGCCCTCTGGTGCATCATTTAAAAAATTTCTTCACTACTGGTTATAAATGCTTATAGGAGGATCTGGTTTGGGAAGATTATGATTGGGAAAACACAGCTATTGCAAGAAATGTGTGTGACTCAGTAAGTGGGGTGGATTCCTTTTGAGTCAATCCTGAACCCAGAATTTATGTGACATGCAAAACTACATAACTTGCTGAAGGAGTTCAGCCTTTCCTAGGAACCCTGATACATACTTCCTTTCCTGGACAACTATCATGTCTTCTAACTACCATACATAACACCATTTCAAATAAAATGGTTCATTTTATCAGCTATAATTTAAATCACTTGGAATTTTGGGAAATGGTTAATAAAAATTGAGTTAATGTCTTATATTCAAAACATGTTAAGAGCTATAAGATAATAAAAACTTTTTTTTAAAAAAAAGGTTTATTTATTTATTTTGAGAGAGAGAGAACATGAGTGAAGAGGGGCAGAGAGAGAGGGAGAGAGAAAATCCCAAGGAAGCTCTTCATTGTCAGTGCACAGTCCCACATGGGGCTTGAACTCACAAACCATGAGATCGTGGCCTGAGCCAAAATCAAGAGTCAGACATTTAACCAACTGCACCTAAGATAATTAAAACCTTTAAAGGATTTAGGTTAGGAGGTAGAAGATACTGACATATATACATATGTATCAGACCAGATGCACTTTGTGAAAAAATGCTCTCAATCAGAGTAGTTCTGTGTCTTCTTCCTACAGTTACAACCCATCAAGAAGATCCTCCTTATTCATTTTCCTTAGGAAAAAAAAAATCAGTGCATCAATGTCCATGGTGATAAGCCCAGTGAACTAAGTGCTGGATATTATACTCTCAGGTATTTCTGCCAACAATGAGCTAGTTTTCTTCATAATTGCCTAGGCTTTTTTTCTGAGATGTTTTTATTTCTTTGCATTTACCCTAACATCTGACCCATTCTGCTTCCTTTGAGATCAGGGACAATCCCTCACACAATTAGGACCAATGCAATTTGTCCATATTGGTGCTGTCAGTCAAGCAATGCATCGGCCAAGGTGATCACTGAGTACCTGGGCTGAGACCCCTTGGGTGCACAGGAAGGGATGGCCATCAAGTCTGTTTTAGGAGAACTTCTTCTTGGTGAGTACAGGGTTAAGAGGGAAGCAACAGGACCATGGATTAGGGTTTCTGAGTTTACCCCTTGTCCTTTTATGAACACACAGATAAATTCCCAAGTCAGCTCAGTAAACCTCTAACTATAGTAAACCACCACCATGCAAGCTAATAAGGTCAAACTTCAACCCCCAAGAACACCATTATATACACAGTAGTAAGTGGAAGAGTAAACAGAGAAACAGGGCTCTTAGAAAGCTTGGGTATTTTAACTGAGAGGAAAAGTGCTCAGACTGGAACCTATGGATTTAGAATTATATGTAAAAATTGAATTACTGATTTAACACAATTTCTTATATCTATAAAGTACAATAGTCAGAAGATTAGAAAAGTTGGAAGTGTTGACAGATTTTAACAGATCAGCTATGAAAGCAGAGATGGCAAAAAGCAACAGATTTGCCAACTATAATTCTGGGATTTGAGTGAAGAGGTCAATAGCCTGGCATGACTTAGGAACCTCTGGGTACCTTACTCTATTACAACACATTCCCAGAACTGGAGTCCATAACAGTGACCCTGTGCCAGCAGAGGTGAAATTATCTCTAGAACGATCTGTTTGAAAGACACAATTCATATGATGCATTTTACAAATAGTGTTTAACAATGTGAATACAATTATTATCATTATACTTAGAGATAAACCGGAATTTTCTTGGAAATTTGCTTAGGTGAAACAGCTTATTCTTTAATTAGGCCAGATATTGAGACAGGGCCACAGCATGAGACTATCAAATGCCATGTTATGGAGGTTATGTTATCCTCTTATCAACGAGGAGTTGTTAAAGAATTCTAAGCCAGGGAATGAGATGATCAGATCTGTATTTTCAGGAAATGTCTGTGGAAATGTGCCCACACGGGTGAAGATAGGTGATGCCTGGAGCTATGGAAGCCAATTAGGAGGCTTTTGAAATATTCTAGGAGAGAAGATGAGCATTTGAGCCAGGGGAGTGGAGTGAGAATGTGGAGAAAGATGAATACCTCTTTGGGTGCCATTAGAACAAAGCCTGATTAGATGTGGAAATAATGGAAGTATGATTCAGATTATCTTGGGCAAATGGGTGGATGGTGGTGACATCTCAGATAAGGATGAGGAAGGGGGATGATGAGTTTGGCCTTGGCAGTACTGAGTTTGAGGTACTTAATATATGTAGGAAATAGGTTTGGGAGGTAACAGTACATACATAGCTGATCGATGATTTCACGGATGTGGATGAGAATTTTAAAGGGTCAGCATGTAAAACAAGGAAGGGAAGGAGAGCTGATAGAGAAGAGCTTAGCAAGGAAAGTGGGCACTTCTGTTAGAGGTCTGAAAAAGTATTTACTAACTCCATCATCGGATCAGAAACAAAATTCCCTGTAGACCCAAGGTGCGTGAAACAATGATAATACACTGATTATCTTCCTTTTATAATTGTTAATTATCTTTACTTATGCTTTTTTTTTATTTTACAGAGAGAGAGAGAGAGTGTGTGTGTGAGTAGAGGAGAGAGATGGGGGAAGAGAGAGAGATGGACAGAGAGAGAGAGAGAGAGAGAGACTGAGAGAGAGAGAATCTTAAGTAAGCTCCACATTCATTGTGGAGCCTGACCTGGGTCCCAATCCCACAACCCTGGGATTTTGACCTGAATTGAAATCAAGAATTGGACGCTCAATTGACGGGCCACCCAGGCACCTCTATACCTATGCTTTTTAATGTTTTAAGTTACACCAAATGCTTTTTGCAAGCAGGTGAGATATAAATTATAGATTATAAATAAAGATATTAGTTTCTTGATTCTGGTGGATTTTAGACCTTCATTTCTAAATATGAAGGTGCTTATGTGGACTTTTGGTTATACTGCTTTTTCATTTGTAATAGTTTAAATTCCCCTCCACCTAGCTTATGCATAAAAGGTTATCAGAAAAACATGATTTTTTAAAAAGCAAATGAAAAAATAAAATTAAATTAAAAAAAAAGAAAATTCAAGCAAAATACCTTTGTTTTCCAGTTCTTCCCAAAGTTCCATTCTGGAGCTTTTCAATTCTAACAAGATTCAGTAAAACTTCTCTATATGTATTTTTCTTCCCATGTGTTAACCATGTTCATGATGTCTGGCTAACAAAAATACTTGGATTTTCTCACTTTTCTTTATATGTATTTTTAGATATGCTAATATTTAGAATGTTTAGATATTCTACTGATCTAAAGTCTCATCATTATATGCAACTGTAATAATACTATTTCTTCTGGGGAAGAATTCAGTGTTCTAAGTCCACAATGGAATAAATCTTGATAATTACTTACTGAATGTTAAAATATCAAAGACCTCAACACAGCTAAGTGTTTCAGGATGATCTGATACATAATTCATTCGAGTGGAAGACGCTTCAGTAATGTGAAGTTCCAATGTATTAAAGTTCCCTGTGATGGTTAACATCAAGCAGTACACCTGGTTGTTCACCTTGCTCAGAAGAAGCAATGGCCAGATGTGTGATAATACACTGTGGCCAGTGGTTTGACTGGATAGTCAGGGACTTGGGAGAAATATGATTGAAAAATAGGTGTCAAAAATGACAGTGATAATACACTGTGGCCAGTGGTTTGACTGGATAGTCAGGGACTTGGGAGAAATATGATTGGAAAATAGGTGTCAAAAAAGACTGCATTCACACTTTCCCCTGTAAACAAAAACAAAAACAAAAACATCTGGGGAAAAGGTATGTGGATAGACCTCTCTGAGTGGGCAAAACCAGGAAGGTATCTGTGTGTCATGCAAATGCTCACCAAAGGGTGACCTCAGCGGAGGAGGACTTACATAATTATGTGGTAGGATGACCCTTTCTGTAGCTGTCATTCAGTATCTTCCCGAAGCCACCCCTCTCAACACCCAGTGGACTCATGAACAAAGAGGCCATGCTAGAGGGATTAGGGTTATGTATGGGCTCAGCAACACAGACTTCCACTCACCAAGGTCAACCTGGCTTTGGCCACCACTGAGTTCCCAATCCACTAGGAGCAGAGATCAATAAGTTGCCCATATTGGAGTGACCGACCAGCTACCTGGTGGCGGGATGACTACACTGGACTGCTTCAATCATGGAAAGAGCACATTTTGTTCTTACTGGAAAAGACTCTTACTCTGGGTATGGATTTGCCTTCTTTGCATACAATGCTTCTGCCCAAACTACTATCCATGGACTTACAGAAGGCCTTACCCATCATCATAATATTCCACATAGTGTTGCTTTGGATAAAGAAACTCACTTCATAGCAAATGAAGTAAAGCAATGGACCTGGTTATACCATGTGCTCCACCATCCTAAAGCAGCTAGTTTGACAGAACAGTGGAATGGCCTTTAAAAGACTCAGTTACAGGGGTGCCTGGGTGGCTCAGTCGGTTGAGTGTCCAACTTTGGCTCAGGTCATGATCTCACAGTTCATGAGTTTGAGCCCCACATTGGGCTGTTGGGCTCTGGGCTGACAGCTTGGAGCCTGGAGCCTACTTTGGATTCTGTGTCTCCCTCTCTCTCCACTTTCCTCCGCTCATGCTCTGTCTCTGTCTCTCTCTCAAAAATAAATAAACATTAAAAAAAAAAAAAGACTCAGTTACAGTTCCAGGTAAGTGGCAATGCCTTTAAGGGCTGGGGCAAGGATCTTCAGGAAGCTCCAGGCTCTGAATCTGGATCCAATATACGGTGTTGTTTCTCCCAGCCAGGAGAAATCCAGGAATCAAGGAGTAGAAATGGAAGTGATACAACTCATCATTATCCCTAGTTTTTGCTGGCAAAAATATTTGCTTCCTGTTCTTGTGAATTTATGCTCTGCTGGCCTACAGGTCTTTGTTCTAAAGGGAGAAATGTTTCCATCGGGAGACACAACAATGATTCCACTGAACTGGAAGTGAAGACTGTCACCCAGGCACTTTCGTCCTCTCATGCTTTTGAATCAACAAAGAAAGGAGTTACTGTACTAGCTAGGGTGATTGATTCTGCTACCATGGGGGAAGTTGGACTATTCCTTTACAATGGAGGTGAGCAAGAGTATGTGTAGAATACAGGAGATTCTTAGGACACCTCTTAGTATTACCGTGCCCTTAGATTAAAGTCAGTGGAGGGGCGCCTGTGTGGCTCAGGTCTGACTTCAGTTCAGGTCATGATCTCATGGTTTGATGTATGGGTTTGAGCCCTGTGTGGGGCTCTGTGCTGACAGTTTAGAGCCTGAAGCCTGCTTCGGATTCTGTGTCTCCCTCTCTTTCTGCCCCTCCCCGATTCATGCTCTGTTTCTCTCTGTCTCAATAATAAATAAACATTAAAATATAAAAAAAAATAAAGTCAGTGGAAAACTATAACAACTCAATTCAAGCAAGAATATTAATGACCCAGACCCTTAAAAAATGAAAATTTGGGTCACCCCACCATGTAAAAAACCATGATTAGCTGAGGTGCTTAGTGGGGTCAAAGAGAATATGGAATGGATAGTAGAAGAAGATTGTTATAAATACCAGCTACAACCATGTGACCAGTTACAGAAATGAGGACTGTAATTGTCATATCTCTTCCTTATTTTGTGATGAATATGTTTCTGTGTAAATATTTAGCTGATATCTTTGCTTTCTTTTTTTCTCTTGTCCTCTTACCATGCAACATCAGACATATTGACTTTATATTGTAGTATTTAAATACTGTTAACTTTACATCATAGTATTTAAGTTATGATATCAAGAAGGGTAAACATCATCCAAGGACTTTTAAATCCTTTTCTGAGAGAATTAGTATGCTTTTTATTGTACACAGGGTATTTGTAACATTTTAGATGTAAGCACAATTGTCTTATTGTCTTTATTCAAGATTAAGTATGCTTTACGGAGATGTGTACATGTGCCAAGTTGACAAGAGGTGGACTTGTGACAGTTAATTTTATGTGTCAACTTGTCTGGGCCATGGTTCCCAGATATCTGGTCGACCTTTATTCTGGATGTTTCTATGAGGGTGTTTGTGGATGAGATTAAAATTTAAATTGGAGGGTTTTGGGTTCTGGTTCAAGATGGCCACATAGGAAGATCGTGAATTCATCTCCCACAGACACACTTAATCTACAACTACATATGGAACAATTTCTCCTGAATAAAATCTAAAAACTGGTGGAGTGACTCTTATACATTGGACAAATGAGAAAAAAAAAAAACACATTGAAGGAGGTAGGAGAGTCTGAGACAAAATCTTACTATAAACCCCACCCCTGGTGCTGTGACCCACAGTTAGGAGGGAATTCAAAACCTAGAGCTTCTCTCTGAGGATTGAAGGGTTTGTAACTGACATCAGGCACTCAACTCTTTTTAAAAGTTTATATATTTATTTTGAGAGACAGAGCATGAGTGGGAGAGAGGGAGAGAGAGAGGGGTAGAGAGAATCCCAAGCAGGATCCACACTATGAATGCAGAGCCCGACATGGGGCTCAATCGAGATCATGACTTGAGCTGAAATCAAGAGTTGGATGCTTAACTGACTGAGCCACCCAGGTGACCCAAGCACGTCAATTTTTAAGGCCTGCACCTAAAAGATGAACCCCTCAAAGCATCTAGATTTAAAAACCAAGGGGGCTGATGCCCATGAGACCCACAAGGCTATAACAATCTGGGAAGCAGCTCTTAAAGGGCTCATATGCTCAGATTGATTCACCCTAAGTCCCAGCTCAGAAGCAGCCAATTGCACTGACTTTCTGTGAAAGAGGCTCATTTGCTAATTTTAAAGCATTAGTCTGAAGGGCAGGCATCTAAGGTAACAATTTTGTGGCTGCTGCCAGTGGAAACCTCTGTATCATCTGGCTCTGGTGTAACCAGAGTGAGAGTTCTTAAATAGCTATCACCCCAGGCCACAGAAAGAAGCAATAGACCCAGGAGCTTGTTTTTTCTGTAAAAAAGGCCTATTAGCTTATCATCACTACTGCCGCCTGAGGGGCATGCTTCTAACAAAACACATATAAGGACTTGTAATCCTCTCCAGAGACCTTGGAAGGTGAGTACTATCAATGTGCTCTCCCCTGCCATGCTCCAGAGCACCAATATCTCTCAGAGGGGAGTGATTACATGCATCTGCTGCCCCAGTTTCTGTGGTTGCCACCCAGGGAACAAGCCTTGATTGCCTGGCTCTGGCGACCAGGGGGACTGTGTTCATGAGTCACACAGGACTGTAATGACTGAGACAGTTCTTGGCAGTCTACAACTCTAGGGCACTACACAGATAGTAGACTGAAATGTACCCAGTCTTTGTGTGAAAGAGGCCTATTTGCTTTTCCTGGAGCTTCTGGTTCAACACACATCTATAGGCCTACAGAGGAGATCTCAAAGAACACAGGCCAGTGAACACCATCTTTGTGCTCCATCTCTGCCTCATCACAGCTCACCAGTATCTCCCAGAGCCTATACATTTCTGGAACACCAATTTTTGTGACTGTTACCAAGGGAATACCTCCAGATCATCTGGCTCTGGTAGTCAGCAGGACTTACACTTGTGGTCCCACAGACTCCACAGACTCTATATATTTTCATGCTTTAGAAGCTGCTGCCTGAGGGTCTGGCTTCCAATCAGCTTGAATCTAGGTGTTGACTGAGCTCTTTCCCTTTGGGACACCAATAGGTCTTAGCATCCCTTCAACTACTGGGAGCCATTAAAAATTAAATAGCCTGCTTGGTCAATCACAAAGATTTGAGAGGCAGCTAAGGCAGGGTTGAACAATAAAGTTCATCTCCTATATTCCTTGTAGGGGTCTCATTCAAGACTGAGGGAGGTGGTTATTTCATCTAATGTTTAGAAAACAACACAGAGAGTCAAGCAAAATTTAAATACAGAGGAATTTATATCAAATAAAAGAATAAGATAAAATCTCAGAAACAAACCTTAATGAAATGGAGATAAGTAATTTTCCTGATGAAATGTCATAGTGATGCTCAATGAACTTGGGGACAATGGAAGAACACAGTGATAACTTCAAACAAAGAGATAGAAAACAGGGCAGTGGAACTTATCCAATCAGCAGCAAAAAGAAAAAAAAATTTTTTTAAAGTGACTAAAACTTAAGGAACTTACGGGACAAGTGGACTTACATTCACATTATAGGGGCCCCTAAAAGAGAAGAGAAAGAGAAATGGGCAGAAAAACTTATTTGAAGAAAATGGCTGAAAACTTCCATAACCTGGAAAAGAAATAGACATACAGCTCCAGGAAACTCAGAGAGTAACAAGTAAGGGAAATTCAAAAAGATCCACACTAAGACACATTATAATTAAAATGTCAAAAGTTAAAGACAAGGAGAGAATCTTAAAAGCAGCAAAAGACATAGCTTCTTATGTATAAGAGAACCACCCCCCCCCCACCGCCATAAGATTATCAGCAGATTTTTCAGCAGAAACTTTGCAAGCCAGAAAGAAGTAGTGTGAGAAATTCAAAGTGCTAAGAGAAAAAAAAAAAACCACCCAACCATATTCTACCCAGCAGTTTTCATTCAGAATTGAAGAAGGCATAAAAAGTTTTCCAGACAAGCAAAAGCTAAAGGAGTTGATCAGCACTAACCTGGCTCTACAAGAAAGGTAAAAACAAAACAAACAAACAAAAAAAAACTTCTTTAAGCTGAAAAGAAAGGCCACTAATAACTAACAAGAAAACATATATAAAAGTAAAAGTCTCGAGGCACTTGAGTGGCTCAGTCGGTTAAGTGTCCAACCCTTGATTTTGGCTCAGGTCATGATCTCATGGTTCATGAGATTAAGTCCTGCATCAGGCTCTGTGCTGACAGAATGAAGCCTGCTTGGGATTCTCTCTCTTTCTTCTCTCTCTGCCTCTCCCCCCACTTGTACCCTCTCTTTCTCAAAATAAGTAAATAAACAATTTTTTTAAAAAATATGTCTAACTGGTAAAGGCAAATATAGAGTAAATATATTGTATTATCCACATTAAAGTTAATATCATTTTTAAAATACAAAAGTAGCAAAAACAACTATAACTACAATAATTAGTTAAGGGATACACAAGACAAAAAGATATAAAATGTAACATCAAAAATATAAAACATGGGAGAGGGGAGATATAAAAGGAAGAGCTTTGGAATGCACTGAAACTTAGTTAACAACTTAAAATAGACTATATATATATATATATATATATATATATATATATGCCTCATAGTAACAACAAAGCAAAAACATCTACTAGATACTAAAGATAGGAATCTAAGGAAAGGAATCTAAACATACCACTAAAAAACGTCATCAAACCACAAAGAAAGAGAACAAGAGAAGAAAGGTACAGAGAGGAAATACAGAACAGCAAGAAAACAATTAACAAAATGGCAATAGGAGCACACCTTTCAATAATGTCTTTCAATGTAAATGGACTAAATTCTTTAATCAAAAGACATAAAGTGGCTAAATGGATTAAAAAAGAAAAAGAAGGACACACACAGATTGAAAGTGAAAAATGAAAAAAGATATTCCATGAAAATGTAAACAAAAAGGAAGCTGGAGCAGCTATACTTATATCAGACAAAATAAACTTTAAAACAAAGACTATAATAAGAGACATAGAAAGGCACTACATAATGATTAAGCGATCAGTCAAACAAGGGGATATAACATTTGTAAATATTAAGGCATCCAACATAGAAGCACCTAAATATATAAAGCAAATATTAATATAAAAGAGAAAAATAGGCACTGACATATTAATATCAGGGGATTTTAATACCCCACTATCATCAATAGATGGATCATCCAGACAAAAAATCAATAAAGATACATTGGCCTTAAACAACACATTAGACCAGATGGATTTAACAGATATATACAGAATATTCCATCCCAAAGCAACAGAAAACACATTCTTCTCAATCTTAATATTGAGAATTAAAACCCATTATTCACAGTCTTAATAAATTTAAGAAGATTGAAATTATTTTAAGCATCTTTTCTGACCACAATCGTATGGAACTAGAAATAAATCATAAGAAGAAAAGCAGGAAAATTAACAAATATGTGGAGATATAAGAACATGCTACCAAACAACCAATAGGTCAGCAAATAAATCAAAAGAGAAAACAAAAATACCTTGAGACAAATGAAAATGGAAATACAATGAATTAAGGACATGAATGTGAGGACTGAAACCATAAAAATCCTAGAAGAGAGCACAGGCAGTAATTTCAAGCAGTAATTTCTCTGACACTGACTGTAACAACATTTTTCTAGTTATGTCTCTTGAGGCAAGGGAAACAAAAACAAAAACAAATCATTGGGACTACCTCAAAATAAAGAGCTTCTACATAGCAAAGGAAACAACCAACAAAACCAAATGACAACCTACCAGATGGGAGATGTTTGCAAATGACATATTGATAAAAGGTTAGTATTCAAAATATATAGAGAACTTATAAAGCTCAACACCAAAAAACCAAATAATCCAATTTAAAATGGGGAGAAGACATGAACAGACATTTCTGCAAAGAAGACATACAAATGGCCAACAGAAACATGAAAAGATGCTCAACATCACTCATTATCAGGGAAATGAAAATCAAAACCACAATAAGATATCACCTCATACTTGTCAGAATGGCTAAAATCAAAATCACAAGAAACAAGAAGTGTTGGTGAAGATGTGGAGAAAAAGGAATCCTTGTACACTCTTGGTGGGAATGCAAACTGGTACAGCTACTGTGGAAGACAATATGAAGGTTTCCCAAAAAATTAAAAATAGAACTACCCACCAGTAATTTCACTATAAGATATTTACCAAAAGAATACAAAAACACTAATTTGAAGGATATATGCACCCCTATATTTATAGCAGTAGGCAAATTATGTAAGCAGCTCATGTCCATCGATAGATGAATGGATAAAGAGGATGTGGTATATATATATATATATATATACACATGGGAAATTATTCGGCCATAAAAAGAATGGAATCTTGTCATTTGCAACAACACAGATGGAGCTAGAGAGTAAAATGCTAAGTGAAAGAAGCCAGTCAGAGAAAAGATGAATACCATATGATTTCATTCATATGTGGAATTTAAGAAACAAAACAAATGAACAAAGGGAGAAAAAGAGACAAACCAAGAAAGAGACTCTTAACAATAGAGAACAAACTGAAGGTTACCAGAGGAGAGGTGAGGGGCAGGAATGAGTGAAATAGGTGAAGGTGATTAAGAGGACACTTATCTTGATGAGTACTGAGTAATACATGGAATTGTTGAATCACTGTATTGTACACCTGAAACTAAAATAACACTGTGTGATAACTATAATGGAATTAAAAGAAAATGGAAATACAGCATACCAAAACTTATGGCATTGCAGTAAAGCAGTTCCAAGAGGGAAGTCCCTAGTATAAATGCCTACATCAAGAAAGAAGAAAAATCTCAAATAAACAAACTTTACACTTCAAGGAACTAGAAAAGAAAAACAAATAAAGCCCAAAATTTGTAGAAGGAAGGAAATAACAAAGATCAGAGCAGAAATAAATGAAAGAGACTTAAAAAACAACAGAAAAGATCAATGAAACTAAGAGCTGGTTCTTTGAAAAGATAAGTAAAATCGATCAATCTTTAGACTCACCAGAAATAAAGAAAAAAAACTGAAATAAAATCAGAAATTAAAAAGTAGGTGTTACAACTGATACCACAGAAATACAAGGGATCGTAAGAGAGTACTAGGAATATTTATGCACCAACAAATTTGACAATCTAGAAGAATGGATAAATCCCTAGAAACGTACAACCTACCAAGACTGAATGATGAAGAAATAGAAAACTTCACGGACTGATTATTAGTAAGAAGACTGAGTCAGTAATCAAACACCTCCCTACAAACAAAAGTCCAAACATTCAAAGAAAAATTAATATGAATACTTCTCAAACTCTTCCAAAAAAAAAAAGTAGAAAAGTGAATTTACAAGGCCAACATTACCCTGATACCAAAACCAGACAAGGATGCCACAAGAATAGAAAATCCCAGGCCAGTATCCCTGAATACAAAAATCCTTAACAAAATATTAGCAAATCAAATTCAATACATTAAAAGGATTATACATCATTATCAAGTAGCATTTATTTCAGGGATGCAAGGATGGTTCAACATCCACAAGTCAATCAATGTGATACAAGATGTTAACAAAATGAAGAATAAAAACTGTATGATCATCTCAATAGACACAGGAAAACATGTGACAAAATTGCAATCCCTATCAAAATACCAATAGCATTTTTCACAGAATTAGAACAAATAATCATAAAATTTGTACAGCACTACAAATAATCTCAAATAGCTAAAACAATCTTGAGAAAGAAGAATGAAGCTGGAGGCATCACAATCCCAGATTTGAAGACCAAATATAAATTTGTAGTAATCAAAACAGTATGATACTAGCACAGAAATAGATGAAAAGATCAATGGAACAGAATAGAGAGTCTAGAAATAAACCCATTATGTGGTTAATTAATCTATGACAAAGGAGGCAAGAATATACAATGGGGAAAATACAGTCTCTTTAATAAGTGGTGCTTGCAAAGCAGGACAGCTACATGTGAAAGAATGAAACTGGACCACTTTCTAACACCATACACAAAAACAAACTCAAAATGGATTATATATCTATATGTGAGACCTGAAACCATAAAAGTCCTAGAAGAGAACACAGGCAGTAATTTCTCTGACATCAGCCATAGCAACATTTTTCTAGATATGTCTCCTAAATCAAGGGAAACAAAAGCAAAAATAAACTACTGGAACTACAGTAGAAACTTAATCACTATACTGTAAACCTGAAAGTAATATAACACTCCATGTTAACTATACTGGAATTAAAATTTTAAAACTTAATAAAAAAAAAACTACTTGGAAACTACAAAAAAAATATCAATAATAATAAAGCTCACATCTGACCTCAGAATGGTAAAAGGCTAAAAGTTTTCCTCTAAGATCAAGAATAAGACAAGGAAGTCCACTATCTTATGATCTTATTAACATGTAGGAAAAAAGTCAGGAATATAGAGAACAGATTGGTGGTTGCCTGAGGTGGGTGGTGGGCTATAAATGAAATGGGTAAAGGGGTCAAAAGGTCCAAACTTCCAGGGGCACCTGGGTGGCTCAGTCAGTAAAGCATATGACTTCAGCTCAGGTCATGATCTCATGTTCATGAGTTCAGAGCCCTGCATCGTGGTCCGTGCTGAGCTCAAGCTCAAAGCCTGGAGCCTGCTTCAGATTCTGCTTCTCCCCCTCTCTTTGCTCCTCCCCCACTCATGCTCTGTCACTCTCAAAAAATGTTTTTTTTTAATGGTACAAACTTCAAGTTATAAAATAAATAAGTCCTGAGGATGTAATGTATAGCATGGTGACTATAGTAAATAATACTGTCTTGCATTCTTGAAAGTTGCTAAGACGGGGCGCCTGGGTGGCTCGGTCGGTTAAGGGTCCGACTTCAGCTCCGGTCATGATCTCACGGTTTGTGGGTTCGAGCCCCGCCTCAGGTTCTGTGCTGACAGCTCAGAGCCTGGAGCCTGTTTCAGATTCTGTGTCTCCCTCTCTCTATGACCCTCCCGCACTCGTGCTCTGTCTCTCTCTGTTTCAAAAATAAATAAACTATAAAAAAATATTTAAAAAAAAAGAAAGTTGCTAAGATAGTAGATCTTAAAAGTTCTCATCACAAAAAAAAATTTTTGTAACTATGTTTCATGATGGATATTAATTTGTGGTGATTGTTTTGCAATGTATACAAATAATGAATCATCATGTTGTGTTTTTGACACTAATACACATATAACACAGAATGTTATATGTAAATTATACCTCAGTTTAAAAAAATTGAAAATTTTTAAAAAATATATGCAAGCCCCAGAATGAAGGGGCATGGCTAGCTCAAGCCACGCCTCCACTGGTCACAAAGGACAGACTTCTGGGTAAACTTTGTGCACCTGCTCCAGGAGCACTGTTGGTTTGCAAAATCTTTGTACACTGAGCTAACAAGATTGGGGAAACTTCACAGGATGCATGTGTGAGTGGACTCCATATCTGATCTGTAGCCCATCGGAAATGATGTAGAAATCTAGGAAGTCAAATTATTTTCCAAAATATAGCCCACAATGGAAACTGAAGACTTAAGTAGGGAGAGAGGAGCACTTGTATTCACTGTCTTGTGAGGGTAGCCAAGTTATTTCTAAACTACTGAACCCAGCAGTCGGCTTTGAAATCAATTCTGTTGGTCAAAACCGGAATTTTCTAAATCATCAGAATAAAGCGGAGTTAAAATATCAGAGTGCATGGCGTGGTGCAATGCACTGCTTTGTATACTTTCTGTTTTAGATACTTTGGTGTGTGTGTGTGTGTGTACGCGCGCACGTGGTGTGTCACAATATAAAATATACATCTTACTATAGATCATAGTCTGGAAAGGTTGAATAACAATGCAGAAGTTAATGCTAACAGATGATTGGAAGAGTGTCAGGCTCAGAATATTAGATTATGCTTCTCTTCAGGATACCACTTTTATGAAGTCACATATTTTTTCCTGTTCTGCTTTTACCTTTCACAATCCTATTCAGATCTCCCTGAGAAGTCAGGAATGAGGGGGTCAAGGTTTAAGCGGTGCTTCTGTGTCATTACACATATTAAATAAGAGGAATGAAGTGGGAGTGTTGAAAAGGTAGACAGCTCATAGTGCCTGTTGAAGAGCTCAAGGGGCTTAGAACATCTGATTTGTCAGAGAACAATCTTGGTAGCTTTCATGAGAAGTAGAAAGTCCTAAGACAGTCATCATAACCCAGCCATTAGCTCCACCCACATTCCTCTGCCCCCACCCTGTCCCCTGGGTGCTGACCTCAGAATGAAGTCAATTTTGATGTTAGCCAAGATAGGAGGATTCTGTTCATATATGTTGAAGGTCTGCTTGTGTCCTAATTACTTTAATAAGTTGGGTTGGGGCATGACTACAAGATGAGGCATTCTAAATCCCAAGTTTCATGTTTATTGCTGGGCCAGTTGGCTATATGACCCCTGCAAATCATTCATGTTGATTTATTTTCTGCAGTTACAACATATGAATGTTGGCCTTTTGTCTCCTACATGTTGTGAAAATACCTAAGATATATTTGAAGATATAATATAGAAGTCATTCCATAGAGTAAATATACTGCATTATTACAGTATTATCAGTATGCAGGAGGCTCTTTGAAGTTTTTCCCAGTGTGAATTAAAACAATTAATGTGGTTTACAAACTTTCTTTGTAATCAAATGCCAGAGGTCACCTGAAAATGATTTCTCTTCAGAGTTCTCGGGCTGAGAATATATCTTTTTAAGCAGTATCACTTTTATAAGCTTTAGTGAACATTCCAGTGGGGAAAAAAGAGAAAGAGGGAGAGAGAATTAGGAAAAAAAGAATACTAGATTTAATATCAAGCGTTGAACCTGAAAACAAAATCTACCAGCAAGGTGGGAAAGAGAGTCCAAGTGCAAAAAGCAGGAGAAAACAATACAAAGATTAAAGACATTTTTTTCCTTTTAAATATCATTTTAAAACATTAAAAAACACCGTCTTCTTTTATCATGGAGCCCCCATTAGGCTAGCTTGGGAACCACCTAGAGTGAAGGTTGAGAAACAGATTTGGGACATGAGGGGAAAGCACAAGTATTCTGATGTTGGAACACTCTCATCAGAGTAGTAAGCTGGTAAGAAATGTAAGCAGTTCTTCTAGGACTTCTTGTTCATCGAAGAGTTTGTAAAATTCATCAGGAATTTCTGAAACAGCCAAATCTCGAGGATCCTCATTTCCTTTCGTAGTTACTCTGTGATGGCTCTTACTGGTAAAAAATCTACTGAGCTCCTGACTGACATGTAAAGATTTTAAATGCATCAACAGACATTATCAAGACAATGAAAAGACAATCTACTAAATGGGAGAAAATATTTGGAAATCATGTATAGCTAATAAGGGCTTAATATATAGAATATAAAAAGAAACTCTATGACTCAACATCAAAAGACCAACAAACCAAATCAAAAACAAGCAGAAGACCTGGATAGATATTTCTCCAAAGATGATATAGAAACATTCAGTAAGTACTTGAAAAGATGTTCAAAACCAGTCATTAGGGAAATGAAAATCAAAACCACAAAGAGATACCAGTTTATACACATTAGAAATGGTCATAATTTTTTTTTTGAGGATGTGGAAAATTAGAATGCTTGTACATTGCTGGTGTGAATGTAAAACAGTGCAGCCACTATGGTAAACAGTTTGATACTTCCTCAAAAAGTTAAACATAGACCTACCACATTATCCAGCAATTCCACTCCTAGGGACATACCTAAGAGAACTAAAAATCGGAACTTAAACAGATGCTTGTACATGAATGTACATAGCAGCCTTATGACTATAACCAAAAGGTGGAAACAATCTAAGTGCTGAATTGATCAACAGTCATATAGACAATAATATATTTTTCATCCATAAGAAGGAATGAACTTCAGATACATGTATGCTAAATTAGGAGTAAACCTTGAAAATATGCCAAGTGATATAATCCAAACACAAAAAGACAAATACTGCATGATTCACCTTATATGAGGTACTTAGGATCTACAAATTCATAGAAACAAAAAGTAGACTCGTGATTGCCAGGGGCTGTGGGGAAAGGAAAAAGGAAGTTAATGTTTAATGGTCATTGAGTTACTGTTTTGGGTGATGAAAATGTTTTGGAAATAGATAGTGGCAAGGGTTGTACAACATTTGAATGTACTTGACGCTACTCCCTGAATTATACACTTAAAAGTAGTTAAAATAGCAATGTTTATGTTATATACATATTTACTACATTTTTAAAAGTTCCTAACATAATATTCCAAAAGCCACTGAATAGGTGAATTGTTTGGTATATAAATTATGTCTCAATAAAGCTGTTTAAAATGAAAAAAAGATGTGAAAGAAGAGATTGGCAAAAATAAAAGCTTGCTCTCACTGAGCTTTGTAATGTGTGACCTGTGTTACTTGGGTGTGTGTCGTGGGGGTGAGGCTGGGTGGTGGCTACATGTTGGCCCCACGGTGCAAAGCAGGCATGGTGTGTATCCTTGGGGATTTTTCTGTTTCTAGATCTGTTTTTACTTTTGAAGATACTGCTGAGTTAGGCAGAATTTTCTACATCCATTTGTATTTTGCTTGGTATTCACTTTCTTACAAAAATGAACAATCAAGACAAAGAAAACAAAAGGTCCAATTACTATTCTTCATTTCACCCCAAAGCAAAACAAGATTCATTTCCAATTTTTTTTAATAGAAAGCAATGCAGGTCCCTTATTACTTCCTCTTTCATAAAAGAAGTGTTTAAGGTGCCCAAAAGAAAAACAGTTTTTTCCAAGGGCAAGAGACTACCTGTGAGGAGTTGGTGTCAAAGTCAATGGCACCCCACGTGGGTTCAGGGACATGTCCATGCCCTCACCCCAAAATATTCCCTTTATCAGAATGTGGTTTGCATACCAACTGCAGCAGAATTTCTTAGGGTGCTTATAATTCTGAGGGTGACATCAGGAGTCTGCATTTTTAACCAGTACCCCCATTGATTCTTCCGTACAGCTGAGAACCTCTGGTATGAATTCCTTTGCTTTCCATTTATAGTAAGAGGTTGCAGGCTTGGCTCTAAAAGTGTGATTTGATGGAGTGACGTTGCGAGTCTCCACTAGAAGTAAAAACGTGGCATTATGAGCCCTGGCTGCAATGCCCTTCCTTCACCCATCTGCCTCGTGCATGCTCAGTGAGTCCTTGTTCCTGATTTAATCTAATTGAACCGTTGGAGGGGGCTGAAGCCCTGCTGTGCCTGGGTTTTCCTGGGCTGGGACCAGGCTGTGTTCTTGACCTGACCTTGGGCCCCAAACATCTTCAGCCTCAGCTTAGACCATCTCTTGTCTCCTGCCAGGCCTTGCCTATTCTGAGGACAGCTGTCTGCCTTGACAAAGTCATTTCCAAACTCTGACCTGAGGTTTACTAGGATTTTAAACAAAAAAGCTTTACCCTTCCATAATACCCAGACCTGGGATGTGGTCGAATTGTGTGACTAAGGATTTGGTTTGGTTCCCTACTCTTGGAATGGATCCTCTAGACATCAGATTAGGGCTGGACACAATGCAGCCCAGCTGAATGTGTGCCCCACAGAATGCTGCTCCCCTCTGGGCCTTTCTTACCATTGACAATTGCATTTATATCACAGACAGGAGCTGAGAGAGTGTCTTACCCCATCCTTGTACCTGAGCTTCCTTTTAAGAGGACAATATCCTCTTTCTTGCATACAATATCTCTTTTCCAAACTCTACTGTACAGTTTTCAAGAAATATATCAGTGCCTGATATGTACCAGGATACTTAGCTAAGTACTATTCTGAAAAAGACAGACCTGGGCCAGTGAGTACAGATAAGGAAACCATATCTCTGACATACGTTGGGTACTAGAACCATGTGCAGTGGTGGGAGGGACAGAGTTCTATCAGAATCTTTGGGGTGGGTGGGGGAGGATGTTTAACATTGTCTTGGGGACTCTGGAAAGAACAGCTAGAGAAAGGGATATCTAAACTAATCTGAAGTTGATTCAGACTTAATGAAAATGAACTTAGACTGAAACCATTCCCCAAAGAGGAGTTTACTAAACTCAGAATTCTTCCTACTTTTCTTTTCCTTCTGAGATACAAAGCTTTTCTAAATGAGTAATTAACTAAAGAGGAAAGCCATTCAGAGGAAACTTGTATATCCAAATCACTTGGATTAATGAAAAATATGTCAACAGTCAAAAGATTTAAAGCTCCTGGGATGCCATTTGTTTCCCAAAAATGGGACTATTTCCCTTCCTGGTGCTGTCACTTCCCTCATCTTTACAGGAGCTAATAATAGTTATCTTTATAGTAATGAGTTTGCTGTAGTGTTTTGTTTTGCTTTTTTTTTTTTTTTTTTTTTTTTTTTTTAGAAAAGAATTAGCTCATTTAGGACATTATTTCCTGTTGGTGAGAGTCTATCTCTGGGGAATGTTTTATGCCCTCAAAAGAAGGAATTCCACTGACTAAAGTGCATTAAAATCACATACAAATTTGCTTTCACAACTGCTAATTATTTGTGAAGTATAAACAACACTTTCAGTTGAGGCCATGATTGTTAAAAAAAAAAAAAAAAAAAAACTCACAAAATTAAAAAGCCAAAGACTCCCAGTCCCTCTGAAACAGATACTTAAAAATTCATACTTTGACTCCTGGTGCTAAACAAAAATGCTAAAAACAAAAATCAAAAGAAAAACCACCACCACCTCAAAGTGTAACCTAACAGTATTCTATTAAACAACTCATTATTTCTCTTACCTCTCTATATTTTGGAACATAAATAAGTTAATGCTTGTTTATTTGTACAGAGGAGCGTTGTCACAATTTTTCATTTTTTTAGCATTGTTCTAAGAATAAGTAAATGGAATAGTGACCACAGTCAGATGATGAGCTTTACAAGCTGAAAAAACCCTTGGGCCCCATTTTACACATCTGACCACAAAATACTAGAAACTGTGAAAATGTTAAAGCAACATTCACAGTATACCGGGAGCTCAGTAGTATGCATTGATGAGGGTTCAGATTCACCCAGGGTCATAACAAGCCCCCAAAAGAAATATAGGAAAGTATACATGGTTGTCTTCTCACCTAATCAGTATTGCAGTAATAATTGATTCAAACATATTTATGAGGCAAAATCCATTTGGCAATCAAGACCTTCAATCAATGTATTCTTGTTAATAAGACTATTGCTTTAGGATGGCTAGGTGGCTCAGTAGGTTAAGCACCTGACTCTTGATTTTGGCTCAGGTCCTGATCTCATGATCATGAGTTTGAGCCCCGTTGTCTGGCTCTATGCTGGGCATGGAGCCTGCTTAAGATTCTCTCTCTCTCTCTCTCTCTCTCTCTCTCTCTCTCTCTCTCCCTCCCCTCCCCCGAGTGTGCACTCTTTCTTTCAAAAAAAAAAAAAGACTATTGTTTTATGTAGTGTTTTCAGTTGTGTAAATCTTCCTAATTCAACTCTTGAATAGAAATGAGGGCCTCAGCCTTGGAAAAGTCCTTTGAAAAGTAGCCATGAATCCCTCCATTGCTTCCTTGGGCAGCTCTGAAGAGGAGAAATAATAACATAATTGTAGCCAACACTTACTGAGAAACTGAACTCTTTGGCAGTGTGCCAAGCATCTTAGCTCCACTTCATTTAATCCTCGGCAATCCTCAAGGAGATGCTGTTAGCTTCACTCTCTACAGTTGAAGAGATGTTGCAGTGCTCAAGATCAGGAGGTGAAGCTGGAATTCAAAGCCAGGTCTGTCAGAGTCATAAGGGTCACTTTTAACTACCCTCCTGAACTGTTTCTCTAGGAAGTCAGTTGTTAGATTGAGTGGAACTTAGTCTCTTGATTCCTTCATTGGGCTCCTCTTATTAGGTAGCTCTTCAGTGTCATTTTTCTGGGAATTTTCTTCTTTTCCAGGCGAAATATCCCCGGACCTTCCAAGATTCCTCAAACACCAATCCCCCTGGGTGCCCAGAACCACACCACCTGTATGCAGCTTGAAGCTGGGTGCCTCTCACAAGGCTGCACCCCAGGGAGCTGGAATGTGGGTCAGAGAGCTCTGGGAATTTAAACCCTAAACTATACTGTGATCCAACTTTACTGTTTGGAGGAGAGACAATGTGAAGTAAAGTCACGGGCATGACTCAGATGGAGTTTACTAAAAACAAAACAAAATTTTGTTTTTCTTGACAAGCCATGCTTTGTATTTGTGCAGCCTGTCTAATGAGCTGAGCGTAGGGACTTACACTTGTTCTTAATAAATTGTATCCTGAGAGTTCAGCACAATGTTCTAATTTATCTTAGTGTTTTTTATTTTAATCCAGGTCTGTTATTCAATATATTCTTTTTGTTTCTAGCTTCTGGTGTGTGCAGTATTGCATAGTGAAAAGAACATAGTTTAAGGTCATACTAACCTGGATTCAGGTGCTAGTTCTGCCACTTCTTAGCTATGCAACCTTGGATAACCATGGTACTTAATCTTGCAGAACCTTTCTGTAATATCTGTAGCATTGTTTAGACTTAATGCTGTTCTTTAAGAGAAAAATGAATAAGTCCACACCTTATGGGGTTGACCCAGAGCCTTGGGGAAGCAGTACCCCAGAGGGACTGTAATTTAGGAAGCAGAAACCTAAGTAACTTGGGAGTTATATGTTCAGAGAGCAAATGTGTGACCAGAGGGTGTGGGTCACAGAAGAGGGGAGCAAGAAACTGCATTCTGGAGGAGAGAGACACTGAACCCAACACAATGGAGCTTTCTGGAACAGGCCTCACTGTGGCCTGAGTGAAACAGTTCTCACCTCAGTATGGACAACTTCACTGCTGCTTTCATCATACCCACATCAGGCAACTGTCCCAACACAGTAATAAGCCGGCCTTTCAAGACTACTGATAGGGGTCAGGAGGATCCCGGTCACTGGAAGAGAACATCCCCTGGAGAACTGGTGTCTGGTGCATATACTTCAGTCTCCTGTGAGCTTCTCCTGAAGCACGTGTAACCCCGAGCTGACTCACTCTGGGCCAAACCAGGACCCTCCACACTCACCCACTAGAGGGATGTCTCTTGTAGGACCACCTGCTGGGCCAACATCTTTCTTCTCACATTGACACCCTGACCTCATCTTCGTCTCCATTTTGACCCAAAATTAACTGTCCTTTACTCATGTGTAATTATGACAGACATCTTGAGAAACTGGAACACAGCTCCCTCTGTGTGGCATTGCCACTATGATAGACCAGGACAATGTACATACAGCAACTATCCTGAAATACTCCAAGACTCATCCTTACTGCCCTCCACCTCTTACCTCCCATCACCACCACCATTTCAGCTAACTGGACAGAAGTGAGCTAAGGACAGAGCCTCCACAGTGTGCTGCCAAACTGCTTCCCAACAGCATCACCTCTAACTAACCACTGTCCTATTAGTACAGCATTTCAAAGCAATGATGAATCCAGCCATCGGTTATTCCCTGGCCTGTATTGTTCTCAAGGGCATTACACCGAAGTGCCGATATGGCATATTTACACATTTATCTGACTTTTCTAGCAAGCTTATCAAAAATAAAACCTGTTTTTGATTGATGTGGATTTTTTAAAAATTTTAACTGGATACGTGGTGGCTACTTGCATTCATGAAGAACCTCATTAAAAATCCATTCTAGAATCTTTCCAGGATAAATGTCAACACACAGAATAGAGCCTGAAAGATCCATTTTCTCCCTCTTTTTGAAAATTAGATCAACATTTTCCAAAATCTGGCCCTTCCAGCCCTTTCTTATTTTCTATGCTTGTCTCTGAGTTATCTTGGCAACAGTTATCTTGACTCCTCAGGATGTAATTTGTCCACATCAGGAGACTTTAACGGTTTTAAAGTGGCTTTGGACTCTATTAAAACCTCTTTAAAACACCTTTTTAAAATGAAAAATTTAAAAACCACTAATATTACATATTCCCATCAGATTTAGCCTCTATTAGAGTGCCTTGGTGGCTCAATTGGTTAAGCGTCCAACTTCGGCCTAGGTAATGATCAAAAATAAACATTTAAAAAAATTAAAAAAAGATTTAGCCACTATTACCACTTTGGCATATTTTGCTTCTGGTTTTCTTGTCGTTTTTCAAACCTTTTTAAAAAATGTTTATTTATTTTGAGAGAGAGAAAGAAAGAAAGCATGAGTAGGTGTTGAGTGGGGAAGGGGCAGAGAGAGAGAGGGAGAGAGAGAACTCCAAGCAGGCTCCACACTATCAGCACAGAGCCCAACATGGGGCTCAGTCTCAGGCTCAGTCTCAGGCTCAGAACTGTGAGATCATGACCTGATCTGAAATCAAGAGTCAGACACTTACCCAACCAACCCACCCAGGTGCCCCATATGTTTATCTTTTTTTCTTTTAATTTTTTTTAATGTTTATTTATTTTGAGAGAGAGAGACAGATCGGGAGCAGAGGAGGGGCAGAGAGTGAGGGAGACATAGAATCCCAAACAGGCTCCAGGCCCTGAGCTGTCAGCACACAGCCTGACGTGGTTCTCGAACTCACAAACTGTGAGATCATGACCTGAGCTGAAGTCAGACACTCAACCGACTGGGCCACCCAGGGGCCCCTTTGTATGTTTGTCTTTTAAAGAAAATTCACTCCATTTGTTTTTATAAGTGTGTCTTATAAAAAAAGGTTTATGATATAGAGTACAAAAATGTCAGTTAAATAGAAAGGTTTCTAACAACTCCACCCCCACCCCAGGTCCACACCTAGTGATGACTACTGTTAACACTAGGTGAACAGTACATGTGGCATCTCCCTCTGCATAAAGAGAGAAGGACAAAGGGAAAGAAATACATTCCTTACCCCCCGCCCCCCCCCCCCGTCCACACCTCCCTGTTTTTGCTACTCACGATCTTATTTAATTCCTCGAATGTTTGTAACTTTGGGATCCTTTGGCAACCACAATTGTTCTGTATTAGCTCACAAAGCAATCCTTTCAGCATAGCTTCTCTGCCCCATGGTCCTTTCATGTTTGAGGATGGCCACCTGCTTACCTCTCCACTCCCGAGGCCTTTGCTGGTCCGAGTCCTGGGCTCAGAGTTCTTTTCAGAAGCCCAGGTGCTGTTGCAGTGTCTCTGGTGGGAAAACTGGCGATCAGACTGAAATTTTTTTGGTGGTGAGGTTGTGGGTTCTAGTAGGTCTATTGACTTTTCTGGCCGATGTCTTACAAATTTGTTCTTTGCCTCAAAATTCAATAGCCTTAACAATACTTGAGGTTCACTATCAAAATTTCCTAAAATACGGTGTGCTGTTTTAATACAAAGTTCTGTTCTTTTTCAGGAAAATGCTCTTGTGTTCTGTCTTTGGATGCGTCTCCTGTTCCGTTTGTGAGTTCTCTACCTCAGCTCCTGTGCGGATTGTCTTTGTCACTTCTACATATTAGCTTCCCTCCTGTTTAATTTTCTTGTTGTTTTCACCATCTTTCTCCAGGATTATACCAAACCTGTCCAACTTTGTTGGTAATTCAATTCCCATCAGTGTTAAGTTCCACCCCTTGCTTCTGATGAAGGAGCCTGAGGTGAGCTGGGGGCAAGTACAGGCTGGCACACATCTCTCCCCCACCCCCAACCCCACCCCAGGTGGAATAAGTGTGATATTCCTCAACACTCCTGGCTACCCAAGAACAAAGGAAAGGGGTTTAAGTGCTTGCCATGGTGATGTGGGAAACCAAGGCAAATGAAAAATTAAATTCCCTTTCTGCCTGCAGCCCATTGACAAGTCCTTGAGACCAGCAGAGTGACCTCCCTCTGGAGCTCAGCTGCCTCAAGGATGACATTTGCTGGGGGCAAAAGAGAACCTTAGCTTCACATTATCCCAATCTGGAGGACCCTGTAAGTCTACTTCTTTTATCTGAACTGCCCCAAGATATATGCTGGCCAGGGAACTCCAAGCTTATGGCCCCCGATATACATCTGAAAGGTCTCATGACTGAGTTTTTATTAAATGGCAATAAATTGTGCTTCCCTAGCAACAGCCAGCCCCTCAGGGTCCTGGAAACCTTGCTTCCAAAATACCTTAGAGACTTATTCCATCCCTGACCCCCTCCCAACCTGAGGGTATATAATGAGTTACCCGTCACAATCCCAGTTCAGCTCTTCCTGCCCACGAGTCTTGTCCCATGTTTTAATAAAATCACCTTTTTGCACTAAAGACGTCTTCAAGAATTCTTTCTTGGCTGTAGGCTCCAGACCACCCCACGAACCCTCCATCACCCCAAAACTTCATCACTTCTGTAATCCATTTATTAATTAACAGTCAGAGTCTTATCCTTAGTGAGTTGACTACGTCAACTCCCTTTCAATCTCTCCCTGTAATTGTTTTCCATTTTGACTGTTTTGTTGACTTCATATTCTTTCAAATGATTTTGTGGAAGTGAAACAATTGGAAGGAATTTGCTTCTGTTCCTTGAAGTTATGTTTTCTCTTAGGTTGGTCTCTCTGTCTCTTCTGCTTCTTTCCTCTTTGTTACCCTTCCCTTCTTTCCTTTTTGTTTGTTGAAACACTAGCTGCCCTGTCAGTCATCACTATCTAACTCATATCTGCATACCTGGTAGAGTGGGAGGGACTTATTCACTTCCCCCCAGGTGCTTTTCCCTTCTCAACTAGAAGTCCTAGGTCTGGGTGTTTCGTGCTCTTTCCAGTTGAAGGATCAGCGAACACAGGCAGAGAGCTCAGCCAGTGTAGTGCTAAGTTTTGTAATAACCTTGCAGCTCTCACTTCTCTCCTGAGATTTCATGAAATCTCTTCTACTCTCTTTACCAACATTGGGTTTCGATTTTCCTTACTTAGTTCTTTCTACACTTTCAGTCTAAAGATGGTTCTCCTTAACATGGGAGACAGACTCAAGTTAGAAGATAATAAATTTGTTTTCTATCAATATCCTACCACCAGCCGCAAGCAACAATAGCAACAATAAACAATAAGCAAAAGACTTCTCTCTTCACTGTTATGTGTATTTTAGCTTGTTCGCAGCCATAATTTTAGATTCCACACATTTGAAGCTATTCTTACTACTTCACATCATTCTCACATGTGTAAAACACTTTAAAATCTTATCAGAGATTAGATTAGATATCAGAGAGTATTGTGGATAATTGTGTTTATTTCTCTCCTTTTAATCCTCAATCATATAAATTACAATTGCAGCAAGAACTAAGTGTTTTAGTGTTTTTGCACCATTTAGAAATATCTCATCTTTTAGAATCTCAGCTGAAATCAAATTAGTCTGCCTGCCATCTAAGGCAAATGTCAAACCACTTAGCCTTATCTGCCTTGGCTGGATAAAATGAACAATTGAAATTCTGAAGTTAGATGAAAACTTTCTCCAAGGTTATAATCATTTCTTTAGAAAAAAAAAAGCAGCTCTTATTCTACTATGGAATTCAAAGTCATCGTCTTAGTAATAGTTTTAAAATTATATTTCTCAGTAGTATACTGAGAGTACTTACTATATGCCAGTCAATACGTGGGTGAAATATAAAAATGACCAAGATATGGTCCTTCTTTTCCAGAATCTTGGATTTTAAACAACTGTACTGTAGTGATAATAAAAGCTAAAATATTATATGCCAGTATTCTTTTAGGTACTTTATGTGCTCTAACTCATTTAAGTCTCAACAATGGTTTGAGGTAGGTACTGACATTACTCCCATTTGAGAGTTGGGGAAATGGGCCCAGCAGTTGCTTTACTTAACAAAGTTCATGCATCTGCACTAAGGAATCTAATTTAACAGTCTCACTGAGGAGGCTTGTTCTTTCTACTACGTCATACTGCCTATCTCTATCCCTGCATTAAAATTTCAGGTGCGCTTTCTATTACCCTTGCTCTGTGTGTTTATATGTATTTTCCTGGATCCTTGAGAATCAGTTCTAATGATCTTATTTATTATTTGATTTATGTGACTTATGGGTACTCTGACTCTTTGGGTTTTTTTTTTTCAATATTATTGCTGATCTTTGACCTATTTGTAGGTTTATATTTCTGATTTATATTTTTCTCTTCTGCAATTGATCTCCACATCTTCTAATACTTTATTAGTTTGATTTCTAATCATTTTCTCTCTTCCTCATATTATTCTTTTTCTGTGTGTGTCTGTTTATGTGCCTCCAACACTCATACATTTTAATGAATTTTTCTTTCAGGATCAAATATTGATCCAAAGAAGAGAAATGATTTGACACAGAGCTTAAATTGTCAAGAAAAAGCAGATAACTTAAAGAAAATGAACTACAAACAGCTAATACAAAATATAAAGTGATTGAAATTGTTTTGACATATCTTCAGACTGATTCTTTCTTCACCCATGTCTAGTCTACTGATAAGCCCATCAAAGGCATTTTTCATTTCTATTACAATAGTTTTTTTTTTTCTAGAATTTCCTTGGATACTTCCTTAGAGTTTCCAGCTCTCTGTTTACATTCTCCATCGGTTTTTGCATACTCTCCACTTTCCCATTGAAGCCCATACCATATCAATCATAGTTCTTTTAAATTCCCAGTCTGATAATTCCAACATCTCTGCCATATTTGAGCCTGGTTCTGATACTTGTTCTGTCTCTTTAAACTATGGTTTTGGCATTGAGTATTCCTTGTAATTTTTTGTTGAAGGTGGAAATTATGTTCCAGGTAATAGGAATTGCAGTAAATAGATCTTTTGTGTGAGGTTTTATGGTTATCTGGCCTAGGAGTTAAGCTATGTTTACTGTTTGCTGAAGCTGTAGGTATCAGAGGCTTAAAGTTCCTGTAGTGTTCTTGTTTTTGTCTTCCCTGTTGTTATTGGCTTTTCATAGAGACTCCTTAAATAGGGTCTGAACTTTGCTGTTTTTTAGCAGTAGTTTTATTATACAGAAGCCCTATCAATGAGGATGGTGACGTGTGGGGGAGGGTAAGTGCTCCATAGTCTTATAATTAGATCTCAGTCTGTTAGTGAGCCTTGGGCTTGGACCTTCACAAGTGTTTCTCGACTTTCCTCCTCATCCCATAGGTGAGACAGGAAGGCTGGTGGGGGCTGGAGTGGGGATTTCCATTCGCTCACATTGGCTGGGCTGTACCACAACCTAAGCTGGTTAGCCTCTGGTGAAAGTTTTCCTTGAAGGCAGATGCATTTCAAAATGGTTACTTTTATCCTCCCCTTGCTGGAAGCTTTAGGGGATTTTTCTTCAATCTACATCCTGAGAACCTGGCAGAGCTGCTGGAGGTAAAACTTATCAAAGTGTGGAAGGTCCACTAAGATTGGACCCAGAGTTTTTAACTCTCAAGTGCATCCACACTGAACCTTCAGAATTCATCAGTTTTACTTAAGTGTTCCTACCAGTTACTGGCTCCAGCTGTGGGCTTCTGCACCTGGTAAGCTGTGGCTCTCGGTGTCTTTCTCTCTCTCATGTTTTCAGAGCAGTGGTTTGCCCTGTGATCTCAGTTCTCTGATGGTTCTAGGAAGAGTTGTGATTTTCAGCTTGTTCAGCTTGTTTCTTATTGTGACAAAATTGCATTTTTAAATAATTCCCAATAGGCATGGGAAAAGTCTCATGGCATAATTGTTAGGTAAGGAAAAAACAAAACTCAAAGCTGTATGTGATAGGACAATATCAGGAGGCTTTGAAACAAAATTTTTTCTCTCACGATTATTCTTTTGCCCATCTGGTTTCTACCCATTGGCTCAATGGCATTCAAGGATTGGAGGAAAGTAAGAACATATTGCCCCACCCCCACCCCAGAAAATAAGGGCATTTGAATCACTGAATGGATTAAGCTGGTAATGGGCACAACAGTCTGAAATCAAAGAGCTTTTTATTTACAAAATTCAGTAGAGAACTGTGGAAAGAAAAAGGGAGAGGTTGTTTGTTTTAAATAAGCTTAAGGCCTGTTCACGGTTGCCTCCTCTTTGGGGGAAAACAATGGGAGAAAAGGAATGTAAATACCGCAGAAAAAGATTAAGTATCATTTGAACAATACTACTTCTCTGAAATGACACCACCTTGTGAAGGGCTTTCACTTAACATGGGGTAGTTTGTAAGGTGTATATCTAGATAGAGGGGAGTCCGAGACAGTGCCTACTAGTTCCTCACAGCCTGCACTGCTTTGGAGGGGACAAAGCCTCCCTGTGCTTAGTGGCAAAGTTGTCCTGTGGGTGTGAGAAATGAGCACAGAGTAATGGCTGCAGGATCGAGCCCATGCTGGGGCTGATCTGAGTGGCATGTGCCCAAAGGCCAGACCAGGCCAGCCACATCAAAATAGCTGAAGCAGGGACAGAGACCAGCAGGGACAAGTGGATGGAGACATTACAGCAAGGCCAGAGACAATTGGGGTCAGCATGTGGTAAGACTCTCTTCCCAGTCTCTGTGAGTGGTGGGGATTTGAGCTATTCATCAAAAATCATTTGCTCTTCTTCCAGATAGGACTAGATTTCCCAGGCTTCCTTCCAGTTATATGTGGCTAGCAAGTGACTAGAATGTGAGCACCATTGGTGTTCGGATTTCCAGGTCAAGTCTTTTTAGAAGCAGGTGGGCACTTGAATAGAGATGATAACAAGGTCCTACAGAAAGGCAGAGCCATCTTCCCTGAATTATCTTGTGGAAAATAATCCCTGCCAATCAAAAACGCATGTTTAGGGCTTGACATGAGCAAGAAATAAGCTTCAGTCACACATATATAGGGTGAATTCATTACAGCTGCTTGCCTTAGCCTAGATCCCCACCCAGATACCACCCCAGGTAGAAGTAAAAGGGAGAGGCAAAATAATTGAGAGAATTTGAATTTTTTTGAAGGACAATTTTTTAATTTTTATGTACAGAATACTCGACAATGTGCATTTAACCCAGTTTGGTGGCAAGTTCTTTTGCCTTTGCCTTTTCCAGCATGGTAATAATGGGAGCCATAGATTTTGGACCCATGGTATTGCCTCCCAGTGATGGTGGGTTTCACCAAATCTGTCATTGAATTGGTCTCCTGATAGCTCCCAGCAGCTTAGCCAGAACCTCTTCCTCTTTTAAATTAACCTTTGTGAAGGTGACCTGTGTGGTGCAGCTCTTCTCTGGACCAGATACCCCAGCCTGGTCTTTCCCTTGATAATGCAGTAGGGAACCTCCATCTTATGACATAGGGCAGGCAAGAAGGCAACCAGCTAGATGAGATCTGTGACATTTGCAATCACCACCAGTATAGCCTTCTTGTTCTTCACCAAAGTGGTGGCAGTATTAACCTCTGCTCAAAGGACAGTGGACTCTGTAAGGACATTCCCTTTGCTGGTCAGTTTTCTTCTCAGCCCAGGTCAACAATCACTGCTTCTCTTGCTTTGTCTCTGGTCTGTACTTTCAGGCCAGCTTACGAAGCTGAATAGCTCTTTGGTGGTCCCAGACCTGGGTGAACTAGTTAACCACAGGAGACACCTCCAGCCACTTACAAAGGATTGCCCTTTGCCACTGCCACTGGATGTAGTGGGGCCATGTAATAAAGGTGCATGAGATCCCTTTTGGGCTGGATGCCCTGTCCAATGCCAAAATTTGGGGACCTTTTCTGAAACAGCAGATTTATCACCTTCTTGACAGCAGGGGCTAGGGCCACAGAATTTGAACTTTTTAACTAAGAATAAATCCTGACTTTATTGAGTAATTTCTGAGACAACAACTCAACAAACAACAACAAAAACCCCCAAAAACCCATTTAAAAAATGTGCAAAGGACTTGAATAGACATTTCTCCAAAGAAGTTATACAAATGGCCAATAACCACATGAAAAGTTGCTCAACATCAATAATTATTAGAGAAACACAAACTAAAACCACAGTGAGATACCACCTCACACACATTAGGGTGGCTATTATCAAAAAATCAGAAAAAAAGTGTTGATGAAGATATGGGAAAATTGGAACCCTGTGTATTGCTGCTGGGAATATACAATAAAACAGCCATTATGGAAAATAGTATGGTAATTTAAAAAATTAAGCATAAAATTACAATATGGTTCAGTGGTTCCACTTTCACCAAAAGAGGTGAAAAGCAAGAGTAGAACAGAAATTTGTATACCCAATGTGCCCAGGAGCATTATTCACAATAGCCAAAACATGCAAGCATATAACAGTTGCTAGATCCTAAATCTATAAAGAATTTATCAAACTCAACACCCAAAAAACAAATAATCCGGTGAATAAATGGGCAGAAAACATGAATAGACATTTTTCCAAAGAAGACATCCATATGGCCAACAGACACATGAAAGATACTCAACATCACTCATCATCAGGGAAATGCAAATCAAACCATGATAAGATACCACCTCACACCTGTCAGAATGGCTAAAATTAACAACAGGAAGAAACAGATGTTGATGAGGATGTGAAGAGAAGGGAACTCTCTTATGATGTTGGTGGGAATGCAAACTGGTACAGCCACTCTGGAAAATAGTATGGAGGTTCCTCAAAAAGTTAAAAATAGAACTACCCTATGACCCAGCAATTGCAGTACTAGGTATTTACCCAAAGGATACAAAAATACAGATTTGAAGGAGACACATGCACCCTGATGTTTATAGCAGCATTATCAACAATAGCCAAATTATGGAAAGAGCCTAAACATCCATTGACTGGTGAATGAAATGGTACACACACACACACACACACACACACTGGAATATTACTTAACTATCAGAAAGAGTGAAATCTTGCCATTAGCAACGATGTAGATGCAGATAGAGTGTATTATGCTACACAAAATAAGTCAGTTAGATAAAGAAAAATACCATAAGATTTCACTTATATGTGGCATTTAAGAAACAAAACAGATGAACATAGGGGTAAGGGGGGGGAAAGAGAGAGAGAGAGAGAGAAACAAACCAAAACACACCATAGGAGACTCTTAACTACAGCGGACAATCTGAGGGGTGATGGAGGGAGGTGGGCAGGTGATGGGTATTAAGGAGGACACTTATGATGAGCACTGGATGTTATATATAAGTGATAAATCACTAAATTCTACTTCTGAAACCAATATTACATTATATGCTAACTAAATAGAATTTAAATAAAAATTCGGAGAAAAAAAGAGTCCATCAACAGATGAATGGATAAACAAAATGTGACACATACACAGGATGGAATAATTTTCAGTATTAAAAAGAAAGGAAATTCTGTCATATGTACGACATGGGTGAAACTTAAAGACATTACGATGAATGAAATAAGCCCATCATAAAAAAACAAATATTGTATGATTCCTCTTATATTACATTCCTAGGGTTATCAACTTATGCTGAGGCATAAGTAGAATGGTGGTTGCAAGGGGCTAGGGGAAGGGGAAAAAGAGAGTTAATGTTTAATGGGTATGGACTTTCTGTTGGGGAAGAAGAAAGCATTCTGGAGATGGTTGGTGATGACAGTTGCACAATGATGTGAATAGACTTGATGCCACAGAACTGTACTTACTATAGACTGTGGAAACATCAAAGTCACTGTCTTAGGGCCACTGTCACCAATGATAAATTAAACCTCTTACATGAATACGATGTGAACTACATAGAAGGAATAATAAACATCCAAAGAGATTAAAAAAGAAACAGAAACACTGCACAATTGTAGGAGTGGCTGTCCCTGGGTTGTGAGTGTATAGATGAATTTTTAAATCTTGTCTTTATTTTCTAAGACGTCCATGCTGATCATGTCTCTATTTCAGAACAACTTTAAGGGGCAGAAATAGAATTAAGTTGACTGAGAGTGCTTCTTTCCATATAAGTCAATTTGGAAGATCTGTGGGTAGCATTTCTGATCCACACCATGCAAGAATGCTGATCATATGCCCACATGATATGATGGGAGCAGACTGGGTACTGAGGACACAAAGACATATAAGATGTATTCCCTATTCTCAGATGGACAAACCTGTAGACAGAACACTTCAGCACAGCCCAGGGAGCACTCAGGGTAGCCAGGCACACAGAAAGCTGGAACACTGGCTCTCTTCTGTTCAGGAAAGTTCCTTCAGACCAGTGCTTCTCCAATCTATGCTAGGGCATCTGTAACAAATTGCCGGAAGTGCTGGTCCATGGACCACACTTTGAGTAGTCAGGTTGTGCACTGGACTGCTCACCTTCTATGCTCAGTCTTTTTTAGTCACTGGGGTTCCTTGAGGAATCATATTGTCCTGTATCCGGACTCTTCTCTCAGCCAGCTCTATTTCATTGATGACTCAGTTGATCAGTCTTTCTGGCTTTGATTTCAATTTATCTTCCAACAGGCTGCTTGTTAAGTCACTTCCCTCAGCTCTACACTACACCACATGAGCAAGGAACAGCCTCTTTCATCTTGCCCAGGGTCCCATCCCTCCTGCCACCTACATACTTGTTCAGGGGGGTACAATACCTGAGCAAGTGCTCAAAAAGGGTGTGTCCAGAGGACCATGGATATTGCAAAATAGGTGCCTGGGCAACCTGTATGGATCAGAGTCTACCTCCTGGAGGCGGTGCTGTTTTATCTACAGCAGGTCTGGGGGAGAAGAGGCATGGAGACACAAAATGGCATGTGCTGTGGGGCAAGTACAACCACTATGGTATGGTGGTCATACAAAGGGAGAGGGAGGGAGTGTAGGTGTTGAGACTGGGGAGGTAGGACTGGGGTCATGGAGGGCTCATCAACCATCTGAAGAGTTGAGAGTTCCTCCTTTAGATGATGGGGCTGGGGGAGGTCATGTTTTCAGAAGGGTTTGAAAGGGGCAGATGTCTATTTCAGAAAATCATTCTGGCCGTCGGAGGATGGGGTGGAGAGGAACCCATCTGGAGGCAGGGAGTCTTGTTAGGAGGCTGGACTTAATGGAAGTACATGAATAGAAGAGTCTGTAAGAACACAGAAGGTGAGAGTGGCCTTAGGGCATAGTGTTTGGGCCAATCATTCCACTGCTCTGAGCATGGTCTCACTCCTGTACCATGGGAGTTTACCCTCTCGTATACAGGAGGCTATGAGGTCGCCCTTTGAAATATGCTACTCATGTAGTGGGTCACAACTTATTGGCAGGTCATAAAATCAACACATTAGGTTGCAACCAGCATTTCATTTATATAAACAGAATAATCCAGAAAGTAGATGACATGTAGGGTATTTGTTTTTGTTGCACACACACACACACACACACACACTGACATTTTTAAAGTTTGCAAATGTCTTCTCTAGAACTACTGATAAAAGTTGAGAGCAGAGAATGCCACCATATGTTGGGTCTGTTGGCAGCCCCTCCCCTTGGCCCAGTACAGGAGGTGGTAAGTGCACAGTGACTTCTATAAGCACAAGAGTAAGGGCGTCTGCACTGGGGAAAGCTACACTCAGGGTAGAGACTCCAAAGGTCCAAGGAGATGGCTGTGGTGGTCCCTGCTGCTGCTCTGTCACATCCAGCATGCCTGCCAGCACTGCAGAGACAGTCAGGCACAGAAAGAGTGATAATCAACTTGATGTGTGTTTTCCTGGGCAGTGTGCTGCAAGAATCCATATTTAAGACCCATATTTAAGGCTGTTGTTTACAATCCTAAGGATCTTGATATAGGCCTATTCCACTGAAACTTATGTTTGTAATTAAGTGGGGCGTGTGTGTGTGTGTGTGTGTGTGTGTGTGTGTATGTTGTGCCCTTCAGAGGAAGCAACTAAGGACACACATGGAGACAGTTACTAATGTGGTAGAGTAATGGAGCAGACTGGCACAAACAGATAAGGAGTCTGTGAGCACCGGAGAGAAACTTCGCACTGAAAACATCCTGTCCTAGTTTCCACAACTAGAAAACCTGCCAAGAGCCACTTAGATATTTCCAAGCTCCCGAGAGCTGCCTAGAGAGCTGGCTCCCATCATGCACCCACAGCACCACAGTGTAGGGAAGGGCTTCTAGGCAGGCTGCCTCCCTTGGAGAAGCAGCGTGGAGGTGGTGGGGGAGATGGCCCATACAAGAAAGTAGAAAGCTCACTCCAATTGCCACCACTTTATAGCTGGGTGACCCTGAGAAAGTTACTTCACTTCTCTGAGCCATGGGTTTCTCATCTTTAATTGTGGGTAATTATAACTGCCCTGCCCACCTCTCAGGGTTGTTATGAAAGAGTATTGCAAATGGAAAATCACAACAGCTGTGGGAGCTTTTATTATTATTATTAATGCTAATAACAGCCTTCTGAGGCAGGCAGGGCACAAAGTCATTTTATAAATGAAGAGAGAGTTTCTGCGATATTGAAGTTATTCATTTGGTGTCACAAATGCCTGGGGAGGAACAAAACTAGAACTTATGTCTTCTGATACTTGGTTCAATGATATTTTCCCTATAATATAACCAAAGGAAATAGAATATCATTGACCTTCAACTGACATTTTATTCACGGTTCATAATGTAAATGTAAATAAGACCTATGATGATTTTATACTTTTTCTCTTCTAAACCTTGATATAAGACTTGAAGGAAGTCTTTTATTTATATTTATATTTTCTTCTATAATAATTTTTCCATCAAAACTAAATGTAGTCATGTTCTTTATATAGATTCTTACAGCACAATGCTCAGGAAAAGATGATCAGAAGAAGAAACAGAAAATACACAAACAAGACGATGTAGTGGGTAGCAGTCACTAATTATTGTATTATAATTAATTTTGTAAACTTCTTTTTGAGAGGTATCTCTAAAGTCCATTGAAAATGTGATATCATAATTATCTATCTGTCTATCCATCCATCATCTATCCATCCATCCATCCATCTAGTTAAATTGTGATCCAACTTACTCTGAGTGGAAAAAAAGACCTATGGTTTATGCACTTCCTCACCAGCTGGACCAAGGGGAATTAGTCATTCATCTGGGCATAATGTCTGGTATGTAGTAGGTTTTCAGTAACTATTGAACAAATGAATTATTTACTAGAGTTGGGTCTCATTGGCCTCAAAGTCATTTAAAAAATATGGATATGGAGCTAGAAATCAGAGGCCTTGATCTCACTCCTGGCTCTGCCACTTATTAGCTGTAAAGATCTTAGTTTCTCCCTGGTTTCATCATTCAATCACTCTCAGCTTCCACCTCTTCTATAAAAGGAAAGGGTAGGACTAGATCAGAGACAGCAGATAGGTTTCCATTCAAATGCCAGTTGCAGTCAGCTGGTGGCAGCTGCTGGAGGTGCTGGTGGAGAAGGATTCTGAGGCTGCAGTCAGGCTCCAGGGAAGGTACCCAGGATGGAATGAAGTGTGTACCTGGGGGGCCGCACTCAGAGGGTACAGGTGAACATACCAGACATGTGCCCTCACTGCACTGAGTCATCTCTAAGACCTTTTAGTTTTATGAATCTATAACCAGTCCTTAGGCTTGATAGAAGCAGAATTTTAGAATTAACTCAGTCACCTCTGTGTATTTTATGTCAGAAAGCCTCTTTTCCTGGGGTTCTGTGATGTAAGAATAAAGAATTAGAGAGCTGTATATTGGGATATAACCAGAGTTGATGGGTGAAGAAAGCTCTCTAGAAGCTCTTCCAACATGTCTAGGAAGTAAAGGGAGCACATTACTTAGCACAGTTTTATTTCTTCCATTTTATAAAGACAGAATCTGAGTCACAAAAGGTAGAATTATCTGGCTTAGGTCATTGGTAGGTCTAGGCATATATGTAGGTCACGTAACTCACTCATGCTTTCTTTCCTGGTAAAACAAGTCCTAGCTAAGTCTGCACTTACAAGCCCCACCTCAGTACCTCATCTGCTTACTCTCCTCCATCCCTTGGAAACCCTTCATCCTGGCCTGTTTATTCCCTGCCACCGCCACGCCTCTTATCCTGGGGAAACTCGTTTCCGTAGGAGCCCTAGCGGAATAAACCCAACAACTTCCTGACTCTTTCCACTCCGTGTTCCTTTATGCTTACCAGATGTTATGAGGAAACATCTATTAAGTATGCTAATAAGTAATTATTAGCCACTTTATCAAATCAATGCTGTGGTCCCCGGGGAGTGATTTGTCACCTGGAACAGAACCATACTTTAGAATGTGCAAATGCTTTAAGATAGCATTCCTGGAAGCAGCAACGTTACACAGCAGAAAACATACAAGGCTGAGATCTGTATTTTCAGTCTTGGTTTTATTATTTATTAGCTATGGGACTTAGTTTCCTCATGAGTAAAATGGGGGTAATAAGCACAGTTATGAGAAAAAAAGGACAGAATTATACCAAGTACCTGTTACAGCACCTGTACATCACAGGGACCCAGTAAGCGCTAGGTTCCTCCTCTCTACAGAAAGAAAATCATGTCACAAGACATTACTTCAAAATGTTACACACCAAAAAATCCCAAAGTTAAAAATACTCAGAGCACTCATGATTGGGGGGGTGAAGGGGGAAGGGGGTGGTGGTGGTAGTGGCGGTTAGCAGTTTAAGTTGTAGTGATAAACAGGTCTCCAGAGCCCTTTGGATTTGTCCAGGACACCAGAGAAAAGGGCAAAAGGGAAACTACTACACAGGAAAACCCATTTGAAATAAACCACCACAAATCATATGGTAAACAGTGCAGGCCACAGTGGTGCTAGCAGATCTTTTTGCTGCTTACATGCTGCACTGGGTGTAATCAGGGGAAAGCAGGCAATGTTGTTATCAGAAACAGGAAGACAGGATGGAGCCCTTGAGTTGGGGTGGCCACCTCGGTCCAGCAAAGGGACAGTTCTGAAAAGTCACGCTGCCTTTCTGGCGTAGGCCTCTCTGTCCTGGTTTGGGAATGGGGCCAGCTGTCCTAGAAGGAGGTTTGACTGACTGAGGTGTCCCCTGCTGCCTGCTAGAAGTTCAGGTCTAGCCCCTCAGCCCCCTTTTGAAGATAAGGAAGCTAAGGCTCTGAATCCTTTTGTCCTGGCTGTACATGCTTTGTTCTCAAAAGCTGATCATTTAGCCAAAAGAGATGAAGCTCATCAGGCAACAGATAAAATCATCTCTCTAAGAAAGAATGTAATGAGTTATGCTGCCTACCAGTGCGCTATGGGCAGGCGCTTCCACAGCTCAGTGGTGGAAATTGGGTTGGTGTTCTCTGGAGAGCAGTGTGGTATGTGCATGCCTTCACTCTTTCACTCAGTGAGTCCATGTTCTCTATCTATCATAGGAAATAACAGAACTTTTGACAAAGACTTTACAAAAAGAACTCATTGTGGTAGTATTCTTTCCTAGTACACATCAGTGGGTCTCACTGGAGGGGCCATGTGCCCCAAACCCCAAAAGGTCTGAGAGAGCAAAGTGCCTCAGTTTCCTAGTCCTTACACAGGACTCCAGGGAGAGATGGCTCACAGTGACACTAGACAGATTCCTGGGACCCCTCCAGGGGGACTTGGTACCATTTCTGCAGTGTTCCTGGAGGACTTACAAAGTGGGTGAAAATGATTCATGTGTGTAGACCCCATAAATGGTCGATTGGGTCCTTTCTAAAGGCTTATTAGCATTCTATCACAGGTCTGAGCAGTGGATGACTGTGGAAATGCTAAGAAGAACTAGATCCTCAACCTTTCCTTCACCAGCTGCCCAGCTGTGCCCAGCTTTTGCCCTCACCTTCAGCTTGCAGCTAATCTGGACTTGTGGGAGTAGCTGTGTCATCACTGGGCGTTGAGGGCGAGAAGCCTGGGCCCCAGGTTAGCAGGTGTGCGTTTGACCCTATTCCATCACTCTCTACCTGTGATCTGGGTGAGATATTTAAGGGCTCTGAGCCTCAGAGATAATAACAGTACAACGAAGAGGTTCAGATTTCATTTATTCTTTCAGCAAGAATTTGACTGTATTCTCTGTGCAAGGTGTCTGTGGAGATGAGGGTATAGTAAAATAATTTGGTGTCTGCTCTCAAGGAGCTTCAAGCTGAATGGGACAAAGTCATGACTTGGGCACTTTCATGCATGATACACATTCTCATGGGTGGAGACAACAGGAGTGCAGAACAGAGGTGTCTAGCCCAGGGCAGAGGGTGGAAGAGTGGGGGTGAAGAAATAGTAGCGGTTGGGGGTTGGGGGGATGAGATGGGGATGGCAACAAGTCAGAGGCAGCCAAAAGAGAGGGTCCAAGAGAGGCAACAGCCTATGTTCTAAGAGGGCAATGGTGAGCACTGGGGGAGAGAGCTTCCAAAGGACAGTGTGGCACTGGGGAGGATGGTCCCCAGGTCTCTCAAGTCCCCACTTCCACTGCTCTAGGATTCCTCCCCCCACTCCCTACACTGCCAAGAACACTTACAAGGGTGGATACGATGATTGATACCATTGTATAAACATTTGAAGTTCCCATTGTCAGGTGATGTCCTATGTCTAAGAATGCTTTTCTAGAGACCCAAACAAGTCAGCAACCTGAGTTGCTGAATTGAGAGAGAGAGAGAGAAAATAATGTTTCCTAAGCTGAGTTCCTGATGCACAAACAGATTTGAACCTGCCATGTCCTGGTGTAGCCAGGAGCAGGAACCTAGTCTTGAATGGAGATCGTCAACCCTGAGCAGCCTACCAAAATCCCATGGAGGGGAAGTACATCCTGGGAGAGACGATCCCAGGCATCTCCCCACCATCCCTGCTTTCCTTAGAGCTGTCTTCTCTCCTTCTCTCTCTCTCTCTCTCTCTCTCTCTCTCTCTCTCTCTCTCTCTCTCCCTTTAATGTGCTAAAATATAAACAACATAAAACTTACCATTCTATCCATCTTAAGTGTACAGTTTAGTGGCATTAAGCACATTCACATTGTTGATCAGCCATCACCTCCATCCATCCCCAGAACTTTTTCATCATCATCTTTTAAAAAGCTCTTCCTGTCTTTTTCTTCCTCCTTTGTAGGCACTCAACTAACCATAATGGAATATATTTATAACTGGATTGCTAAATGCACAATCCTTCATTTTGAAACCTTTCAAACAAGCCCAGCAGTGAATTCGTTGTAAGTTGCTCTTCACTTGCATCAGGTCATTGGTTGATTTCTTTTCTCCCATGGAAGAAGGACTAGGTGTCTCCCCTAAATTCAGCTGTTGGAAGGCAGATATTTTTCCTTCCATACCCCATGTACTCCAAAAAGTCTCTCAGGTAACATAACTGCCATGCAGATGACACAAGATGTCCTCAACAGGACACAAGATTCTTGGGCGTATGAAATGGTCAGGTAAGCAGAACAATACCCAGAAGACACACTTTACTCCCTCTTTATGCACTGATGTCCCCTCGCTGTGAGAGACCTGTGTGCTTGTGGACAAACTCACAGGTAGATTTGCCATTTGGGCCAAGCCTTGAGTTTGACTTGAGCACCTGACAAGCCATTGGGTGAATTGTTTTCCAAATGACAATTCATTTATTCCAAAATGTTCACTGTGTAATAACTGAATAATCAAGATAGACATGATTTTTACAATCTAGTGAGAAGGTTGAAAAATTTTTAAAGAATTTTAATAAAATGTAATGAGTGTTGATGAGGGAAGTCTTACAATGTCCACAGGACTTTGCAGATAAGATCACCAAATCATTTGTATAATCATAAATAATACATCATTAAGCATGCTCACTCATGCTTACACACCCACACACACTCATTCACACGCTCCCAATCATCACACTGTTACCTGTCCTGTGCCTCTGCCTGTCCTATTTCCTCTACTGGGAAGGCAGCCCCTCATTTTCTAATCCTCTTCCTTTCCCCTGTGTTGTCTTCAGGGTGATTTCTTGTCCTTTAAAAACCTAACCAATGTCATCGCTTTGGCGCTTTCCTCATTTCCCTGCACCCAGTTCACCCCCAGTTCATTTCTATTTCTGTACTTATTGTATATCCACTGTGGCACACACTTTGGATTCCAGCCTTTTCTGACCCCACTGCTGTCTGTAAGCTCCCTGAGAGGCGCCCACTGCATAGCACAGTCCTGATGCCTTTGTGTTTGTTGTCCTAGGCTGGAGCCTTTAGGAGAAACTTTTACAGAGGTTACCATTTCAAGCATTTTCCTTTTGTTTTTCCCTACTAGTGAAAGCTGCATGTTGCCTAAGCTCACAGGTCAGCAAATACTTCGTTTCCACTGTCCAGTGTTGTCCTTGGCAGAGAATGGAGGGGTCAGCAGTCCTGGGTGGAGAAATGGGGAATGAGTGTATGTGGAAAGCCCAGTGACAGAGGGTCTTGAGAGCAGATGTGTTTCAAAACACTCTAGGCTTAGACGCTCCATGCTCTGCTTTACTTCCAAAACCACTCCCTTTGCAAAACTCTGCTTAAAACAATAAGAGCATAAAGGGGCTGGCCCTGCTTCCCTTCAGTGAAACTCTCCTCTCCACAGGTGCACAGCAAGGGCCTTTTGTCTCTGATGGGACAGGCCCAGGCTTCAGTGAGAAAGACAAGCACTGTGGGCCCATCCAAATATTAGCTGTGGACACTTTCCTACTTTGAAAACATGAGACTCTGCACTCAGAGCCTTGTCTTCCAGATAACACAATCACTTCTGTTTTTCTTTTTCCAGTGGATTGAGTCTTAACACTGGCAGTAACTTTATCTTTACATTGCCCAAGGTTGGGAAAGTCAGGGCTTAAACCCGCTGATTTTTGGGCAACCGTCTGCTTTCCATTGATCTTCTCTGCCTGGGCCCCCCAACAGCAGGAGATAAAGTAGAGAAACAAGAGAACACACTGAGGGTCCACAGGGACCCCTGGAATGCTGATGCTTCATCACATCTTCAGGGGAAACTTGCCCTAAACTGATGTTAAATAAATTTTCTCTCCTGTACCAGGTATTAAAAACGTTCTGAAATGCCACTATAGACTGTAACCCAAATCAATATTTTTCATGTCATTATCTGATCATACAAGGAAGGTCAGTTTACATCAAATTAGAAAATGTTGCACAATGGGGCAACATTGAGTCATGTCTTTTAAAAAATTAGATCCAACTGAAGCTAGATTGTGACCTGTCTGCTTTGATTATCATTTTCTCAGAGTAGATTTTAAATTGACAAGTATGTCAAGAAAAGTTAGGCTCACTTTCAATTCAGTTGTAGTCTTAATTGAACATTATTCCTAATAATTGGCACTGAGGTCACAGGAGGAGCAGGTATGGTGGGCTCCTGTCAACACTAGCCATGAACTCGGGTTTGAACCAAAGTGAATCTGGAGTGCTTTTCCCCACTGGAACAGTGAGTCAAGAAATGATATTTTGAGTTGTTTTAAAAACTGCTATCATCTGAAAGTGGAAACAACTCAAATAGCCATCAACTGATGAATGAACAGATTAAATGTTTATATAATAGAATATTATTTGGCTATAAAAGGGCATCAAGTACTGAAACATGCTACGGCATGAGCGAACCTCAGAAACATTATGCTAAGTAGAAGAAGTCAGGCATAAAAGGCCACATATTATATGATTCCACTTATATGCACTGTCCAGAGTAGGCAACTCCATAGAGACTGCCCCCTTCCAGGGGCAAGAGACAGGGAGAGAGAAAAAAGAAAACCTGTATAGTTTTGTTATATATATAGACCCATTTAAAACAGTCCATTTAAAGTATCAAGGAGGGCCTCTTTAAATCAACTCTTTTATTTTTAGTTTTGGAAAACTAAATATTTTATATCTCAGACTTATCAACTTGGTCAAATGTGGGGGTGTTAGACATGGTTAAGTGTGTGGGATCCCAGAACTTCACACCTTTCTATTCCTTTACTCAGGGGGCCAAATGGGCATGAGAGAGAATGGCCAATGGCCTCCCACCAAGCATAGGGACGCCCTTGCCTTAGGTTTTTCCTTGTCCAGCCCATAGCCAACTGGGATATACTAGGAACAGTTGACATTCTAAGCTTAAGTGCCTGCAGCTTAAGATGATTCCAAGATGAAACTATAATCTGTAACCAAAATCAGAAAAGCAAATCAGGGAAATAATCCTCAGAGAAGCCAATGTACCCAAACATACCAACACTTCTCTAGGACCTGGAAATCTGGTGGAAGCAAAGAGAATTTTAATTTCATGTTGAGAGTCACTAAAGTCCTCTAACATTGCCTGCTTTACAAATGACCACTTCAGACCTGGCCTTTCCTCACAATTCCAAGACTTCCATCCCTGCCCCTACTCTTGGCCATGACCTTAATTTGCAATTGCTGACTGGAACTCTCTGTTTCTCCAATCTGTCAGCTCCCCCGTGTTGCCCCTACTCTTCACTCTTCCTGTTATGGTGGGTGGCATGTCATGGCTCTAGGCAGAGAATCCCTCCCTCCCACGTTTTTGTTTTGTTTTGTTTTTGTTTTTGTTTTGTTTTTAGAGAGACAGAGAGCGCATGTGCAGTGGAGAGAAATAGAGGGAGAGAGAGGGCATCTTAAGCAGTCTCCATGCTCCTCGAGGAGCCCAATGCAGGGCTCAATCCCATGACCTGAGCTGAAATCAAGAGTTGGACACTCAACAGATTGAGCCACCCAGGCATCCCCATCCCTCCCACACTGCACACCTACAGTAAACACACCCCTCTCCTTCTTTTGCATTGTAAGATTCTATCTCCTCTGGATTATCCTTAATAGCACATGAATATGCTCTGGAATATAGTACCTCCTTTATTTTTAAACTCTCCCTTGATCCCAATCCTTTATCTCCTCTATCTTATTTCTCTTTTTCTTTCATAGGTAGTCTAAAAAGAATAGTCTGTAATCACTGCCTCCACTTCTTCCCCTCCCATTATTGCTACATCCAGTCATGACTTCTCTGTCTTCATTTTATGACCTCTTAGTGGTATTTGGCACAGTTGACCTCTCACTCTTTCTTGATACACTCTTTTCTTTTTGTTTTAGTGACATCACATTTTCCTGGTTTTCTTTTCTTTTTGTTTATCACTCTTTCTTGTTTATATCCCTTCCCAAGCCTGACTTCTAAATATTGGGGTACCCCTTGGGTTGGTCCTGGTCCAACTAAGACTTCATGATTTATACTTATTTTGCTAATTTGGATGGGGCTGGGCAGTAGGTGAAGTTTCTTGCTTTTAATAATATTAAGTTTTAATACTCATATGGGAATGAGCTAAGAGACAGTGCACCCAAATAAGACAGGATGTTAAAATCTTATGTGGGTAAACATGAGAATGTTCAAAGGGCTACATCTTCAATGAAAAGATTGCTCAGAAAAATACACAAAGGAAGATGATAAAGGAGTCTGGGAGACAAAAAGACTTCAAAATAAGTGTGTTTAAAATGATTAAGAACATAAATAAAAAAGTTGAAATTCCAGTTGAAATTCTAGAATTATAATCAATTGAGCTGAAAAGGAAAGAGTAATATGCTTTAGCAAGCAATAGTGAGCAAAGAAAATATAAAGTTTGAGTAACTGTAAAGAAATAATAGAAAATAATAACAATTTTAAATCAGAGATGTAAAACAAAGGCGAAGCTAATGAACTAAACAAAAATAAGATAAAATAGGATAATTGAGTAAAAGAGTAGCAATTTAATTTCTTTAGTAATACTGATTGATTATGGTTAGATTTTGGTTTGTCTCTGATTCATGTTTAAACTTAAGGGTAACCATTTACTTTATATTGTATACAAAAAAATAACTCAAAATGGATCAAAAAGCTAAATATAAGAGCTAAAACTATAAAATTTTTAGAAGGAAATATTCATGATATTGGACTTACCAATGATTGGATATAAGATCAAAAGCACAGGTGATAAGAGAAAAAATAGATCAGTTGTATTTTATCAAAACTGAAAATTGTGTACATCAAAGAACACTATCAAGAGAGTGAAAGGGGCACCTGGGTGGCTCAGTCAGGTGGGCGTCCGACTTCAGCTCAGGTCATGATCTCACCATTGTGGGTTCTAGCCCCACGTTAGGCTCTGTGCTGACAGCTCAGAACCTGGAGCCAGCTTCAGATTCTGTGTGTGTGTCTCTCTCTGCTCCTCCCCTGCTTTCACTCCGTCTCTCTCTCTCTCTCTCTCTCTCTCAAAAATAAATAAATGCTAAAAAAATTCATTTAGAGAGAGTTAAAGACAACCTGCAGAATGGGAGAAAACATTTTCAAATCATATATCTGATATGGGATTAATATCCAGAATATATAAATAACACATACAACTCTACAATAAAAAAACAAACAACCCAGTTAAAAAATGGACAAAGAACTTGAATAGACATTTCTCAAAAACAAACAAACAAACAAACAAACCATAAACAAATGGCAATGAACGTATGGAAAGATGCTCAATATCATTAGGCATCAGGGAAATGAAAATCAAAACCACAATGAAATATCATTTCACATCCATTAGACTGGGTATTAATAAAAAAAGAAGAAGAAAATTATAAGTATTGATGAGGATGTGGAGAAATTGGAAACTTTGTCCACTGTTGGTAGGAGTGTAATATGGTGCAGCTATTGCAAAAATAAACCCAAAAACGGTTTGATGATTATTAAAAAATTAAAAATAGAATTACCATATGACCCAGCAATTCCCCTCTAGGTATGCCCAAAAGAATTGAACAGATTCTTGTATGCCAGTGTTTATTGTAGCACTATTCATAATAGCCAAAAGATGGAAACAACCTAAATGTCCATCAACAGATAAATGAATAAACAAAATGTGGTTTATACATATTCAGTTATAAAAAAGAATGAAACTCTGATATATACTCCAACACCAGACAGAAAAAAACAAATATCATATGATTCCACTTATAAGAAGTATTTAGAATCATTAAATTCATAAAGACAGAAAAAAGAATAATGGTTACCAGGAGCTGGAGGGTAAGGGAAGTGGGGCATTATGATTTAATGGTTACAGAGTTTCTGTTTGGGATGATAAAGGAGTTCTGGAAATAGAAGTGATGGCTGCACAACAACGTGAATGTACTTGATGCCACTGAATTGTACACTTAAAAATGGTTAAAATGGTAAATGTATGTCTTGTATATTTTACCACAATAAAAAAAATCGCCAGAAAATTTTAAGGATAATCACTGAAAACATAAAATATATGATTTTCAAACCAATAAAGGGGAACAAACAGGGAATAAAGTGATCCCTACAGAATAAAGGAAAAAAAGGAAAGGCACAGTAAAAAGAGCTCAAAATAAGAAGATACAAATAAATCCAAATGTATCAGCAGTAGTAATAAATATAAATGAACTAAACTCACCAGTTAAAAAACAGAGATTCTAAGTCCATACACTTACCATATGTATCCCAATCACTTTCATATTTATGTCTCTAGCCCTGATCTCAACACTGTATAATAGACTTCTATATTCAGGCTCCTACTTAACATTTCCTTTTGGAAGAGTAATAGGCATCTCAAACTTAATATGTTCAAAACATAAGTGTTCATTCCTCCCCTAAATATGTTCCCAAATTTTCCTCCATCTCAGTCTTCCTCATTTGAGTAAATACCTTCACCATCCACTGAGTTACTCGAGCCAAAAACCAGAGTCCTCCTTGGTTCTTCTCATATTTGTTTTCACCATTCCTCCACATCCAATCAATCAGTGAGTCCTGTCATTATCTGCAAAACACCTCATGAATCTGTTTCTCTCCAGCTCCATTGCTACCATCCCTATCCAATTCGAACCCTCCACAATTTCTCTAACTGATACCTCTGAAGATCTCCTGATGTCTCTCTTCTACTCCTTTATAAACTATTCTCGATACAGAAGACTGAGTGATTTTAATTATAAAATATTCCATTTTGGGTCACCTGGGAGGCTCAGTCAGTTAAGTGTCTGACTTGGTTTTGGCTCAGGTCATGATCTCACAGTTCATGAGTTCAAGTCCTGCATCAGGTTCTCCGCTGTCAGTACAGAGCCGGCTTGGGATTCTCCACACACACACACACACCCGCCCCTCCCCTACTTGCACGTGCATGCTCTCTCTCTCTCTCTCTCAAAATAAACTTTTAAAAAATACTCTATATTTTCAATGTCATATACGTTATGTTTTATAGTTTATGAACTACAATAATAAAATAACACTTTGAACCTATTAGCCAACTGAAGAATTAGACTGTTCTTACAAAAATTAAATCTGAATATACTTTCTGCTTAAAGTCTCTAATGGCTTCCCATTACACTTGGAACACAATCTTGATCCCTATTTCTCCAAACTCCCTTTGTACTCTTCCCTCCCTGCCTATGTTTCAGTCACATTGACCTTCTTGCTGTTTCTAGAATATGGCCTAGTGATGCCACTACTCTACATCGTCAGAGGGTTGGCTCTTTGTGTCTCAGATTTCAGTTCAAAATTACCTTCTCAAAGGAGCCTTCTCTGACCACCTTAAATAAGTAACATTTCTACTTGCTACCATGATTCCTGTTTCATTTTCTTCAGAGCACTTTTCACTATTCAAAGGTACTAATGTATTTTGTTGTTTATTTTCTGTCTCCCTTCTATAAGTTCCATGAGAACAGAGACCTTGTTTATCTTATTTCCAGGTATGTCCCTAATGCCTGAGACAAAGTAGATGCTCAATAAACATTTGTTAGTAAACAAACAGACATGAAGTAAGCTTTAAATTATGAATTGTGGTTAACATTCCCTTGTTAGATTTTTTCTTTGAGCTCTTTGTTGTCAAGTCCACATTCTCTTACGAATATTTCATCACAGTGAAAGGGTTCTAGAAAACCTTATACCAAGCATATTGCTCCAGCTTCCCTAAACCCAGCTTGGCCTGGAGTACTGGAGAAAACTTGAGGTTTGCAACTGAAACTTAAATGTCTCACTCTAGAGGGAAGTATGGTCCATACTCTCTTAAGTGCTAGAAAGTTGTTCCAGTTCTGAGTATTTTCCCTGATTCCTCTAATGAATTTAACCAGACTGCAAAATTCTAGATCTTTTGTGTGCTTTCCCATGGGTATTAAGAAAGCACACATCTTCCTACTTCCATACTTGCATAAACTATGGGTAGTTTTAGACCATAAAAAAAAAATTCATAGTGCCTAAACCTGTCTCATAATCCTCTTCAGTGGCTTGGAGTTCCATGCTTCTTTCATGAATTCATTTCTGTTCTGAGCACCTACCAAGGGCAAACACTGGGCTCTGTGCTGGAAATAATACTGCTGTGGTTCTCAAACTGTAATGCACATAACAATTACCTACAGTGTTGTTTAAAAATGCAGACTTCTGGGGGCGCCTGGGTGGCTCAGTCTGTTAAGCATCCAACTTCAGCTCAGGTCATGATCTCACAGCCCATGGGTTCAAGCCCTCTGACGGGCTCTGTGCTGACAGCTCATAGCCTGAAGCCTGCTTCGGATTCTGTGTCTCCATCTCTCCCTGCCCCTCCCCCGGTCATGTTCTGTCTGTCTGTCTGTCTCTCTCTCTCTCTCTCTCTCTCTCCAAAATAGACATTAAATTTTTTTAAAATGCAGACTTCTGAGACCTAGTCCCACGTTAGTGGATTTCAGGTGGGGCTCAGGATTTGCACTATTTAATTCATACTACATCTGATGCAGATGTCTGCCAACTACATTCAAATGCCCAAAGAAAACTTGCTTGTACTTGTAGGTATATGGGAATTACAGTTCTTTATTCTGGTGTCCTATACAGGTGCCCATCACTACCACCAAAGCAAAACTCTTACAGAAACCTGGTAGTTCCTCTACCTTGTCTCAGTCTTCTTTTTCCATTATCTTCATTTACAAAAAGATTCCATCCTACATAGCTAATTATTTCAAAAAAGGTTAAACCACTACATCTTGCCGAAGTTTATTGTTTTTAATTAATGGACTTTATTTTAAAGCAGTTTTAGGTTTACAGAAAATTTGAGGAGAAAATACAAAGTTCCCCAATGTCTCCTCCCCTCCTGCACATGGTTTCCCCTTGACATCTTGCATTAGTGTGAAAATTTTGTTACAATTGATGAGCCAATATTGCTACCTTACTATTCAGCAAAGTCCAGTTTACACAGTTTACAGTTTTTTCTCTTTGTGTTGTGCATTCTGTAGGTTTTGACAAATGTATAATGACTGGCATCTACCGTTATTGAATCATACAAAATACTTTCACTGCCCTAAAGATCCCCTGTGCTCCTCTATTCATTCCCTCACCAACCCCAACCAGGGCATTTTTAATTTTAACAGATGTCCTTAGAAGATCAAAACTAGCTTCATCATTCATTTTCTTATTTTTATCAGAATCATTAGTCTCAAAGTATAAATTTAGATTAGTCTTTGAACTGGATGTAATTTACTTCTTATTGCATTGCTATCATCACACATATGTATAAATGGCACCTGGAAGTCTTATTTTCCTTAGCCTTTGGCCATGCACTCGGCCACATTCCAGAGCTGCTTTGGTGCCTGTTGTGTGTCTTCCTTGAAATACCTCTGTTCCTCACACATCCATCACAGTCATGCTTCAGGATAGAAGAGGTTCCACAGTGCTAGGATTTTTAATAAAACTTATCTTGGCCTGAGTCTTATTTACAAAGTTACATCCTCAAAAAATTGTATAACCAGCTATGGTCTAGGGCCCAAGTTTAAGGGGGGTAGCTATAACTTCTCCAAACACCTGGCTGCAAGTAGATGGGGAGGTCAGAGCCTAAGTGGATGTGGCTGGGGGGTCCTCTAGAAGGCCCTCGAGAGGCAGTCAATGGACTTACTCTGACAAGTGTTTTGCAAGTAATTTCATTTTGTATTGGTTTCTGCTTCCAGTCTTTCCCAATAGGTAATTCGCAGGGTCCAGCATCCTTACTCATTTCTGTATTCAAAACTACATTCAACTGATGAGTTTTCTATGCCTCTGGATAAAGAAAATGACCATATTTGGTTGTGAGGTCATTATGGGGATATTACTATCAGCAAGGGAAAAACAATGTGACTTACAGTGTCCATTCTCATAAATGTTTTAAAAGTTTCAAACATTTAATTTTTTAAATTAATGTTTATTTAGAGAGAGAGAGAGAGAGAGAGAGAGAGACAGAGTGTGAGCCGGGGAGGGGCAGAGAGCGAGGGAGACACAGAATCCGAAGCAGGTTCCAGGCTCTGAGCTGTCAGCACAGAGCCTGACATGGGGCTCGATCTCACAAACTGCGAGATCATGACCTGAGCCAAAGTCGGATGTTTAACCAGCTGAGCCACCCAGGTGCCCCTCAAACATTTAATTTTTTTTAACACAAAAAAGGCTGCTTAAAGAATAATAAATTAAGTGGAAGGAACATGAGAATTTTTTTCAGAACAATAGTGCTTAGTGTCTATTTCATTCTACTTGTATTCTCTATAAGACCTAAATGATTCTCTCTACCTCCCTGCTGCAATGCAACTTGACATTATACACTGCCCAGTCAACACCAAGACACTGACAGTCCTGGCTTCCTGGTGGAAATGCACTCCCAGGGTCAGATTCCAAGGACTCCTACCTGGGCATCATTGAGGCTCTGGCCCAGCTGATATGGACTGAGTTTCTGGGGGCCATTTCCTGAATAACAGAGATAGCAGATGGCATCCACAGACTCCAAGCACACCCTCTTGTTCATATGACAGCTCAGGGCTCCGAGAAGAGCCTGAGGGGGAGCAGCAAACTGAAATCAGCTGTGCTGGCCAGCATTGGGAGGCTTCATGCAATCTGTCCCTCCATCAGAGCCATGTCCTCCACTCCTATCACCTTCAGCACCAGAAGTCACAGCTTTGCAGTCGTGGGAGCTTACCAGGAGCTGAGGAGCACCTTACAGGACCTCCCATTTCATGATGGGAAATGGACAACTTGCAGAATGCTGGGAGTCACTCATCATCCTTTATGTCACATTGCAGTGAAGCCCTCTGAGTACAAGGACTGGAGAAAATCCGGGGTCTTGGACACAAGGTGCTTAGTGAGTGCTTCCCAATTGTGAGCAAGGGGTACCAGGAAAGACTGAAGTTTGCCATTGGGACCCTCCCTTTCCCCAGCCTGCTCCTGTCCCAGTTCTGGGACACACTTTTTGGGGAGGCACAGTGGCTCTGGGCAGAAGGAAGAGGCAGACAGTGGCCTGGCCTTCTTTAACAGACTGTCTGCCTGTGATTAAAGATCACCAAAAAACACACACTGGAAGCGACATAGAAGTCGCTGAGAACATCTCCTTAACTTGCCACCAAAGTTAATCACCTCACATTATTTTAATAATAAAGTTTTCAGCTTTCCCCCCACATAACAGCTTTATTGAGATATGCATTACATATCATAAAACTCACCCTTATAAGTGTACAATTCAGTGTTTTTAGTATATTCACAGAATGGTGAACTATCACTACCATCTAATTTCAGAACATTTTCATGGCTCCAAAAAGAAACCCTGTATCATCATTCCTCCCTCCCCCCCGCCTGCAGCAACCATGAGCCTACTTTTTGTTTCTATAATCTGGATATTTCATATAAACGGAATTACACACTATGTATCCATTTGTGTCCTGTCTTCCTTCACTTAGTATGGTGTTTTCAAGGTTTGTCCATCTTGTAGCATGTAACAATATTGCTTTTCAAGACGGAGTAATATTCTATTGTATGGATATACAGAAGTCCCACCTTATTCATGGGGGATATGTTCCAAGACCCCTAGTGGATGCCTGAAACTGCAGGTAGTACCGAATATATATTATATACATATTCCTATATATATAATATATATATAATCCTATATATATTTCCTACATATATTTCTTATATATTATATAGATAACTCTCTATATTTTTTCTATATATAATATATATAATCCTATATATATTTTCCCTATACATACATATCTATGATAAAGTTTAATTTATATGTCAGGCACAGTAAAAGATTAACAACAACAATAATAAAATAGACCAAGTATAACAATATTCTTTAACAAAAGCTATGTGAATGTGGTCTCTCTCTTCTTCTCAAAATATCTTATTATACTGTATCACCTCTCTTGTGATATGAGATGATAGAATGCCTATGTGATGAGATGAAGGGAGGTGGATGACAAAACACTGTGACATAGCGTTAAGCTGCTCTTGATCTTCTGATGATAGATCAGAAGGAAGGTCACCTGCTTCTGGACCACAGTTGACCACTGGTACCTGAAACTATGGAAGCAAAACCTCAGGTAAGGGGGAAATGTACCACAATTTATTTGTCCCTTTGTCCACTGATGGGTACTTTGTTGTTTCCATTTCTCATCTATTATGTAATGCTTCTACAAATATTTGTATGCAAGTTTTCGTGTGGATGTATGTTTTCAGTTCTCTTAGGTGTACCTTGGAGTAGAATTATAGTCACCTTCCATTTGAAGAGTAGACCGCTGCTATGGACACGTCACCCTCTTGTCACCTGTGTGATTATAGCTGAATATTATGGAAATGTTCCTGATCTCTCCCATGCTCTAAATGGAGTGACAGACTGTACAGTGTTGTTGAGCCCCGTCCATGTGCCAGATTAGGAGCATAATGACAGGCAAGACAAAGCCCCTCCCCGACCCCCCCATCCTTGCCTCAGTTCAAGCCTACACCATTCCAACAGTCTTCTAATGATCACATGCCCCCATTTTGCTTCCCTTAAGTCCACCCAGATATCAGGGTGATGTGTCTATGAAGCTAGCTAATACGGCCGTGTCACCCCTCTACTTTAAACCTCTCATGGAGCTGATCACTTATAGGATAAGGCCAGCATACCTAAAGATTCACAGGCCAGCAACGATGAGGCCCTCCTGCTTCTCTGGCTGCACCTGGTCCCACCATCCCCTACATGGGGCACAGACTCCACTGATATGGAGGTACTTTCGGGGCTCTGACAACTCCTCCTTGTTCTGTGCCCTGTGGAATCTTTTCCACGGAAGTGCTCACCGCACATCCAGCACCTGCGCCAGACACTAGGTGTGTGCAGTAAACTAGACAGACGCGACACCCACCCTCACTTCCTGAGGTCATCCTTCTCCCACTGGCACCTATTCATCCATTCAGCTCATCTCCCTTCTGGAACCATCTATGAACCTTCAACTGACCTGCTCCGAGCCAGCTCAGGGCCAGAGCAGGAGGAAGCAGGAGAGCAGCAGATGAGCCCCAGTATTTGGGAGGCAGATGGACTGGAGTCAAATCCCACGTGGGCCTCTCACACACAGTGGGGCTTCAGAAACTTACGTAGCCTTTGATGACAATTTTCTCATCCACAGGATGTGCAAGGGGGCGCTGGACTCCAAATAGACAACACAAATGTAAGCGGGGTGAGAAGTTCTGGGCTCGTCTCAGGAAGACTTTATTAAGCCAGCACTTATTCTTACTACTAGTTGAGTATGAAACACTAATTTTTCCCATGGAATTATCACATTGTAGGACTATTTATTTACACATTTGTTCTCCCCCACTAATCTAAGAGAGTCTCAATGGCAGTAACTACTTGTTTTTCATTTTGGAATCCTTTCCTGGCACAATACTTGAAAAAAAAAAATCATGGGTTTGCCTTCCACTTACTATCTTAATTACCCCTGAGAGGCAGAGATCGGGAATCACACGACTCTGGTCAGCTCCACGTTTTCCGAGCAGCAGGCAGAATGATCCTAATGCACAGAGAAGGAACATGAGTGGCTAACAGATAGCCACACTCAGATACCTGGTGAGGACATTCAGTGTCCCCACTCTTGACAGGTCTGTTTTCATGGTGGTCCCCTCCCCCTCAGCAAATCCTCGAACGTCCTTCCTGCACTGACCAAAGTGTACATAAGCCTGCTTCTCCCTTCTGGCCACAGGTGTCAGGGCCCTCTGCATATGTATCACCTAATCTCTGAAACATGCTGACCCCAAAAGGAGGAGCCTGTGTCCAGGCCCAGCTGTTCATAGTTCTGATTCCGTAAAGGTGACCTCAATGCAGCCTCTACCGTCAGTCAGGCTGAGGCCCCAGGGGTCTGAGAGCTTAGCTGCACAATAGAATCACGTGAAGGTCTTAAAAAAAATACTGAAGCTTGGCTCCCACCCCTGGGACTTCAGGGATTTTTTAAGTTCCCTTGGGGATTTTTTAAATGCTTAGCAAAGATTGGGGAGCCTGGGGACTAAGCTCACAGAGCAAGAGTCTCTGGATGTTGCCCCCCACCCCCCGCCATGTGTGGGCTGCAAAGAACATGGAGCAACTGTGATGTCACAGAATCAGAGTTGAGGGCTCCAGTCATAATGTCCAGGACAGACAGATTGGCAGTCACTGCTCAAATTCTGAAACAGAGAAATCACTACTTGCAAGAGAAGGCAGATTTTTCCATTATAGAGTGCCATGGTTTAAAAACAAGCAAACAAACAAAAAAACAAATGGAAAAAAGTGAGTTTTTTAAAGTTAAGATGAAATTTGCCCTTAACTTCCTTTCCGAGCTGCTGCGCCAGCTAGAGGGCTCTGCAGCAACACCGTCTCCTGCAGCGCACGTTTCTTCTGTCAAGGTGCCTGTTTCTCCTTGCAAGAGATCTGAAGGAAAATTTGGACCCTGACTCCAGGGAGCTTGCAGCCTAAGGGCACAGACAGACCCACCAACAGTGAACAATTCTACAAAGCAGCCAGAAATAGCCTTACAAGGGAGGTAGGAAGCAGACTGAAGGAGGGAATGAAGTTGGCGTGGGGAAGACTGGGGAGGTTTGGGAGAAGCAGGAGTTCTTGAGTTGAGTCTTGAGCAGGTGAATGCGGGGAGCCTTTCACATAGGCAGGCGGAGGGCAGGCATGTGAGGAAGAGGACTCAGCAGTCCAACTGGGGAGTGCAGGTGTTTGCAGTGGGTGGGGGCAACAGCGAAGGAGGGTGGAGAGGATGGGCTGGGGTACATCTCACAGCCGCCAGCAGAGGAGTGGCATGATTAACCCTGTGCTTGGGAGAGGGCAGACCAGGAGGCTGGAGATAGTTAGGGCCATGGCGCTAATCCTGACCAGGAGAGATAATGAGGGCTCAGCTGGGGTAGAACTTGGGGCAAAGGGAGCTTAACATGTGATGCAGTTTGGCCAAAGCTGAGAACCCACCATGCACAAAGTGGGAGATGTCATGGAGACAGTCGGATTCCCCGTGCTATAAACTGTTCTGTAAGTAGCGTGATATCCTCGTAAGATCTGTCGCTCACACATTAGTAACACCACGAGCCAGGAGGGTGTGTGAACACCGTGTGTGCATGCCCAAGGCCTGCAGCAACAGAACTAAGGTGTGCTCACTTGCCCCCAGATTCTCTTCCCTTCTCTCTCACCTGGCAGGAGGCCCGTTTGTGCCCAACACAGAGGACGGTCACCAGTCACCCTCCTTGTGTTCAGTATATAACAGCTCCCTGCTGAGGTCCAGACAGATAAACCCAAGCGTTGATTTAAAAAAAAAAAAGTGGGAGAACTTTCTTTCCTGATTAAATTAGATGCAAAAGATATGATTGATTATCCCAGGGAGATGCATTTTCCATATTTCCTAGGAGAGTGCCTTCTGGGAGGCATATAATTGTCTTGGCAGCAAACCAGCCATGAGAACCCAAGAGTGGGAGGATGGTTGTGCTGAAGCTACACAAGTTCCTGGTTACACACCTAAGAGGCAGTCTGGGCAGCTGTGGTTCTGGCCAAGCATTATTAGGTCTTGGCTCCCACAGTGAATACAGCTAGGAACTATCATAATAGAACTTCCTTCTCTTTCCCAAGGGGAGCAGCATGCTTCATATATGGCTTTGTTTATCTCCAATTGCTGAAAATGTGCACTGCTGCTCACAGTGTGTGGGACAAGGAACTGGCTGGCTGTGGCCAGTGAGGGTTCAGCTGCAGAGCACAAATGCACTGTAGCTGAGTTTTAGCAGGAAGAGATTTAGTATAGGACATTCAACAGCTTACAGTACTATGTAAGGGTTGAAGAAAGACTCAAGGTTTAGAAATGACTCCCAAAACCACACCTCAGAACCAGGCCACTGAGGAAACTGCTACCAGCTCTTCTGCCTCCACCTGGTCCAGAAACCACAACATCTCCCCCAGCTCCAGAACCAGATTACACTGTTGTGATCTGCGGCAGCAAACGGATGTCCCAGGGCCCACCTCTTGAGTTCCTCTTCGCTATTGGCTTGTCCTGAGCTCTCCAGTGAATGAACACCCTCACAGCCATGCCTTCCAGAGCATCAGTTGGGACCCCGCATCACTTAGGCTCCAGCGCCCACTGGAGAGTGTCTGATCTGCTCAACACAAATCAGACTCAGATCCCAACTGCAACAAGACTGGAAATGGAGAATCTCCTGTTCATTTTCTGCAATGCAAGGACTGAAAAGAATGCCAAACACCAGGACACATCTCCACACAGAGACCTTCATGAGGTAGGGAGAGGATAGGCACTCACACCCATTCCCAGACTCAGGAAGCAAGGAAATCCTGTCTCCCTATGATGCCTTCCCCAGCATTTGGTCTGGGCAGGCTGGTCTTCTCTCCATCTCATACAAGCTATACGATGGGACATCTGTGTTCTCCTCCTATCATGTGCCCAGCCTGGCTTCCCTCCCACTTCTATCTACTCATATGAGTCTTACCCAGCCTTAAAAATATAGTTCAAGTCTTCAACGAAGACCTCTCTAGCTACTCTGTCCTTGTGAGGTCTCCCTCTCCCTGGGTACTATGCTCTACGGTCTCCTCCAAGCCATTTAGCATACATGGAACCTTAGTGTGTGAGGCTCCTGATTGCTCTGTCATTAATTCTTGTATGATAATCTCAAACCTCCAATTAAATGAACCCCTGTAGAAAGAACCGGGCCCTAGGATTGTATTCCTAACAGTTTTTGTAGCTCAGCGCTGAAACACAAAAGCCACTCAATTCCCATTCTCTGAAAAGTCTTGTTTACTACATTGTAAAAGGGGATAATGATGCCAGCTTCACTTCTCCCTGTGTGTGTGGTTGGATTCAGATCAAAAGAGGTAATGTACAGGAAAAGGCACTGTGGCCTTCCCTATTACTACTGCTGAGTGGAATCTGCTCTTATTCCCAAATCATACTGCAAATGAGTCTGAGAACTTGGCTCATGAAGCTTGGGTCTAGGGTCTTACGGGGCCACTCTGCCCTGTGGAGACATGACCAGTCTGCCTGTGTCAGGTAAAATAGCTCAAGTGAAGCATGAAGACAGAAGACAGAAGACGAGACACCCAACATGTGGTTTGGGCTTTATTTCAGTTGGCACAAAGGCAAACTTATTTATAGTTGGCACAAAGGCAAACTTCTCGTTTTCACCCTTCTCCAAAACAAATGGAACTGAGTAAGAAGGCCAGCCCTCACAACTTTGAAGCTGGGTTCCCCTTTTCTTCCTCTCCAAGGAGGTTCCTACAGTAGCCACAAAGGTGGTCAGTCTTGGTGGAGACAGTCCTGACCAGTTCAGAGAAACAATGGAACTCACCAGGCTTTACTCTCTCCTGGTTACCCCACAGGGGTTTCACAGACAGCTCCGCCTCACAGCAGGGCTGGCGCTGGCTTCAGATGGGAGAGAAGAGAAAACATGGGATGGTTTCACTAGTTTCCCTACATCACTCTCCTCACCCCCGTGAAAAGAAAAAGAAGACAAACTGATTTTTGGTGACTTTTGTACATCCATCTCCAACATAAACCCTAATTCACTTAAAATCCTTTAAATCTTTTCTGCATCTTCCAACATAAAACATTGTCCCCAGAAAAATTGATACGGTGTTGCTTAAGACAGTACAACTGAAATATGCAGAATAAAAATTCACAGATACACTTAGAGTGAGTCTGATAAGACAACTGAAGTTTGAGATAATTTTGTACCGGAGTCTGGGTTCTAAGTGCAGACCCTAAATACAGGTGAAGTATCAGATCCATGAGCCCCTTTTCCATTTTGTCATCACTGATTTATATTTATTAGGACACAACTGTGATTCCTCATGAATTTAAGCTAGAATAGCCAACTTTCCTTAACTCTGTTTCTATTACTTGGTCATTCCTGTCCTTCCTATGCAAATTCTTATTTGTAGTATATATCATCATTGTTTTCCAGGCTCCATGTCTGGTGAATTACAGCAAAATATTATGGAAGACCATATTGGTGGCTCTGAATATTAATATCCAAAGAACAGAGAGTGACCAGAAAGTAATTGTCAGAAATTTTTGAGTGGCCATTCTGATAAACAACTCTGGCTCAAAAGATGACAGTTTTTTAGAGAAATGATAAGGGATGCTCAGTGATCCACTTAGTTCTGGTGTTTGAGATGTAAGAGGGAGCTTCAAGGAGACACAGGGTTTGGTGGTTTTAAAAAATGTTCCACACCAAAACTTCTGCCTGTGGATGCTGACGGAAGTTTAGGACATATGGTGCCCAATGCAGGCAGTTTTCTACTGGAAAAGAGTATTATTGAGTCATAAAATGGCCATGTGGCATTTTATGCCTTCTCCACTGGCTGGGGAGTTTGGTGTGAAGGAGAAAGTAGATGACTTTCCATTAAAGTAAATTTTCATTTCTCCTCTGGGTCATATCATTTTTTGTCTCCCCATCCTCATATACTTTCTAGTGTTGGTACTTGCTGAACAGTTGCAGATAAGACACAAGCCTTAAAGCATGGATTTGATATAAATCTTTGGCTGCCTTAAAGCATGAAAAAAGTTGTTTTCCTGACCTTCCACATAGTGAAACAGATCATCCACAACCCACTGTTGGGCATATGAAGCCCTACAGACATTTTTTAAATGGCAAGTTGTGATATGAAAAAGCTAAGATTGTCTGAATAGTATGTCTTTTGTAGAAAAAACAATACTTCCTGAAAGTGCTGATGTTGCCATAGTTTACAAGCAAAAAAAAAAAAAGGAGGAAATCCAAATAAATTTATATGAAAGAGAGGGAAAAAGACTCTTCCAGGAACTGTTAAGAAAATTATGAGATTAGCTACAGACTGAGAGAAAATATTTGCAGTACACATTATCTTTCAAATAATTTCATTCCAAAATACATAAGGAACTCCTAAAAAACCATGACAACAAGCTATTGAAAATAGAATGAATGACTTCAATAGAATTTCACAGGAGAAGATATATGTATGGTCAAAAAGCACATGAACAGATCCTCAATGTCATCATCAGAGAATGAAACCCACGTTAAAGTACATTCACATGCACTATAATGGCTAAAATTAAAAAACCACCTATCTCAAGTGTTGACAAAGATGCAGAACAACTGAAACTCTCATACATTGCTGGTAGAAATGTAAACTGGTATAAGCCCCTTCAAAAAAACAGATTGGCCATTTCTTATAGTTCAGCTTAGGCTTTCAAATATGATTCATCAACCCCATTTCTAGAAATAGAAATGAAAATATTTTCACAAAAAGACTTGCAAGCAAATGTTCCCATGTTTTGGGAAAAACAAGAACAACAAAGCTGTAGCTGAATAGACAGCTGTTGCTGTTGTTGTTGAATGGACAGCTATGGTGAGTGGACAAACTATGGTGTGTCCTTACAATGGAAACTTCACTGCTCAGCAATAAAAAAGATTAACTCCTGACACACACAATAACATGGATGCCTCTCAAAAACATCCTGAGAGCAAAAAAGCCAGGCACAAAGAGCTTGCACTGTCTGAATACATCTATGTGAAGTTCTACAACTGGCAGAACAAATCTTTAGTGACAGAAATCACATGAGTAGTTGCCTGGGGCAGGGACTTAGAGGGAGGATTGACTGCAAAGGGTACAAGAGAACATATGTGATGGGGGGAGAGATGTTCTATACCTGGATTGGGATAGCAGTTACAGGGGTGTACACATTTGTCAAGATTAACCAAACTGTATACTTAAAATGTGTACATTTTATTGCATGTAAATTATACTTGAATAAAGTTGATTAACAACAACAGCAGACTTCTTCAGAATTAATCATGTGTGGAATGCTCTACCTCTTTTAAGTTGGTAGATTTTCATGTGGACATGAAGGAAATTAGTTCTGATATGTAGTAACCCTCACACAGATATTGAACAGGTCTTATTTTTATCTGGTTTTAGTACACTCATATTGTAAGTCAAAGAGTTACTTTGATTTCTCAGCAGATTCCAGATTTGACCTTAAAAGCATGCTTTTATGCATGACTTTAAATTTTTCATGTAGCACTGCTATGTCTTGAAGAAACTGACTCTGTTTTACAGTTTTCCAGAAAAGGGCATTTTAAAAAGAAAAAAAGAAAAAGAAAAATTTAGGATATTCCTTTGTAGAGTTGTGTGTGTTAAAACTTACTTTACCTCAATTTACAACATATTTTCTGTTCAAAACAATGCTTTCAAAATATCTATAAATGTCATGTTATCAGTTTGTCATAAGTATGCTTTTTAAAAAAGAAAAAATGAAAACTATCAATCAATTATCTTGGTCATGCCTTTGTCAAATCAGATTCAGGCACATCCTGCCATCCATTCTCCTTCCCTTTCCTGTCCTTTCACCATCATACAAGAAGGTAGTCAATCCAGGAAGGGTGTAACATGTTTTTTTAAAAATATCATTCTATTATTTCATCAACCCTCCATCAACCCAAAGATAAATATAGCAAGGAATTATGAAAAGACAATTACAGAAAGGTAAGTATGGCAAGGAAATTCTTAAGTGGCTTAAGAGACAACTGGCTGTGGCTGTGCCTCAGTTGTAGAACCACCTGCCTGACTACCTTCCTGACTCCACAACAGATGTGTCTGTGTGCTGTGACAGGGACATCTTCTTCCATTCTTTGGTAGCAACTCCATCTTACCAGGAAGCCCATCAAGCAAATGGAACACACATTCCAATAGACAAATGCGATATTCCGATGGATAGATGTAAATCTAATTGACAAGAAAGATATACTAGAAATAAAATATCCAAGTCCAGATGGATGTAAAATAAAACACAATCCCATTACTTCCCAGTAAAAATTTATTCACAGCTATGGTATCCCCAGAATTCATATACATTATTGTTGGGGATCTTTGGCAACATGTATGAACCAAGATTTTGAAAAGTCCCTATCTATTGGCCACCTAATTATTCTTCTAATAGTTCATTTTAAGCAAACAATTAGATATACTTAGCCTTACATACAAAATAATCTATGCATAATAATTCATAATAGTAAAAATATTGACTGTATTCTAACTATCCTACAATGGGGGGAAATCAAAAATAAATGATGGCAATATGAGGGAATACTATTCATTCAAAAAATGAACCTGTCCTCCCTGGTGCATTGCAGTAAAGCATAGTGTTAAACTTGTAAGTCTGAAGGCAAATAGGCTACATTCAAATCCCAGCTTTGGAACATTCTGTGTGATCCTGGAATGTTTACTTATCTAAGACTCAGTTTTCTTCTACGCAAATAATAAAGCTACCATCAAAATAAAAGTAATTAATAAAAAGAACTGATAAATAACAAGGGCTTAATAAATGTTTCTGGTAACTTGATCCACATTTTGTTAACTTTGGCTACTAACAGAAATCTCCTGAGGTACCTTAAAAACACTGATGCTTGGGTTCCGCACCCAGAAATTTTGATGTAGTTGGTTTGGAATATAGACTCAACATCCACATTTTCCAAAGTTCCTCAAGTTCCTTCCATCCTCTAATTCTAGTCATGGAAGAATAGCTTGTGTTGGACTACCCATTCTGCTAACAACAATTACAAACTCTGGTCAGAATAGAAACACCAACAGTTTGAGGACACAGGAGCAAGAGCCAATCAAGAGCAGGCAGCACCCTCTTCCTTGAAGGAAGGGAGGGACACTGATGAACTCCACATTTAACCCACTTTTCCACTGAGGGCACAATCCAGTGGCGTAAATGCAAAGCAAAACAGGCAGTGGAGCAGACAGACACAGTCGAGAAGTTCAGAGCTGCCATGGCAGCTGGAAATTGAAAAGAAGTGCCCAGAAAGCAGAATGAATAGAGCGGGGTGGTTAGCAAATCAGTGTAATGTTCCCTTAAGATCCTTGATAACTTATAAACTAGGTATGTGCATAACTAGGCACCCAGGAATCCAGCAGAAAGCAGCAACTTAGAGGGCTCAAGCTGTATCTCAGCAGGTTCTGAGTGGTTGGAAAGTTCTGAGTTCAAGTCCCACTCAATTAGATAGGGCACAGTAGACAGGCTGTTCCTGAAAAACTAGAAGGACCACACCCTAGGAGTAAGAATCACATCCCAAGACTAAAGGGTATGCCCTAGATTAATGACAAAGCCCAAAACCAAGCTTTCACAGGATTGAGGTGACCCACCAGTAATTTAAATGCCTTCCAGATCAAAACAACACATTTTAGAGGAAGGTGATGTAATTCAGAGCCTCTACAACTTATCATTCTCAAACAATAATGATTTTTTTAAAAAAATTAAGTGTTTGTTTATTTTTGAGAGAGAGAGAGAGAGAGAGCAGGGGAGGGCAGAGAGAGAGAGACAGAGGGAGACACAGAATCCAAAGCAGGCTCCAGGCTCCGAGCTGTCAGCACAGAGCCCGACACGGGGCTCAAACTCATGGACCCAGAGATCATGACCTGATGCGAAGTCAGACACTTAACTGACTGAGCCACCCAGGTGCCCCAAATAATAATGATTTTTTAAAAGACTCAAGACAATAAGAAAGCCAGAAAATGTGACCCATATCAAAATAATAGAAACAGGCCTATAGATAACTTACATGTTGAATTTAACAGATGAGCAATTTAAAATAGCTATTATAAGTATGCTAAAGGATTTACAAGAAAGATAAGGGCAAAGAGATAAAGGATCCCAGCAGAGAAACCTTAGCAGAGTAATTTTTTCTTTAGAAAGAAAACAAATGAAAATTCTAGCATTGAGAAATATAGTGCTGAAATTAAAATTCACTAGATAGACTTCACTAAAGACTCCACATAGCTGAAGAAAACTTAAGAACTTGACAATAAGTCAACAGAAATTATTCACAAGGAGAAAAAGAGTCCTCTGGAAGAATAGCAAAGAATTGGTCTCATATATATGCAGTTGGAGCCTAGAAGAAGAGGACAGAGAGGGAGAGGGGCAAAATAAATATTTCATGAGATAATCGTCATTTCCTCCCCAAAATTGATGTAAGACAACCCACAGTTCCAAGGAGCTCAGTGGTCCTCAAGCATGATAAATACAAAGGACATATTCTAGTCAAATTTTTGAAAATGAAAATAAAGAGGAAAGTCTTTGGAAACAAATAACCAGTAAAAAATACACATTATATTCAAGGGAATAACAAAAATAATGATGGTGGACATCTCAACAGAAGGAATAGAAGTTAGAGGATAATTGAAAATCATCTTCAAATTGCAAAAAGAATAAAATGCCAACCTAGAAATCTATGTAGAGCAAAAAATCTCTTTTGAAAATGTAGGCAAGGGGCACCTGGGTGGCTCAGTCGATTGGGCACCCGACTTTGGCTCAGGTCATATCTCTTGGTTTGGTTCGTGGGTTCAAGCCCCCACATCGGGCTCTCTGCTGACAACTCAGAGCCTGGAGCCTGCTTCAGATTCTGTGTCTTCCTCTCTCTCTACCCCTCTCCCGCTCATGATCTGTCTCTCAAAAATAAATAAACATTAAAAAAAACATAGGCAAAATAAAGACTTTGCAGACAAACAAAAATTGAAAGAATTATTTGCTAGCGAATCTTCATTAAATGCTAAAGCAAGTTCTTCAGGCTGAAGGGAATGATCTTCAATATAAACCTGAATCTGCAAGAAAGAACAAAATTCACCACAAGTGGTAAATCTATGGATACATATAAAAAACTGTTTTTTAAGTTCTTTAAAAGTATATTGTCTGTAAAATGTAAAATTAATAAAAATGTGCTTATTGCATTATTTATATGTAAGTAGAAATAAAATGTAGAACAATATAGCATAAAGGGCTAGAGGTACAAATGCAATTATAATGTTATAAGGTTCTTGCATTGTATGTGAAGTGGCATAATATTAATTTAAGCTTTGGGGGTTTTTTAATGTTTATTTATTTATTTTGAGAGAGAGAGCAAGCAGGGGAGGAGCAGAGAGAGAGGGAGGGATAGAACCCGAAGCCGAATCACAAACCGTGAGATCATGACCTGAGCCGATATCAAGAGCTGGACGCTTAACTGACTGAGCTACCCAGGCGCCCCTAAAGTTTGTGATAGAGAATATATAGTGCAATCTCTATATCAACCACTAAAATATGTCAAACAAAGATATTTAACTTTATTTTTTTGAAGTTTAAAAAAAACTAAAATTCTGGTTAGTTAACAAAGAGTGTAATATTGGTTTCAGGAGTAGTATTTAGTGATTCATTACTTACATATAATGCCCAGTGCTCATCACAAGTGCCCTCCTTAATACCCATAACCCATTTAGTCCATCTCCCACCCACCTCCATTCCAGAAACCTTCAGTTTGTTCTCTATAGTTAAGGGTCTCTTATGCTTTGCCTCCCTCTCTCCCCCACTTCTCCTGTGTTCATCTATTTTGTTTTTTAAATTCCACAAATGAGTGAAATCATATGGTACTTGTTTTTCTCTGTTTGACTTATTTCACATAGCATAATACATTCTAGCTCTATCCACATTGTTACAAATGACAAGATTTCATTCTTTTTGATGGCTGAGTAATATTCCAGTGTGTGTGTGTGTGTGTGTGTGTGTGTGTGTGTGTGTGTGTGTGTTTAACATCTTCCTTATCTATTCATCAGTCAGTGGACACTTGGGCTCTTTGCATAATTTGGCTATTGTTGATAATGGTTCTATAAACATTAGTGTGTATGTGCCCCTTTGAATCAGTATTTTTGTATCCTTTGGGCAAATACATAGTAGTGCAATTGCTGGAACATAGGGTAGTTCTGTTTTTAACTTTTTGAGGAAACTCCACACTGTTTTCCAGAGCAGCTGTGCCAGTTTGCATTCCCACCAACAGTGCAAGAGGGTTCCCCTTTCTCCACCTCCTTGCCAATATCTGCCATTGCCTGAGTTGTTAATTTTAGCCATATTTCCCCAATGCTGAGTGATGTTGAGCATCTTTTCATTTGTCTGTTATCCATCTGGGTGTCTTCTTTGGAAAAGTGTCTATTCATGTCTTCTGCCCATCTCTTCACTGGATTATTTGTTTTCTGGGTATTGAGTTTGTTAAGTCCATTATAGATTTTAGATACTAACTCTTTATTAGTTATGTCATTTGCAAATAATTTCTCCCATTACTAGGTTGCCTTTTAGTTTTGTTGATTGTTTCCTTTGCTATGCAGAAGCTTTTTATCTTGATGAGGTCCCAATAGTTCATTTTTGCTGCTCTTTCCCTTGCCTCCACCAACATGTTTAGTAAGAAATTGCTGCGGCTAAGGTCAAACAGGTTGCTGCCTGTGTTCTCCTCTAGGAATTTAATGGTTTCCTATCTAACATTTAGGCCTTTCATACATTTTGAATTTATTTTTGCGTATGGTGTAAGAAAGTGATCCAGTTTCATTCTTCTGCATGCCACTGTTCAGTTTTCCCAGCACCATTTGTTGAAGAGACTGTCTTTTTTCCAAAGGGCATCCTTTCCTGTTATGTAATTGACCATATAGCTGTGGGTCCATTTCTGGGTTTTCTATTCTGTTCCATTGATCTATGTGTCTGTTTTTGTGCCAGTACCATACTGTCTTGATGACTACAGCTTTGTGATATAGCTTGAAGTCTGGAATTGTGATACTTCCAGCTTTGGTTTTCTTTTTCAAGATTGCTTTGGCTATTCAGGTCTTGTGGTTCCATATAAATTTTAGGATTGTTTGTTCTAGCTTTGAGAAGAAGGCTGGTGGTATTTTGATAGGTATTGCATTGAATATGTAGATTGTTTTGGGTAGTATTGACGTTTTAACAATATTTGTTCTTTCAAGCCATGAGCTTTCAATTTCCATTTCTTTGTGTCATCTTTAGTTTCTTCCATAAGTGTTCTATAGTTTTCAGAGTACAGATCTTTTACCTTTTTGGTTAGGTTTATTCCTAGATATCTTATGGTGTTTGGTGAATAGATTTAACTTCAAAGTCAATTAAGGAAATAGAATACTAAAATTTACTTTCAAATAAACCAAAAGAAGGCAGGAAATGAGGGACAAACAGGTAGGACAAATGGGGAACAAATAGAGAGAAGGTAGACTTACATTCAATCCTATCACTAATTATATTAAACATAAATTATCTGAACTTCTGCTTCTAGCTATGGTGGAGTAAGTTTTCCAACTTGTTATTCTGGCACAAAAAATGATAAAACTGTACAACTCATACAAAAACTGCTTTGAAACATTGGGTGACAGCACAAGACTGTGATTTCTGGTAGAGGAGAAACAAACAAGATTTCTGCAAGTTTCTGCCTGACAGCACATTTCACAATATGATGCAAGTATGACAAACCCAAACAGAGTGTGGTGACCTTGCTGAATTGAGAAGACAGAGATTGTAGTTCAGAGGTAAGTGAGTTGCAGGGCAGCACATCAAAGATGAGGAAAGCACTCAGATACAAATCTATAAAATATTAAGGGGACCCCTTAATATTGGGCTGAACACTAAACTGAACAAGGCCAGGCAAAGAAAAATGACCAGAGAAAGAAGAGGGAGCTGTACACTAAATAATTCTCTGAGATTACATAGGCCTGGGAGATGGTCAAGGTCAAGACTTTCATACAGTAGAATATAGTCTTTAAAAGTGACATTCACCTTTAGGAAACTAGAAAAACAAATTAAACCCAAAGTAAGTGGGAGAAAGGAAATAATAGAAAAAATAAAAATAATAGAACACAGGCTGGAAATCAAGTAGTGTTCACCAAAGTTGGGAGAAGAATGGATGAACATAGCGAGAATGTCAACAAAAAGACTGAAAATGGAAGAAAATACCAAAGAGAAGTCACAGAGCTGGAGAACACAGCAACTGAACTGAAGAGTAGACTAGAGGGCTCAACAGCGGACCAGACGAACCACAAGTACAGAACTTATACAGCTCAACACCACAATCCAAATAATCCAATTAAAAAATAGGCAGAAGACACCAACAGACATTTCTCTAAACAAGACATACAGATGGCCAGCAGACACATGAAAAGATGTTCAGCATCATTCATTATCAGGGAAATGCAAATCAAAACCACAATGAGATACCACCTTATATCTGTCAGAATGGCTAAAATTAAGAACACAAGAAACAACAGATATTGGTGAAGATTTGGAGAAAGGGAAACCCTCTTGCACTGTTGGTGGGATTGCAAACTGGTGCATCCACTCTGGAAAATAGCATGGCGATTCTTCAAGAAGTTAAAAATAGAACTACCCTATATTCCAGCAATCATACTACTAGGTATTTACCCAAAGAATGCAAAAATACTAATTCAAATTAGTTTATTAGTTATATAGCACCCTGATGTTTATAGCAGCATTATCTGTAGTAGCCAAAATATGGAACGAACCCAAAAGAAGATGTGGTACATACATACAATGGCATATGGTTCAACCATAAAAAAGAATGAAATCTTGCCATTTGCAAAAACATGGATGGAGCTAGAGAGTATAATAGTATAATGTTAAGTGAAATAAGCCAGTCAGAGAAAGGCAAATACCACATGGTTTCATTCATTTGTGGAATTTAAGAAACAAAACAAATGAACAAAGCGAAAAAAAGAGACAAATCAAAAAACAGACTTTTGACTATAGAGAGCAAACAGATGGTTACCAGAGGGGAAGGGAGGTGGGGGGAGAGGGGAAATAGGTGAGAAGGATAAAGAGTACACTTACAACGATGAGCACTGAGTAGTGTATTGAATTGTTAAATCACTATACTGTACACTTGAAACTGATCTAACACTGTATGCTAAGTACACTGGAATAAAATAAAAGTAAAAATAATAACAAAATAAAAATAAAAAATAAAATATACCTCAATTATACATTGAAAATAAAAGTAGGGGTTAATGTATCTATCTTAGATACCTAAATTAAATCAGAAAAACGTAACTTTAGCAAGACCATAACCTCTATCAATGGCAGATCAGAAATTCAATTCCACTTTTGTTTAGTCCCACATGCATTAAAAAATATATCTCCTAAATGACTCTGCTGTATAAGAAGCTTAAGAACAGACACCCGGACATCATCCTGTCCATCTAATCAACCACCAAGCCCAAGTAATAATTCCTCTAAGTATCTTTCTGATCTTTCACTTCTGCCATCCCCACCACCACTCTAAGACATCACCTGCTCTTTCCTGGCCACCACGTTAGAATGCTTCCTAGGTTTCCTGCTCCTATTATTCTTGCCCACAGCAATCTCTTCTTGATTCCAGCAGACAAAGTAAACTTTTAAACATGCAACTCTGACCTTGGCGTATAGCCTGTCAACCATTTGCACGGTCCATTTAAAAGCCTCAAAGTCATGCATGCACTCCCTGTGCCCCACTCTTCAGTCTCAGTCTTCAGAATTCAGCCCCTCCCCCACTCTGGCCACCACTAATGAGGCTTCTAATGCCTGGTCCCTTCTTCTCCTTCGCACCCTGTCACACAGCTGACACATGTGTAAGATCTCTGTTCATATTCATGTCTTCAGATATATCTTTCCTGACTTCCTCAAAGTGGGTGAATCCTACATCGTGTATTTGCTCAGCACCCTGTCCTTCCTTTTCTTTCAGAGCACTTGTCAATTTGTAATTGTATATTTATTTTTGTTGTTGCTTGATTAAGACCTATCACCAACACTGCAGTGCAAGCTGTATGAGAACGCAGATCATGTCTCTTCTATTATCCTTTACACTTCCAGCGCATTGCCTGGCACAGAGCAGTTATTAGTTATTGGAATGGCCTTTATGAAATACTTCTTTGAATGAATGACTATGTACTGAGGATCATAAATTCAGATGTGAAAAGAAAACGCCATTTGCTTTGTCTGTAAGTGAGCTGGTCTTCCTCCTAAGTGCCTACCTTCTACATAGCTATGGAAAGAGCAGTTTGGAGAAAGATCTTTATTTTAGTCCATCTGGTAACCTCATCCCAAGCCCATAATTTAAACCACTGCTTAGATAACTCAGTCTCTGCTTGGATGAGTCAGTTTAGTGGATTTGTTTGTTGGAATTCTGTTCCTCTATGAGTATGTCTTGTGGAATGTGCAGTAGGAGGTGACACACCTGTGTCCTTGTAGAAGAAAGAGCTCCGGCCTTGTGCTGTTCTGGCCCCATAGCAGCGCATTCTGTGGCACCTCCTGCTCGTGTCTGAGGTTGGTGAGCTCATAGCCACTAGTCTAGTGGTCTTTCCCTACCAACAGGGGCCTTGTAAAATACTTCTAGTGCTCACACTCCTCTGAGTGTGTCAGAGAAACTACACAAGAAGAGTCACCTTGTATCTATTTTGTTGAATAAATGAATGATTGAATGAATGAGTGACCAACCAAGAATAAGCTCAAACATACTGTTAGGTTACAAAAATTTTTTTAACAGAGCATTATTTTAGTTTCTAAAATAGAAATACGTATATATCTGTGTGTATTACACACACACACACACACACACACACACACACACAGAGACCAGAAAGAAACATACCACATAAACATTGGTTATTTTAGAGAAGCAAGATTGTGATTCTTTTTTCATTTGCATTTTCCTTTATGCTTTTCATACTTTCTTCTATGAAAAGAAAATTCCAAATTTTCTATAATGAATATGGAGTATAGAATCAGAGAAAAACAGTGAACATTAATATCAAATTTTTATGCACACAACTCCTAATTATCTATAGACCACTCACTTGATGTCTGAATCACATGGGGCCCAAGACCCCCCCAAAATCCTCTCTCGATACCCATAGGCCGATTGATCTGATCCAGCCCAGGAGTGAAGACTTTGATCCCCATTTATTCTTTGTGCAAAGATCTAATACCCCAGATCTGTGCTGGGATCGTCCAAGGCCATAAAAGGGTGCCCTGGGTGGGGTGCTTCGAAGGCAGAGGAGACTTTTCTCATACCATGGAGATCTTTCTGGGTGCACTTCCCACCCCAGCACCAGGAAGGGAGTCAGGGGGAGTGTAGCTTCAGCATTCGTTTCCTGACTTTCCCTCCTTAGTGGCTTCAGGTCACTGTTGACTTGAAAGTGAACATACCAAAGTTCTGTTCTTCTAGACTCTGACAACTTATCAAACTCTCTAAGCTTCAGTTTCCCCATCAAAAAACGAGGCTAATGTTAACTACTCTGATAGGTGGATAGGACAGTTAGGGGAAATGCATATAAATTGCCAGATACCTGGCAATTGATAGGTGATTAGTCCATTCCACTTATTAAAATTTTAAAATAAAATGTTTTTTACATACAAATAACATACAAGTCATGTAATAATAGTAATTGCTAAAATATACACTAGTGCCAAATGTGCATCATCTGATATACTCTTCATGCAGTTCTATGAGACAGACACTGTCCGTAGCTCCATTTTACACATGGGGAAACTGAGACACTCTAGAGAGGGTGATAACATTTAGTAAATTAGTAGTTACACAAGTTACACAGTGGCCCCTCAGAAACATGCCATGTCCTCAGCCCCAGAACCCAGGAATGTAACCCTTACTTGGAAAAAGTGTCTTTGCAGATGTCAATTAACCTAAGGATCTCAAGATGAGATAACCCTGGATTACTTGGTGGTCCTAAATTCAATGGCAGGTATGAGAGTGAGGCAGAGGAGATTAGAGAAACAGGGACATGGGGGAGAGGCCACATACAGACAGAGGCAGAGATGAGAGTTGTGTGGCCACAAGCCAAAGAATGCCAGGAGCCAGCAGAGCTGGGAGAGGCAAGGAGGGGGTCTCCCCTGGAGACTTTGTAGGGAGTGTGGCCCTATCAGCATCTTGATTTTGGACTTCTACCCTCCAAAACTATGAGAGAATAAATTTCTGATGTTTTATGTCACCTAATTTGTAGTAATTTATTAGAGTAGCAGCCCAACCCTAGGAAACTAATATAGGTATGAAAGCCCTTGGGTTTAAACCTACCATTCTCTTCTCCTGACCCCCTCGCCTAACCCTTCAAGGATTTCATCTGATGCTCTCTTTCCCAAAACACAAAGTTACTTAGAACCAGAGCACCCATTTTCTCATCCCTCACAGCCAGAGCATGCTCAGTGTTATGCACCCCTCCCTGGAAGATGCCAATTTGGAGAGTGAACTGCCCTTACAAAGCTCAAACTGACTTACCAAACTTTCATTTGGTGGAGCACCAATTATACATAATTATACCCAGGACTGTGTAACCTACAGAATCTATCAGGGACACTTTGCCTACAGTGAGATGCAAACAATACCACCCATGGGAACAATTTTCTCTGAGGCTTTGCTCACAAAGTCACACTGTTCACCCTCATAATCACGAGGATGCCCTAAGTCCCCAAGAAAGCTATGCTGCTGGTAATCTTAAAATGAACAGTGCTTTCTGGTTTTGTAATCTATGACCTAATTCATCCTCCTAACTATTATTCCCAGGCAGTTGAGAGTGTTGTTTTTTAAATTAATCAATGCTTCAATGGGAATTGAAGTACAGGGTCCTAGTAAAACAGAGAACAGGCAATTCCCAGAGTAGGAACATGAATTCTACAAAGGTGTATCCCCAAGGTGATGTCTTAAAAGTTCTATAGCAAAGACTCAAATCAGCAAGAAGTAATCTTTGAAGTAGCCTTATTGGAACAAATTTTTGCTCCAAAGTTCAAACCTTTCCCTTCCTCACTGTCTTTTAGTCAACAAGGCTTGATTTTAGGAATCTGGGCTAGATAGTTGCATCTATAGCAAGAGATGCTGAATTCCTGAGAATAATTCCTGGGAATAAGGCTGTGGTGTTATCTGTTCTTGGAGAAGAATTCCTTCATAAAAATACAAAGGAGAAGCCAACTGATGAATAGTTCATTTGTAAGACAAATGGAAGATAATATTAGACACCATTTTGGCTCCTCCAACTCTTTACTGTTAGTCCCTTCACCAAGGTTGCCTAGGTATGCATAATGGAAACATGTAAAGTAAAATCCCAGAAATGGCCGGGGCAAAAGATCAGACTTTGAAGACAGACAATTGACAACGGAGTGCTTTCTTCCAGGGTTGTTTTATGAATCAAAGATAATGAACATAAAGTGTCCATCCTGGCATCAGGAACATAGTAGGTGCTCAATAAAATGGTAGATATTATTTGGAGTCAAGGAAACTAGAGATGGGACCCATCTCTACCACATACTATTTCTGTGATTCAATATCTTAGTTCCATCTATAAAGTGGGAATAATAATGGTAAAGACAAATTAATCATAGATGATAAAGCTGGAAGCAGTATAAATCATAAGGTATTATTCTGGACTTTGAAGTTTCATCTGACTCCCGCAGTCTATAATTTATGAACTGATAAAGGAGCAATCTCGGTTGTACTGTGGAATAGAGCGAGATGAGAAGGTTTGTCCACAAAAAGAGCTCAGTTTCCACAGCAATTCAGAGATTATTTTCAAAGTCAGAATGATAATGTTGAGCTACAAGTCTTCTAGAACATGTCAGTGGGTTTTCTCTTGTAGATGAAGATAAGACAGCACTATATTTTAGGATCAAAGCTAGTGTTATAGTGGAACTAAAACTCTGTTAAGCTCGAAAAACTGGCACTTATCATGGCTTTGTAAAGACACTCTATTTGTTTATTTTGAAAACCCCAAATTTTCTTGTAGAAAATGTCAAGCACCATCAAAATATTATGTTTTTTCAATCTGACAAGCACCCTCTCATTACAAACAAGCAACTTTCTCCATTATAGATTTAAAATAAGGTAAAGTGGTTCCATTGATCTAACTATTTCTGAAGCTGTTGAAGAGAAAGAGGATATCACACACACACACACACACACACACAGAATGTATTTTTATACAGTTATATAATAATATATATAGAGAGATTAATTTATATAGAAAAATATGTATAGTTATATATAATATATATTTAGAGATATATACATATATTATATATATAGAAAATATGTTACATAGAGTTACACATAATATGTATATAGAGAGGTATATAGAGAGAGACAGAAAGAATATATAATATATATGAGCCATCTTCAATTATTGATAAAATCGAATGTCACCATCTGCCTGAAAGAGTTAATCATCTTACCAAATCCTCAGCAAGTAGTTTACTCAGCTGTAGAGAATATTTGAGTGGACTAAGCATTTTTGTAAAGAAGTTACTATTTTCAACAAACACATGAAACGATGCTCAGCGTCACTCATCATCAGGGAAATACAAATCAAAGCCACACTGAGATACCACCTCACGCCAGTCAGAGTGGCTAAAATGAACAAACAGGAGACTATAGATGCTGGCGAGGATGTGGAGAAACGGGCCCCCTCCTACACTGTTGGTGGGAATGCAAACTGGTGCAGCCGCTCTGAAAAACAGTGTGGAGGTTCCTCAAAAAATTAACAATAGAACTCCCCTACGACCCAGCAATAGCACTGCTAGGGATTTACCCAAGGGATACAGAAGTGCTGATGCATAGGGGCACATGTACCCCAATGTTCATAGCAGCACTTTCAACAATAGCCAAATCATGGAAAGAACCTAAATGTCCTTCAGCTGATGAATGGATCAAGAAGATGTGGTTTGGGATGGGGCAAGATGGCAGAGAAATAGGAAGCTCTGTACTTCCCGCCTGCATCTCTTAAACAAAGAAGGGCTGAAGCCAAAGGACACCGAACCGCAAGAGTCTGGGAGGAAAAGAGACAGAGTCCACTAAGAAGACAGCCTCATAAGTGCGTGATTGCGAACTGGGGAAGCTAAAAACGGCCGGGACCGGAGGCTTGGAGGGGAGGGAGCCCCCTCCGCAGAGAGACCAGGGGAAGAGAAAGAGCAGCTGAAACTGCTCAAAGAAGATGTGGTTTATCTATACAATGGAATACTACATGGCCATGAGAAAGAATGAAATCTGGCCATTCGTAGCAACGTGGATGGAACTCGAGGGTGTCATGCTAAGTGAAATAAGTCAGGCAGAGAAGGAGATACCATATGTTTTCACTCATATGTGGAACAGTAGAAACTTAGCAGAGGACCATGGGGGAGGGGAAGGGGAAAAATAGTTGGAGAGAGGGAGGGAGGCAAACCATGAGAGACTCTTAAATACTAAGAACAAACTGAAGGCTGATGGGGAGGGGGAGAGGAGAAGGGATGTGATGGACATGGAGGAGGGTACTTGTTGGGATGAGCACTGGGTGTTATATGGAAATCAACTTGACGATAAACTATAAAAGAAAAAAAAAGAAGTTACTATTTTAAGTACAATAATAACAGTGGCCCTAATACTTGAAAAGATGCCTAATTCAGGTGGCTTGATTTTCTCACATGAGAAACAGTTTTCCCAATTCTTCACATTGTAGAAGAATTATTGGTTCAGTTTTCAAAGGTTAACTAATATCAAAAGTAAGCTTTTCTTATGAAAAGTGAACTTTCTCACTTTGCCAAGACCATTTTCTTAGCATGGCACATGGACACTGGAATCCATATCCTGGACTAATAAAGAAATACTTCTTTACGCTATTTCCTCCTAAGGTCATGTTGCCAGAGTGGCAAGTGATCTGAACTTAGTAAATATCAAATTTTCAATCAGATGTAGTTGAATAAGCTTCCATGGCAACTTTAACATGACATGAATCAATGTTTTTCAAAAGAGCCCGGTTTACTAGTATCCCACATATTTGGAGAATTCCCTTTTTCTTCCTGATAGAAAGTACCATTTTCTTGAGACATAGTTGCCCTTCCAATTGCATGAGGAAAACCACAAGATCGTGACCGAGGAAAACCTTCAAGTCTGTTGTACAAGAAATACTGCGAGGGACAGGAGAAGAGAAGGCGTGACAGGACCAGACCCGGAAGTAGCCAAAAGTTCCTCTGGGAACCGAGGATTAGAGGCTCCAGGAAGCGGATTTGACTCAACATAAGAAAGAATGGCTTAGGTCAAAGTTATTTAAAGATCAAGTAGGCAGGCACCCTGGGAGATGGTAAGAGCTTGTCTGTACCTGAGATATCAAGAGAGGTATTAGGTGGGTGGTTGGATGAGAGACTCACTGTTTAGTGAGAGAGGCTGCTCACTAAAATTGCCTAGGGTTCCTGTTTAAATTTTTTTTACATTTATTTATTTTTGAGAGAGGAAGAGAGAGCACAAGTGGGGGAGGGGCAGAGAAAGAAGGAGACACAATCCAAAACAGGCTCCAGGCTCTGAGCTGTCAACACAGAGCCTGACACAAGGGCTCGAATTCATAAACCGTGAGATCATGACCGGAGCCAAAGCTGGACGCTTAACGACTGAGCCACCCAGGCACCCCTAGGGTTTCTGTTTAAATACAAATTCCGGGGCCCTATCTCTAGAGATTCTGATTTCATAGGTCTGAGAGATAGAGAATCTGTGTTTTTAACAAGTGCCCTGTGTGGGTCCCACCCAGGTCACTCTCTGATAGTTCCAAACACTTGGTTCGTATATTCCTTTTCCTTGGTTTCTCACAGCAGAAAGGTTGGGAGGGCGTTGAAGGCTGGACTGGGTGGTTAGTAACTGGTGGGGAAGAGTCATCCAGGCCCATCTGCAAGGCACTGTGTCATCCAGGACAGTGGGAGCCCCGCTAAGCGATACGTGAGACCAGGCAACAGGGAGGACTCGTCAGGTTGATGCCAGCTTGCGCTGTGCTGGTGAATGTTTAACCACCACCACCAAAAATAATAGATTAATAAGTAAATAATTAGGGGCACCTGGGTGGCTCAGTGAGTTAAGTGTCCGACTTCAGCTCTGGTCATGATCTCACCGTTTGTGAGTTTGAGCCCCACTTCAGGCTCGGCGCTGGCAGCTCGGAGCCTGGAGCCTGCTTCGGATTCTGTGTCTCCCTCTCTCTCTCTCTCTCTCTCTCTCTCTCTCTCTCTTTCTCTCTGTGCCCCTCCCCCCCCTCAAAAAACAAACATTTAAAAATAAATAAATAAATAAATAAATAGCCCAGATGTCTTCGTCTTGCCAAATTCTGGATGTCAATACATGTGTACACATACGTGACCAATTTCACGCTATCTACATGGCATCACTGAACATAGGTCTGGGAAGAGACGCCCATGATCAGCACACGTGGGCCGGTGCTGAGCCAGTGTGGCTCCCGGGCAGGGCTCAGAGAAGACAGGAGAGCTCTGCATTCAGGTGCCCCGACACTTAGCGCACCCAGCTCCTGGTGGGCTTGTGGTGCCGTACGTGTGTGTCCAAGGGTAGCGGGTATAGGCTACTGTCATACTCCGATGTGAAATGTAGAACTGGGTTGAGGGCGAGGCTGTAGACACATGTGTGAGTCCTTTCCTTTGTCATTTTTCAGAACAATGAGTTGTCTGTATTAGTTCCAAAGGGGACTGAGAAGGTTTTATTCGTGGTCAGTGTCATTAGAAACTCACAGATTTTGACATATTCGTTGTGTTTTAATACACTGCAGTTATTTTTCATATTGATGCAGACTGAGGACCCCTTGCTGTTGGCTCTGGAGTGGTTTTAACATGGTCCCAGGGGATTGGGGAACTTCCTTACTTAATAGCACACCTTCCTGGGGTTTTTTTCAGATTGTGGCCCAAGACAATCTTGTTTTAGCTCATCCATGCTTTCAAGAAGATTGTTGTGTATTTGTTTTTTCGTTTGTCCTCAGAATCACCCAGACAATCATTACCAGAAGTGGCCTCACCTCGAGATACCAAATTCATTTGTTTATCTAACCAGTGCTTTTTGAGAACCTACCACAAAACTCGATGCTACAGGGAAGAAGTAGACAAATCAGGCACACTTTTTACCCTCAAAGAATTCGCAGTTGGCTGAGGAGTCTGAAGCATGGGCACCAAGACTGGTGTGCAGAACGCAGAAGCGATGCCTGTAAGTTCAAGCAGATTTCAAGGGAACTGGCAGTCAGGGAGGTCTTCAAGGAGGAGGAAGTGGTGCCTGGAAGCTTGAGCAAGACTGCACGTGCTGAAATAGGGGGATGACTGACTTTTCACTGTTAGTCGTAGCTGCTCCCTCAGCTCAGCAGACACTGCTGGGAATGTTCAAGGACTGTGTACCAGCAGCCTCCTGACATCCGGGGAGACCTGTCCCGAGTTATTACAGAGGAGGGACTGCCTCCCGGAAGGGACCTGGGCCCTTTACCTGGTGGCCTCCATTCCAGGATCCTACCGTGTGCACCATTAATCAAGCTTCTGCATAAAAATGCAAAGAGCAACTGAAGAAGCTTTATGACCACAATCTCCTCTGTGTGGAGCTTCACATATGAATCCCCACCAGACGCCTGAGGATTAGGAGCCAAACTTTCATATCTGTTTCTACAGCCAACTTCTGGAATGAAAGAGATAGTGGAAGTGAACCCGTTTTTGGAATGTTCACGTTCAACCAAGCCAAACCAAACAAAAAAGAAGGAGAAGGAGAAAAGAAAAAGTAGCACAGCGTAGCCCAGGACACAAAATTAAAAGGCAGTTTTCCCCACACAGTAAAGGGATCATCTCAAATCCTCATGGAAATAAGAAAGGAGAGCATCAGCGCTGAGCATGAGATGGGGCAGCAGCCCCGGCACCCACGGGGCCCGCTGGCGAGGCGTCCAGAGCACAGAAGCCCCGGCAAAGGCCATGTTGACTTTGTGTGGCCTGCGGTTCTGGCTCCTGAGGGACCTGTGGGGCCAGATGGTGCCGAGGGGACAGAAGGGCTGGAATTCCAACAGGAGAAATGAGTTTTGAGTGGATGTGTTAGGGGAAGGGGCAGTGGCTCAAAACCCTTGGGCCCAGAGATGGAAAAAAGCGCAGACACCAAGACCAAATGAGTCCTTGCCTCAGACTAACACAAACCACATTTCCCTCAGGGCACTGACCTTTCCACCAAGGAAGGAAATAAAAGATCACCACCTTTAACTTGCAGGATGCCTTAGGAACCACAGACTTTCCTTTCCTCCCCCCTCCTTGGTGCTGCAGGGGTGACGCTGAGCCCTCTAAAGAACAGGAGGGCCTTTCAGGCAGAGTGCCAGGAATCCTTGGGACACCGGGGGTCCTATCCATCCAGAGCCACCTGGACAGGTGAATGTTGAAAGGTAAAGGATGTATAAGTTCTCCATTTTCTTTAGAGCATGGGTATAGCATTTGCAAATGTGCTGGTTACATCGAACCCTAGAAAACGTGCTGCTGGGGCGCCTGGGTGGCTCCGTTGGTTAAGCGTCCAACTTCGGCTCAGGTTATGATCTCACAGATCGTGGGTTCGAGCCCCGCGTCGGGCTCTGTGCTGATACCTCAGAGCCTGGAGCCTGTCTTCACATTCTGTGTCTCCCTCTCACTCTCTGCCCCTCCCCCACTCACGTCTGTCTCTCGCTCTCAAAAATAAATAAAAATTAAAAAAAAAAAAAAAAGAAAACATGCTGAGATCCCTGGCCCAGGGTCTAATATGAATCAAGCAGGTGGCCATTAATGCGCAGTGCCAGAATGGGGTTTAGTTGTTGGGTCACTGCTTCATTCAGGAATCTGAGCAATGTCAGCAGTAGAACTTTCTGCAATGATATAAATGTTCTAGACGTGTGCTGCCTGACACGTACCCACTATCCACATACAGCCGAGTACCAGAAACGTGGCTAGTGCAGTTGAGGGACTTCTTTTTTTTTTTTTCTTAATTCCAGTATAGCTAACATGCAGTGTTATATTAGTTTCGGGTGTATAATATGGTTATTCAACCCTTCCGTACATCACCCAGGGCCCATCGTGATAAATGTACTCTTGAGGGACTTCACATTATGTAATTTTAATACGCACCAGGGCATACCACAGTAGGAGAAAAGATGAGTTTCTCACCCTCAGGGAGCTGATTTTCTACAAGAAGAGTCAGAAAACATAGCTCGTGCATGAACCACACATTAAAAGAGTTTCATGAGCACCAGGAAGAAGATAAACGGTATCGTGAGAGAGAATGCAGTGAGCTCACTGGAGCTCCAGGGATTAGGGAAGGCCTCTCCAGAGACAGAACATCCCAGCTGAGATGGGAAGGACAAGAAGGGGCCATCCACGTGAACAGCCTGGAAAAACAGTGTTCTGGGCAGACAGACCAGCACAGAGCCTGTGTGGCCAGGAGAGGCAAGTGAACAGAGACAGATCAGTAGGGCTTCACAGGCCAAGGTAAGGAGTCTGGATTTTATTTTCAGTGCTGAGGGGAAGGTGCCAGAAGGTTCTAAGCAGCGTGGTATTTGATGGGCATTATGAAAAGCCACCCTGGCTGCTGTGTGGAGAGGAGCTGAGAAGGGACAAGAGTAAGAAAGCTCTCAGTCTCAGTGGGGCCCAAGGCTTCCAAGCAGGAACTTCGCTGAGCAGTGATCACATGGGCAGGAGTGAGGTGCCGAAGCATGAAAGGGGAGGGAGGTGGAAGCCAGAGCCGCGGTGCCCTGCACTCCACCCACAGAGTCTTCCGGGGAGCCTGGTGTTTCAGACTCTCCCAGGGAAGGAAGAGGGAAGCACATACCCCTGAATCCCAGCCCTCCTTTGGTCAGTGGGGGCCCTGCAAGGGTTGGGCCTGCACAGGCGCTGAAGGAGGTCAGCACCGGCCCAGAGCAGGAAGAGGGGGGTGCAGAGCTGGCCGGGCAGGGACAGTGCCAGGCTACACCGTGCCAAACCGGCTCCAGTCTTTGCAGAATCGGTGGTCCTGTGGTGGGATGACAACAGGAGCTTTGAGAACTTAGAGCGGTGCAAAAGAGGGGTTCAATGCTCCTTGAGACAGTCCAGGAACTGACAACATGGAGAGTTATTCTAGAAGCTGAGTTGTGGTCCTGGTGGGATGTCCAGACGGGAGCATGATCCCAGCAGTAGGGAAGGAAGGGTGGCAAGAGGTAGGTCCCAGAATGAATGGAGTCCAGGCCTGGAGAGGGTCCCCAGGGGTCAGTCAAGGAAGCTGGGGTAGAAGCCTCAGGCTGGGCAGCCCTGGGGAGAGTTCGGGGCAATTGAAGCAAAGGGGGCACATTACAGCCCACTTCTTCCCAGGCCTATGGTAACAAGGCTCATTCCTGACTCCCAAGGCTGAGAAGGTGGGTCTCTGGCCCCTCCTCCCTGCTTGGGATTGGCTCAGGAAATGGAGGAAAGAGAGGTGGCGGGATCACCAATGCATCACCCAGATGGGGAGACCATGCCACACTGCAAGGTGGCCTTGAAGGAAAGGGTGTACACAAAATAGGTACTGCGCCTTGGAGGGCCCTTCTCCCCAGGCTTCAGTAACTCCCCCGCTCGGTGATTTTCCTCCTTCCTCCCTCCTGTTTCTTCTCTGTGTCCCTCGATGGTCACTGCTTCCTGCACCTCCCCACCCCCAGCTCAGGCTCACTTCCGTCTCCCTCACCTTCAGATGTGATGCTGTCTCCCTATATAATTTCAGCTACGCCCATGGCTTCGCTTATCAGGTAGATCTTACAACTTCCAAGTTTGTTTCCATCCCAGACTTCCTTTGCAATTTCCACCCTCATCCATCTCTCCCCCTCCCTGAGACCTCACTCGAATCTCACGGGCATCTCAAATGCAGTATGGCCAGAGATAAACTGAGGTCTTCTCCACACCCGTGGCCCTCTCTGGGTCCCTACCTCAGGGCCTGTCTCCATGCAAACCATGCAAGCCTGACACTGGGGGCCATCTCCCCTTCTCACCAACCCCATTCCTCACCCATCACCAAGTTCTGCTGTCTTTCCTTCCCAGGGAATATTCCAAATATTCCATTTCCGTGTCCATCTCCATTACAAAGCTAGCATTTATGGAACTCTACCAAACTCTGCCGAATCACCATGAGCAAATGCAGCTTCCGCCAACCAGGGACTCTGGAAGGCAGTGGGCAGCTCATCCTGTCTGTCCTTGTGAGAGCTGCTTCTACAGCATCAGCTCTCCAGCCTGCCTTATCGGTGGGTTGTGCAGGCTCCCACAGCCAGAAGAAAACTGTCAGAGAATCACAGGTACTCACAACTACACCGCTTTCTACACACAGATACAAGTTCCCAGGGCATGTGGGCAGAACACAGGCATGTCTGCTAGAGTCAGGCCCTCTGAGCATTCCCACATTATTTAGTCCTCACACAGCAGTTATTTGAGGTAAGCTCTATCATTTCATGTTACAGGTGCACAAACAGGTATACTCTCTCCCCAGCTTTGGTCCATTGGCCTGGGAAGCTTCTAGTTAGTGTGCCTGTCTCAGTTCAACAGGATTTCCTCAGAGAAGCCATGCTTGACAGCACCCTCATACACAAACACATATAGGAACCTAATCAAAGCACTCTGTGACTTGGGCTGTCACAGCACTCACACGGTGGGTGACTTCTGATGGATGTCTGTGCCTTCTGTGAGAGCCAGTGCATGGTGATTCGCCCGTAAGTGCTTGAACATGGACATCCAAGCCCCAGTCCACTCACATGCACTCGAACCACGACAGAACGTCCTTGTGCAGAACTCCATTGTTCTGGGACTTTCCTCTTAGTCCTGTGCCCTCTCTCCTGATATATTTCCAACCTAAATCTTTCCCAAGAACTCTGAACCTCTTCCAACTCCAGCCCAAAACATGGCCACTGGGGACTTCCAGTCATGTGCCAACTGAACTCCCACAATACCATCAGGGAGAAAACTTCTGGGGCCCAGAGACCTCCTGGCCTGCAGTCTTGTCTAGATAGTGCATGAAGGAGTGTGGCCTCTGGATATAGATTGCCTGGATTCAGGTTCTGACTTCACCACTTCCTGGCTCTGTGAACTCCTCGGTCTCCTATTTGACACCTGTGTGAGGACTACAGGAGAAGATGAATGGAAAGCTCCGAGGCAGTGTGCACAGGATCCCCCTGAATAACGGCCATGTTCAGTGAGGAAGGATCATTGTGTCCACCCCAAGCTGCCCGTCTTTCCCTGCGAGGGCAGGATCTCTGCCCAGTCAGTTTTGCCTTCCTGCCTTCCTGGAAGGGCACAACCACAAGTAAACAAGGTGGAAAATTGGGAGAAGATTTAGGAAGAGATCCAGGAGGACAGATGAGGTGGAGCAGCTGTGACCAGGCAGGTTGGAAGTAGTCCAAAAAGTGTCGCCATGGACTCTCCTTAATGTTCTTTGATAGGTGCTAAGGACTGACCTGTGCGACCCTCCCCCCATTCCCCCATTCGTATGTTGAAGCTCTAACCCCCTGAGTGATTATATTTAGAGATAGGGCCTGTAAGGAGGGAAATGAGATCTTAAGAGTGAGGTCCTAACCCAGCGGGATCAGTGGCCTCATAAAGAAGAAGAGAGAGAGATCTCACTCTCTCTCTCTCCCCCGCACAAGGAAGAAAGACCATGTGAGGACAAAGTGAGAAGTCAGGAGGGGAGCTATCACCAGAACGTGATCGTGCTGGCACCCTGATCTTGGACTTACAGCCCCCAGCACTGTGAGAAATAAATGTCTGTTGTCCAAACCACTCAGTCTGTGGCATTATATTATGACAGCCCAAGTAGACTAACGTAACAGGTGAGAGTAACAATTTCTTTTCCTTTTTGATTCCTTTTGTCCCTGAGCTAGACTCTCTACACTGTGCAGAGGCCAGGTAGGCGGCTGTGATGGTTAATTTCATGCATCAACTTGACTGGACTAAAGGATGCTCAGATAGCTGGTAAACTGTTATTTCTGGGTGTGTCTGTGCCCATGAGGGTGTTTCAGGAAGACATTATCATTTGAATGGGTAGACTGAATAAAGAAGATGATCTCAGTGCAGTTGGGCATCATCCAATCCATTGAGGGACCAAATAAAACAAAAAGGCAGAGGAAGAGCAAACTTGCTTTCTTTCTGAGCTGGGACATCCAACTACTCCTGCCCTTAGACATTGGGTCTCCTGGGTCTCAGGCCTTCAGACTTGGAGTGGGTTGCACATCAATTCTCCTGGGCCTCCAACTTGCAGACAGCAGATTGAGGGACTTCTCAGTCTCCACAATCACGTGAGCCAATTCCCGTAATAACTATTTCTACATTTCTCTACATACCCCATTGGTTCTTTTTCTCTGGAGAATGCTAATACAGTACCCCTTGACCTGAGTCCCTCTCACTTTCTAGCACCAAGCACTGAGCCATGAGGGACACAGACATCCCATGTGCTTCTTGCCCCCACCACCAGGAAAATAGGCCAGGAAGCAGGGGAAGGTGTGCATGATGAGAACTGTAGGGCATTTATCATGGTAATAAGCACCCACCACTGTCAGGCCATGGAGAATTGTTGTGTCTCCATGGGCACTCTCTACCACTGCTTTCCTGTCTAGCAACTGTCTAGATTTTTTTTTATCCATTAACTACAGCTGCTAGTGACCCAGTGCTGATCCTGTGCCCAGACTCCATAGCAAAGACAATATCTATCATCTCAACACCACAGCAAGATGCTACAGTGACAGAACATATCGTGTGAGGAAAGTGAGACAGTCATGTGAATATGGTACCTTGCCCAAGGCTGCCCCACTCCCGGTGGCCACACCACACCTGAACTCAGGCAGTCTGGCCCCAGAGCCTGAGCTCCTGATCACTGTGTATGTTCCTTCTCAAAGACCCAACTGAGCCATTGGAAAACTGTGTAATGCTTATTTTCAACCCGTGTCATTGTATGCTGCTACTGTGCTCTCCCGCAGCCCTACACTTCCGACCTTCAAAGGGGCCGCGTCTCTTGCACCCCAGTAGAATCAACGGTGCTCTGTCCCTCACCTCTGAGAAGTAAACTGTTGGGCCATGTCCTTTCACCAGCCTTCACAGGGTGTATCACCAGCCGTGAGCCAGGGCACTGAGAGCTGAGGTCTGACTGTCCAACCACAACCAGCCCCAGTCCCACCACCCCAGGGTTCTTGCGCTAAGCCCTGGCCTTCTACCTCCCGCAGTCCCTGAGCTCTTTTTTGTCACAAAGATCAGGACATCAGTTTCAACCTTCAGCCTCTCCAAAGGCTGTGGCACCCAAGCAGGTCTGGCCTGCAACTTGGATAGCGAAGGTGCTACAAGGCTTTCTACTCCACATCCCAACAACCACCAAGTATGGTTGACTACTTCCAAAGAAGCGCCCAAATCTCTCCCCCTTCCTCTCATGCTCCCTTCTCAGTCTTTGGTCTTCACTGGTCTTCACCGGCACTGCCTGGCCTGTGTTACTGTGGGGCCTCTAACTCCCTCCCTGAGCCAGGCCTCTCATCCCCAGTCCCTCACAGAGTCTAATCCCATCGCTACCGCCTTGCACATCCTGTGAGCTAAGCATGGGGTTTAGATTTAAATGGTAGGGGAAAAAAAAGATTAACATTTCCTGATGTATGAAAATCACATGAACTTCAAATGTCAAATGTCTGTAAACAAGTTTTATTGGAATATAGTCACACTTATTCATTTCCTTTTACCTACCTGCTTACCAGGCAGTGTGAGAAGTAGCTATAATAGATTCCCACAGGCACAGCATGACCCTTTACAGGAAAAGTTGGCTGACCAATGATTCCACAGGGCTTTTCAAAATGCAACTCAATTAGATCACACCACTCCCAGATTTTCCCACTGCATTTAAATTAAACTCTGACCTAACCTTATACCCGACCCCCTCTCTGTTCTTGCCTCCATTGGCTCCCTCTCCCTGCCACGCAGCCTGCCCATGGCCCCCCTGTTCACCTGCTAAGCCCTTCACTTCCAGGCCTGGGCACCCCAACTATGCTTTCAGTCCTTGAGGTATAAAGTTAAGTTTGTTTCAGATTTTCTCTCTTTTTTATAATAGTGGCATTTATTGTTATAAACCTCCTACTTAATACTGCTTTTATCAAATCCCATAAGTTGTACAGATGACATGATCTTATATGTAAAAAAAAAAGCCCTAAAAATTCCACACACACACACACACACACAAAACTATTAGAACTAATAAACAAGTTCAGTAAAGTTGCAGGATATAAAACCAACATATCAAAATCAACTGTACCTCTAAACACTAACAATATACTATCTGAAAAAAAAATGAAGGTAACAGTCTCCTTTATAATAGCATCAAAAAGAATAATATACTTAGAAATAAACTTAATCAAGAAAGTGAAAGACCTATACACTGAAAACTACAAAATATTGATGAAAGAACTTTAAGGAGACACAAATAAATGAAAAGGTAGCCTGTGTTCATGGATTGGAAGACTTCATATTGTTAAAATGTCCATTCTATCCGAAGTAATATACAGATTCAATGCAATCTCTATCAAAATGTCAATGGAATTTTTTTTTACAGAAATAGAAAAAACAATCCTAAAATTATTATGGAACCACAAAGAACCCACCCTGAACAGCCAAAATGATCATGAGAAAGAACAAAGCTGGAGAAATCATACTTCCCAATTCCAAAATATATTACAAAGCGATATTATTTAAAACAGTATGGTACCGGCATAAAGATAACATACAGACTAATGGAATAAAATATAGGGTCTAGAAATAAACTGACATATACATGGTCAACTGATCTTCAATGAGGGTGCCAAGACCACACAATGGGAAAAGGACAATCTCTTCAACAAATGGTTTTGGGAAAACAGGACATCCACATGCAAAAGAATGAAACTGGACCTTTATCACACAAAAATCAACTTGAAATGGATTGAGAAGGGGCGGCTGGGTGGCTCAGTCAGTTAAGCTTCCGACTTCAGCTCAGGTCATGATCTCACAGTTCATGGGTTTGAGCCCCGCATCAGGCTCTGTGCTGACAGCTAGCTCAGAGCCTGGAGCCTGTCTTCGGATTCTGTATCTCCCTCTCTCTCTGACCCTCCCCTGCTCACGCTGTTTCTCTCTCTCAAAAATAAATAAAACATTTAAAAAAATTAAAAAAAAAAGAAATGGATTGAGAACTTAAATACTATTTTTTTTTTTTTGAGAGAGAGAAAAAGAGAGAGAGTAGGAAAGTGAGCAGGGGAGGAGCAGAGGGAGAGGCAGATAGAATCTTAAACAGGCTCCACACTCAGGACAGAGCTAGATGAGGGGCTCCATCCCAGACTCAGGGATCATGACCTGAGGGAAAATCAAGATTCCAGTGCTCAACCAACTGATCCACCCAGGCGACCCTGAGAGTTTAAATATTCTGAAAAGACCTGAGACTATAGAACTCCTAGAAGAAAACATAAGGGGAAACTTCATAACATAGGTCTTAGCAATGATTTCATGGGTAGGACACCAAAAACACAGGCAAAAGCAAAAATTGGCAAGTGGGACTATATCAAACTAACAGCCTCTACACAGCAAATGAAACAATCAACAGAGTGAAAAATAGCCTATAGAGTGGGAGAAAATGTTTGCAAACCATATATCTGTTAAGGAATTAATATCCAAAAATGTAAGAAACTCATACAACTCAATAGTACAAAACAAATAACCTGATTTTAAAATGGGCATACATGTTTCCAAAGACATATAGATGGCCAACAGGTTGTTTGAAAAGATGTTCAACATCACTAATCATCAGGGAAATGCAAATCAAAACCACAGTAATATCTCCTGTCATTCCTGTTAGAATGGCTATCACCAAGATAAAAAAAAAAAAAAAAAGACAAGTATTGGCAAAAATGTGGAGAAATTAGAGATTTTGTACACTATTGTTGGGAATGGTGTAGGCATTCTTTCCTGAAAGGAAGAGGATGATAAACAGCATAAAGTTTCCTCAAAAAGTGAAAAATAGAACTACTGTACAACCCAGCAGTCCCATGTCTAGGTATTTATCTAAAGAAACAAAATCAGAATCTTGAAGAGATATTTGCATTCCTGTGTTCATTGCAGCATCATTCATAATAGCCATGATTTGGGAACAAATATCTATTGACAGGTGAATGGAAAGAAAGTGTGATATACACATCAGAATTTTATTTAGCCTTAAAAAGAAGGAAATCTCAGGGTGCCTGGGAGGCTCAGTCGGCTAAGTATTTGACCTTGGTTTTGGTTCAGGTCATGATCTCACCGGTTCACGGTTTGAGCCCTGCATTTGGCCTGCACCATCAGCATGGAGCCTGCTTGGGATTCTCTCCCTTTCTCTCTGCCCTTCCCCTGCTTGCGTGTGCACACACACACACACACCCACACACACACTCTTTTTCTTTCAAAATAAATAAATAAACATTTTTTTAAAAAAGAAGGAAATCCTGCCAATGTACTACAATGTGGATGAACCTTGAGGACATGATACTTGGTGAAATAAGCCAGTCACAAAGACAAATATGTCATAATTCCACTTACATGAGGTATAAACAATAGTCAAACACATAGAAGCAGAGAAAATGCAGTTGCCAGGAGCTGGTGGGGTGGGGGCGGGGAGACATGGGGAGTTGCCGTTCAGTGGGGGTAAAGTTTCCATAATGCAAGATGAATAAGTTCTAGAGATCTGCTATACAACACTGTGCCTAGAGCTAACTGTACTATAGGCTTAGCATTTTAGGAAGGTAGCTCCCATGTTAAGATATTCTTATGACAATTTAAAAAAAAAAAAGCTCTCTGGCTTCCCACCTTGTGCGAAGAAAAAAACCAGTCTTCATATTGGCCTTTAAGGCTCCACCCTCAGCACCCTGCCTCATCTCACACTGCTCCCTCCCTCCCTCCCTCCTGCCACCGAGCCACATGGACCCTTGGCTGCTCCCCAGGGGTACTAGTTCAGCTTCCACTTCATGGCCTTTGCACTTTTGTTCCTTCTCCCCGGGGTGTCCTTCTTTTCTGGATCTCTCTATGGTTCTGTCCTTCACTTCCTTTAGGTCTCCGCTCAAATTCTATCTTCTCATCACCCTTCCAGCTCTAAAACTGCGCACGCGCACATACACACATACCACCTGTCCTCCCTATTACCTTCCTCTGCTTTATTTTTAGCCACATAACCAATCCCCTCCTGACATATTCTATAATTTGCCTATTGATTGGTTTGTGTTTGTGGTCTCCCACCAGAACCGCAGTAGAAGTTCCATACCCGCAGGCGGTGCTGCCTGTTCCATGTACTAGCACGTCCCCAACTCTTGAAACAGTGCCTGGCACACAGTAGATGCTCAATAAGTGTTTGATAGAGAAATCAACGGAAAATGAATGAAACTGGCTTTCTGGCTTTTACTTTAGTCTTGTGAGTCTTATCAGCATGAGAAAAATCATTTTCTAATTCATCGATTACAGAGGCACTAACAAACCAGGCAAGAACCGGACATGAACTGCAGGGACCCCACGGCTAGCCCAGTCTCTGACGTCTTTCTCAGACTTCCACAGGAACAGTAAATGATCTCTATTCCTTTGGCAGCTGGCACCTCCTCTCAGTCCTGCAAGAGTGCTAAGCTGCTAAATTGAAACCCGAGGCACAAGGAGATCATCTGGATCCTCGTGTGCTTGGACGCATACTGGGCTTTTGGGAAAGAAGGCCTCTGGAAGCAGAGACCAACGTGAAAGGGACTGTGTGAGCACTGCACTGTGGATGGAGATTGACAGCTTTGCAGTGGTGAGAAAATGACTCAGTCAGGACAGTATCTGCTTGGGCTAGTCCTTCCAATTAATTTATGTTCTAATGGTTAACTCACAGTGCAAAAACCTGGCAAACACATCTGATGAAAGCTAACATCCCCAGTGATGACATGTGGCCCCTGATAGGATGTGAGAAGAGGAGTACTTCACCTCCAGGGTGTTCTTTCCAAACCCAACCTCAGTCAAACCTTGAGAAGAACACTGGGCAAACCCGGACTGGGCTCAGTCAGGGTCACGGACAGCAAGGCCAGACTGAGAAACTGTCACAGACCAGAGGAGACTGAACGAATGTGGTGTCTTGGAGGACATTCACGGGAAAACTGGTACTTGAATTATACACTTGCTACACTCCCAAAGCAAGCAAGCCTCTTGAAAGCCAGCCCCAGGGACGACAAACTGAAATGCACAGGCGGCTCATCTGGAAGTCTTACAGTGTGTCTCTGAGAGACCGGACGGCTTGACTTGTGCATGAGGTTGTGATCCCATACCGGGTTGTCCCCAGTTCCCTTTCGGATCAATTCCTAGCTCTGTCCACTCTTTCCAGGGCTGCCTTCCTGCCTTCCTTCCAGACCACAAACACGCTCTCCGCTGCTCTAAGGTTTGGAAATTGTAATTTTTTCAGCCCTCACGTGTGAATCAACACGCAGAGCTCTCTCGGCACTGTCGTGACCAATCTCTCGTGTTGACCCTTCCTTTACTGTACATCGTCCATTGTGACAGCTACAGGCCTAGGCCGAGTGTGCTTCTGCTGCGTGTATCTCAAGAACAGCATAAGTGCGAAAACAGAATTTAAACCCATAAATGAACATGGCCCCAAACCTCCCCCACTTCTGTCTTCCACGCCCAAACCACCGCAGGGAACACCAGGATGCCTCCACTTTGCTCCCTCGTACTGGCCTGCACCATTAGGCTGGATAGCCTTAGGCACTGTTTCTGAAATTCCGATGGCCCATCGATGCTGTGAAACCAACAGGCCGTGTAGGACATCCACCAGTACCCCACATCCCCCAGTGACGTCATCTTATTAGGGACCCCAAACCTGGGTCCAGAGACTATGGTGGCCTCCATGGGCTCATAAGGGAAGGAATCAGGCCGGCCCTGATACTAGTGCAGCAATTCTGAGAAGACAAGAGGATGGAGTGTGTCGAAGGGAAAGGAGCAGGAGCCAGAAGCAACAGGGAGAAGCAAGGGCATGACTTGCTCAATGAAACACCCTGCCAGTAGGTCACAGAGTGAGGAATTGAGTCATCGGGGTTTAAGGAGTATCTAAAACTTAATCAGATGAAGAGAAAGAGCCTTTTCAAGGTTGAAAAGTTCCTCCATGTCTTGCCACATTCTCTTTTTCAGTGAAGTTTAATATCTGGAACATTCAGATCTCCTGCCGTCCTTCCTAATTTCCTTATCTTGTGAAATGGCATCAAAATCTGCATAGTTGCCAGAGCTGATGACTCAGGAAGTTCTGATATCACCTTTCTCAGGTCGTCACTGATGACTGTCAGTTCCACCCCCAGGAGACTTTCTGAATTCACTGCCTTATCAGCCCCCACCTCGACCACAACAGCCCCCCACCTCCAGCTCATGGCCCCTTCCGTTGTCAAAGGGACTTTCTGAAATCCCAATATGACAGGGCCACTCAGAACCTACACACCACTCAGGCTCTGCATTGCTTTAGGAGAGGTCTACACACTGCCTTGAGCTCAGCACTCTTTACCACCTGGATCTGGCCCCAGCCCCAGCCCCCTTCCACCGAGCTCCCTTTCGGGCCGTAGGGAACGACCCCGCCTTCCTGGGACACCCAGCACCCTTCTCTCCTCTGCTGCCTCTGCCGGGAAGGCTAGCTGACTCTTCCTTGTTACTCAAGACCTGGCTCAAAGGCTGTCTCCGGTGATGCCTTCTGGGGTACACCCAGAGGCAATTAGTTATGATCTTCTGTGTATACGATCCTCTGGGCACTGTCCTATTTTATTCTAGTATCTCATCTTACAGTAAACTTCTGAAAGGCAGAGGCTGCGTGCTTGACGGCCGGTGCATCACAGTGGCTCAAAAGATGTTGTAACATGAATGAATGTGATGGGGGAGCGTATGTGCGCGCTGAGCCAGAACAGCACCTCCACACAGTTCCTGAATGGGGATGCTGGTTCGAATACGACCATAGTCTTGAAAAGGCTTCTCCCTCCTGGGTGAAGCTGGGAAGCTGGCCACCTGAATTTGAAAGGCTGGGAGCTGTGGGGAAGCCCGGAGTAGCATCCTGTGGAAGTTACTGCGATGTGCTGACCTTACGTGGGGGGTGTGTGTGCATGGACTGCTATTTGCTAGAGTATTTGGGGAACTAGTACAAGAACAAACCTGCACGTCAAAGAAGATAATGGGGTGTTGGGTTAAACAGGTGTATTTACTGTAGAATTTTGGAGCCTTTAGTTTCCTGTAGATCTGTGGGTGCCCAAGGGTGGGGCAGCCAAAGGAGTGTCCCCAACACATCTGAGCCCCAGGGCACTCACTGCGGACTCCACTTTGGGAAACACCGGCCCCAAATGGTGGATTTTTACTGAGTGGCTGACGAAGGAACCAGAACAAAGTTTTTGCTCACTCACTCATCATGGTCACTCTGAAATATGTCAATCATTTTAGAATCAAACACTGGTCTTTCTCAGAAAGACCAGAAGAAAAAAGATGTCTTTTATGCAACCAGAAACCTTTATTCAGAATAAGCATCAACAAAATGAAGGTAGTTGCCTCATAAATGCAGGGTCACAAAGTGCTCAGAAGCAGATTAGAGAATTATGAAAAGACTTTGCTACAGATTAAAATATGGAATCATACAGAAAATACAAGATGAAACCCCACAGACGATGGCCCTCTTGCCCCGGCGCCCGGCGCAGCTGCGACCCCACGGCGAGGACGTGGTCAGAAGAGCCGTCAGCCCCGTCCGTGCAGCAGCCGGACTCCGCGTGTCCGTGACGACCGCCAGCTCGCGGGGACAGAGGGTGCGGTAAGTGCCTGCATGTCCATCGAATGGGACTCCCGGGGAGGAAGGACAGGGGTCCTACTGGGACTGCATCTGCCTCTTCAGCTGGGCGAGTCTCTGAAGACATTCGTCCCTCCACTGCCGTCTGGCAGCTAAGTGCTCTGGATCCGCGGGAACCTTCAGACACATGGCCTGGGAGCGGGAAAAGAAATGAAAAGAAAAGAAATCCCAGGGCTCGCAGAGCCACTAATGTACCAGGAGAGTAACTGTTCCTAGTTATTCAAACTGTGAATGTGCTCTTAACAACAAAAGAAGCTTAGTAAACCCTCAGTTAACACAAACTTTCCAAATCCACAGTGGCCCACAGCTCCTCTGAGACAACCCAGATGAGCTACCAGTTCACTGGCCACACACCATGGACAGGACCATGGACGCAGAGGTGGGAGTGAGGGACCACCGGAATGAAAGACAGACAAAACCTCACCTGGGGCCAGTGCTTCACTTGGCCAACACAGTCTCCACAAGGGGTCTACACACCTGGTTAACTTTATCGACTGTGGCCCCGGAAAACTCTGGAATGGGTCCAAATGTCTTCAGGACACGTTTCATGCCTTCACTGTATCTGTCACAGTAGCTCACCATGCCTGAAACCATGAAAGCAGGAACCCACACTGTGAGCAAGAACACTGCAAAACTCCAGACCAAGAAGTCTACACAGTGGGTCTCCCCCTGGGTCAGACTGCATGCGTTCTGCTCTGCTGGGTGAAGGAGAGGTGCAGGGGGACGTCACCACAGTCACTGGCCCGGGAACAAGCATCCTCACTGATGTCACTGTCCGAGCTTTCTATCAGATCTTAAAACCCTAAAGAGTAACGGGCCCTCAGGCCTCTGTCAGCTCCTCTTACGGACTTCCGAGTTGGCCAGCGTTCCTGCATGGATTTGTTAAATATTACATTAAGTTCTATTTTCACCAAAGAGGTCTCCAACAATGTGTCTCTAAGGTTACTTGTGTAAACAGCTCGAATGTACTAAGAATGCAAGATGTCACACTCCTTAAATCTGCTCCATGTCACACTCCCTCCCGGAGCTTGAACTACCACTGAACTAGGTGTCTACAAGGCTCTTCAATACAGTCTGCATTTATCTGAAGGGCAGGCTCTGCGTGTACACCTGTTTCAGCTTTGGCCAGCGGACCAGAGCCCGGCCACCCCACGCCCGGGTGGCATCTGTCCCCTAGCCACGCAGCTCTGCACCTGCTTCTGCAGCTCTGGGGCCACCGGGAAGCCAGACGCTAGAATGGGACCCTAGGATTCTGACAGGGACACGTGAAAACGAGGCTGGAGGAGGGGGAGAAGCGGTGCGGGCTAGGCAAGGCTGGAGCTGGTGTTTTCTGTTAGAAGCAGAGGTGTGGCGAGAGGAAGCACCAGGGCAGCTGCATCACCTCCTGACATGGGGCGGGCAGGGCCGGATCCGCTCTGCCCATCAGCCCCCACCCCCACCCCCCACCCCCAGCCGCTGTGGGAGTGAGCTCCATCACAAGTCGGATCCCAGGCCACTCCCAGCTGCGTGGACCAGGACATGCCTTCCAGTCCTGGGCCGCCGCTGGCCCATGTCCAGCATTTTCCAAAACCAGACTCAGTGGTCCATGAGTCAGGCTACAAAGATAAGGGAACAAACAAAACTGTAGATTTTGTAGAGATCCCAGAGTTGGGCTCTCACCAACCCCACAAAAACGGTTTAGGATTAATTTCAAATAAAAATGCTCACTACTGGAAGGGAAGGGAAGGGAAGGGGAAGGGAAGGGG
>CM053574.1:75566402-75627422 GCA_028646485.1 Cryptoprocta ferox | reverse complement strand
GAGGAGAAATGGTTTTGAAGGGTAGACATTTCAAGCATATCAACTTTTCTGACATTAGCACCTATAATTAAGTGGTAGATACCGTCTTCTTAAAATAAGGAGTTTTGAATAAAAATAAGGAGCTTTGTTTCCTTTAACGTAAGGGAACTTGACAGTTGGGAAATCAGGAAGGCTCCCTCCATGTCCTAGTGCTGGCTGGTTAGCTCGAACACCGGACCACATGTACGTTTATTTCCTTTTGAAAATTAAGTATCTACTTTGCTATATCCATTTGTTTATTTATTCGAAGTAAAGGTGATAAAATCTAGACGCAAATACAGTGTATTCATTCCTTTTGGTGGGGCAGAGACCCCAGAATCAAATAAGCCGTAAAGACGCGAACCGAGCAGAGAACAGGAGGAGTCCCTGGGGCTGCGGGCTGCCACCCCGGAATGGAAACGGCGGCTCTCAGGAACCAGCCCCGTGTGAGCAGCAGCAACCCACAGGGTCCATTCATGCACCAGCTTTCACTTCTGGATTACGTTACATCTGCTGAATAAATGTTCACCTTTCCCTGTCCCTGTGAAGTCATTTTAATCTCCCAAGGGCTTTCTAGAACTTTTTTCCCTCTGCCTTTTATAAAATTTGTAGTTTTAAAGGGCATTTATTTCTTCAAAAGGGAATACAATATGGTAAAAATCCTTATAATGCAATTCGTAACTTCCCCCATACTGTCCAGGAAACCAATGAAAATTTCACTAATATAAACATACTTTCTGTAATACACACTCAGGCTCTTGGGACAAACAGCCCTGTTGTTTGTGATGAGGCTAAGGAACCAACAGGGCATGTGTGTGCAGACCGTCCCCGTCACCTGTAGAGAAGCCTGACGCCCCCAGGAGGGCTCTCCCACTTACCCAAAACGCAGTTCGAGGTGACTTGCAGTCAAGATCTGCATTGCCCCAGTACATTGATCACTGCTACTGTTATCTGTAGCATTTCTTCTTCCATTAGAGAAGTGTTAAAAGGAGCGTTTTGCTCCATTTCCACCAATAATTGTGGCTTCTCTACACTATGAAAGGAGAGTTGAGTGACAATTATCCCATAATACTAACTTCACTGGAAATGGGAAGGAAAAGAAACCACTTCACCTTTTATCCTTCTAGTCCATCCCTCCCTTACATTACTCTGAAATCCGGCCTTCGCCTGTATTTTGTCTCCGACACTTCCTTGCCCTCTGTCCTGTTCAACAATATACTTCCCAACACTCTCTAGAGCTTAGCTTCTTAGATTTTGAACCTAATTTCTTAAGAGATGTTTATATGGAATAAGAAAAAGTGGGGGAAAGAAGTGATTCTCATGAGACTAGATTCAGTTTAGCTTGCTGCTTTCTAACTTGGAATTCTTTGGTTGTGAGCCCACAAGTGCAAGACAATGTGCCTTCTTGAACCTTCTACATAAGCCAGGGTGGGTGGAGAGAGCGCAAGCCTTCCTCCGTCTGCAACTATGCCAGCAGGCACGCAGCCCTACTGTCGCCCACGGCAGCAGCCACTGTGACGCGCTCTGGGTGTCCAGTTTCTTGGAGAGCGCTAACCGCTACGCACACCAGAGGAGCCTGGTTTTCACACAGCGTATGAACACTCACCTACGTGAATTCACCTGCTTTTAAGAGACAGAGTTTCACAGAACTTATTAAGGAAGATCAGAAAGGCCCCAGAGCACAGAGCAACAGTATCTACTTCCCACCTGAGTGAGACCTCACCGGAGGCCAGAAACCTGCCTGGGGCCCCTTCACTCCAGCAGCTCACCTGGGCCACTGAAAACAGTAGCTCCAGGTAAATGAGCCAAACCCACCAAGTGGGCACCTCAATTAAAAAAAAAAAAAAAAAGCCCAGCATCTCTACACAGGAGGAAATTTTACAAGGCAGGATGGTAAACATTCGCTTCCACTGGAAGTGATTTCCAGGGCCTGCCAGATTCTGAGGCCCTCATTCCCCGGCAGAAGTAAACTCACGAGGTGCCCAAAGAGCTGCGAGGTATAAAATGAGCAGTTCTCTTCGCTGACCCAGTAGTCTCAAAGCTTAGCAAAGAAACAAACCCAACGATTTAAGTCTGGAGATTCCACTATTCCGTTGCAAAAACGTCCTAATCTGTAATCATTCTGTATTTTTTCCTCATGCACTTACAAATCTTCTGGGGAGGGTTAAAAAGAAAAAAGAACTGGAGGGGGAGTGAATTAAACAGGACAAACTCTGTATGAATGGAACACTGATTAAGGGACCTCACCTGTGTCTGCCATCCAGCCCAACATTTCCATCTGGTGAATCACGCCACCCTTGGAAGGCAGTCACTGTTGCCATCCCCATTTTATGGGGGGCCGTGGGGGGACTCGCTTGCACAAGGCTAGTTAGCTTAGTGGTTTGTTTGTTTTTTTTAATGTTTGAGAGAGAGAGAATATGCGTGGGGGAGGGGGAGAGAGAGAGGGAGACAGAGCACGAGCAGGGAAAGGCAGAGAGAGAAAGATACAGAATCTGAAGCAGGCTCCAGGCTCCAAGCTGTCAGCACAGAGCCCAACACAGGGCTCGAACTCACAAACCACGAGACCACGACCTGAGCCGATGTTTAACTGACTGAGCCACCCAGGTGCCCCTAGGCTCGTTAGCTTAGAAATCAGGTAGGGACCCAAGCCAATGGGCTCCACTGACCAGACCCCCTATCCTGAGAGCCTGTTCTTGCTGAGGGTTGCTTTTAAAAATCAGCCAAAAGGCAAAGTAGGCAAGCTGGCCTCCTGCTTTTTAGGTGCTATTTTATTAGATTAAAAACAAATCCTAAAATGTTTTCACCACTTCTAGGTAAACTGTAGCTTTAAGACTAATAACTAGCCTTAACCTGAGATGCTGGCCTTATGAAAACAACATCAGAAGAAAAGAATTCTCTCCCTCCGATCTTGATATATTCTGGATGACATTGTGCGGAATAACGAACATTTCCATTGGTTCCAAGCCAGATCATATAACAGTCTAACTCTGCTCTTCGGAATGCTCTGAAGTTGAAAACTACATCCGTCCACCATTATCATATTAAGCCAATTAGGTTTTCTTATCATATCTGCTTTGTTTGAAAAATTGCTACGGGCCTCCTTCCTGTCTGCCACGCTATTTGGTTCCTGAGTTTCTGGTTTCATTGGCTTCTGTTTCTATTTGTCTGAGAGTCAAAGCTCTTCTCAGCTGTCTCCCTATTGATTTCTCATGATACCTGAATTCTCTTATTTTTCTGAAGGAAAAAAAAATTAAAGAGAAAAACATGGTAGTTAACAAGCGGTGTTGATATACACGCCAAATGTTTAAATATGTTTGCCACCTTTAAGGTTCTGGCTAAAAAAGCATTTGAAATTCTCCCAGACCTTATGTCAAGCATACTCAGAACCCTCGTTTCATGTTTATGAGGGCCTCTCTCTTTACATGATCCTCCTGTGTTCAACTGTCCTCCGTGCACAAACGGAAGACACTCACACAAGGAGTTAGGGCCCCGTTCCTGTGGGGCCGCTCGGCCATGCTCAGTGTCCAGGGAGAGTCAGGTCAGGTATCCAGTCCCTTCGGCTTGACACACAAGAACAAGCCACTCAAGGCACCATGTGCACCTGCAAGATCCGTCTGGTAAAACTGCCTTGACGTATTCACTGGAAATCATATTTCATTAATTACGGTGGTGAAAATTGACGTATTACCAAAACATTGTGGAATTACAAAATTGAAGTCAAACAGACTCCCAGAAATCACTTAGTCTCATTTCCAGCTTCATTACAGGTGTCTCTGCTCGATATCCAAACATCCTGCCAGGTGGGCAACCAGCCCCAGCTGCTGCATCCACCCATGCGCAGCATGGCCCTCTCCCTCAAGGTCAGCTCCATGTACTGCCTGCCATGTACTGAGCCCCAACCTGTCTGTCTGCCATGTCACCCCCACAAGACATCCATGCATGTACACACACACCCTTCTCTGGTCACCTTCTTCTGTATAAGCGCCAGTTTCCCAGTATTTCAGGTCAGCGTGGACCCGTGGAGCTAAACACAACATTCCTCTTCTCCCTCTACATACCTTTTACAGGGTAATAATATAATTATTAAAATAATATGGCATAATTATGAAAACTATAACAACACAGAAAAGCAAAGAGGTGATAAAAGTTACTAAGTCACTTATAATTCCAACACTAAGAGATACCAGGTAGTAATGACATTTAGGTGATATTTGCCTAGATTTTCATTCGTAGCTTTTTAAACTTATTTTGTTTCAGTTTGGTGTAGGTTTTAGTGCTTGTTTTCCAAATGGTGTCTTTTGTTTCTGATTCACCTGAAGCGTGGCTGGCAGTTTCATTCTCGGAAGCTTCTCACCTTTCTCAATTTATCTTTTTGTTAGAGTCACTAGCTCGTGGGCTCATACTTCTCCCCCGGGCCCTTTGAAGTCAGCTTCCGGGGTGAACGACTGGCCTGAACTATTGCCCGTTCCCCCTTCCTGCAGAGGCACCTCCTCCCTCCTGGCCTCCCAGCCTTCTGGTGGGAAACCTCCAGCTCAGAAGGTCATGCTCAGAACATGCCCATATTTAGGCAGGAGACACGTACAGCATTTCCCCATCTGTCTTTCTTGACTCCATAAACAGCTGCATCATCCTTCTCAGGAAAACACAACTTTCTGGGGTACCACGTGGCAAAGTCCCGACAAGAGGCATCTATTTCTTTACTCCCGCCGGAGCGCTCTCTGCCACACAGAGCCCTGAGGCCCATGGATTCCGTGTGGACTGACATCTCAGGACACGGCGATCTGTCCTAAATCCCCAGGGCTGGCCACTGTCTCCTTCATACAATACTGTTCCTATTCAGTCGTTTAAAAAAAAAAAAAAAAGGCAAAACTGCATTGTTTACCAACCCCCTAAGAACAGGACACAGCATGGAATTCCCCTCTTAGCCCCTGTGGAAGCAAAGCATACCTTCCGCATTGAGATGCATAGTTTCTAGGGGTCCGATAAACGCATACCGCATGCCCAGGCCATCTGACATGATAAGGTCAAGGTCGCTCGGAGACACTACTCCTTCCTAAATGGAGAAAACGGGGCGGCACACAGTTGAGTCTTCCGGAAAAGACAATATTCTTCCATCCCTTTCCAGCTAACTCCTTGGGAGCACGGTCCCAACACCCCCTCCAAAGCTCCAGAAAAGTATTCTCATCAAACTTAGCATGACAAAACTGCAACATATAAACAGATCCTGAGAAGAGAATATTTTGTCAAAGGGTCAAATACCAACTCACTTTTTTCCAGAGCTGTAATCAACCTCCCATCTTACTGTGTCCATCTCCACTGTCTTCCCTTCCCTACACTAAAAACTGTGTATTGGTCGCAGCTTTGGAGAAGGGGGAGAGGGTGAAGGGAAGAGGGAGAGGGTGAAGGGAAGGGGGAGAGGGTGAAGGGAAGGGAGAGAGGGTGAAGGGAAGGGGGAGAAGAGCAGGGTGTGGGTGGGAAACGGCAAGGACCTTCTATGTATCTGCCTGGGATCTGGACGCCAAGACTGGAACCATCAAAGAACTGAAGAGTCATTCTCCGGGCTTTGCCTGCCTGCAAGCCCGGCCTTGTCCAGTTTTTAATGAGTTTATGAAAATGACATTCCTTGATGAAATGCAGCTTAGAACTGGTGTTGTTTGCAAGGTGGTGTTTGTAAGGTGGGGCGCTGGAATCTTCTGCAAACGTGAACTGCAAAGCAAGGGGCAAGTTGTTATGTGTTCAGGTTAGATGTCAGATTGGCCATCTGTGTTACTTGGCCTTTCTTTGCACAGCCTCAACCTCTCCTGGCTTCTGGAACGAGCAGGGATGCGTGAGCATGTGTGTGCATGATCGGGGAGGCCACTGCCACTTCCATCTCTGTTCGAGGATATCTCCCCCCTGGGCAATCTGGCCATCAGGGAGGCAGATGGGGAAGCCAGCAGACTCCCCCCTGGTCTTCACTGGTCAGACTGCTAGAATTACTGCGAAGTCTCCAGACCTTCTCTCCTGGCTGGTTTCCAACACAAAGAGCATGGTGAGGACAGAGCTCTCCCGCCTGATGGCCTGGCCAAGTCCGCCTTCTGTAAGTGGCCACTGAGCGTGGCTGCACTGGCTCACACCTCCTCCACGGGCAGCCTCGGCGGCCCCCAGTTCCCAGAAGGCCAGAGGAGAGGAGGCGGCGCTCTGCTGTGGAAATCTCATTCTGCCCATTCCCCCAGGGACACACCTCGGCTCTTGCGTCCACCCAGCTCCCAGGAACAGGCTCGGACATGTGGCCCACCCTACCCCACCTCTTCTGCTCTGGGTTACAGAGTAGATCCTTTACCTTTCCTTGGAAGGACTGTGTGTGGTCCTACTGAGAGGATGTCAGTGTGGCAGAGGCGCTGCCAGCAGAGGGCTTTACCAGGTCCTCTGGCCAAGGAGGGGAGCCCGCTTGCCCTCCAGGCAGCCTGGGAGGTCTGGGCTGGGCCCTCCACGCTCAGGAACTGGAGGCTAGAGGCCCCCCAGCTGTCCTTCCTTATCTTCTGGGGACTCTGTGACATCACAACTATCCAGACTTCAGAGTCACCCACAAGGTTGAGAGAGGAAGGGGACTTGTACCCCCTACCTCCATCACTTGCATCAGCTGCTGAGGGAGAAAACGGTGTCTCAGGTCCCTGGGGGTGTTCGGACCACCACGGCAATGTTGGGGAAGGGACCAGAAAGGGGACGGGGCCAAAGAACCAAAAAGACAGAGCCACTCCCGAAGGCCAAGTACCATTTAGGCATGACTGAGAAACTCTGTTTGAAAGAACTACCTTCCATCTAGTCCTGGCGGGGGGGGCGGGGGGGGGCGATAAACAAAGAAGTGCACAATCCATACATAAGTGGTTTAGAGAAAAATTATGGAGCAGGCCTTGCCCCCACCTGCCGACTCCGCTACACCTGTCCTCCTGACTGAGTTCTCCTCCCTCCTTCCCAGAGGCAAACACGCAGACTGTTGTAGTAACTGTTTCTCTACTTTTAAGATTTGCCACCTATGTTTACATTCCTGAAGCACAGCTCCCCTCTTGCCTCTTTTCCTCTTCAAAATGGACTCAAGCTGTGCATTCTTCTGGGACTTGCTTTCTTCACTCAACTTGATGCTTTTGAGATTTGCCTGTGCTGTGTGCAACAGTAGCCTGGCCTCCCTTGTTGACATTTACTAATCCACCGTCCTGCTCACAAACGTTTGGGAACATTCTTGTTCCTGGCCCTCGGGGCACGCATCCCAGAGGACAGCAATGGCCTACGGCACACAGAGCCTCGACTTGACTGGATGACGCTAGGTGCTTCCCAGGTTGGTGGGACATGTGCTCACCGCCTCCGGCTGTGTATATGGGTTCCCGTCGCTCTCCACAACCTCTCCAACACACTTGATGGTGTCACACTTGTGAGGCGCTGCTAGTCTGCTAGGCTATGACGATGTCTCACTGGGTTTCCTATCCGTCCCAAATCATCCGACCGAATGTTCACCTGGACTGCTAAGGAGACCAAATTAATTTACTCAGTTTACTCAAAGGCCAACAGGTTTTACCCCTCTTCAACTTCACGGCAAAGCTTTTAAGTGGGGAGGGGGCAGCAACAAGGAGGCAATGCTATACAAAAGGTCCAGGGTAATGTCCAGAACTGTCAAGAAACTGACCATTGGAGGGATTCCTGCCTTCCTCTCCCTCCTCACCAAGCTCCTAGGGTAAGGGTGGCTTTGGGTCCTCTCCTTAGGCTGCCTAAACGCATTCGCTGGTAGCATTCCTGCACCCTGGGTGCTCAGGAATGCTGTGAAAGGCAGCCAGGCAAGGGCTCTGCACACCCGCCCGTGCCCTCCCTCGGGGTTCAGGTCAACATCCCCAACAGTGTCAGGTGTCCCTACAGCACTCAGACTGTAAAGGATGCAGATATGGACGCCACCCACTGCTTGCAATGTTTTTCACCTCCGCTCTCTTCCTCTAGAATTGTATTTAGTATGTGTACAGCTAACTTCTGAAGGACCTCAGAATACCCCAGAAGTGAGCCACCCAAGAGAAATAATTTTGGATCTGTAAGTATGTGAGCTAACAGTGACCCCGACTAAATAAAGCCGTAGAAGGATCCTCCACGCTACGGCACCGTGCAGGGGAGGAGCCACACGTCCCTCCAATTCCCAAAGGGTCTCCAAATGACAATCTGTGTCTTATCAGTTACTCTTCATTAGTTGAACAAAGAGGAAAAGAGCTTTAATATCTTCTCTTTCTCAGTCCTTCTCTCTGCCCTATTTGGATTTTCTGAAGCAGATTCTCGAAGTTTGAGTCTTTACCCAGAAGCTAAATGCAGAGAAAATAAATGGTCACAAGTAGTGCTGCACTCAGCACTGAACCAAAGGTTCACACTGGGGATATTTTGCAGCGGAGCGTGCTTAATTTTACTGTTAAGCCTCACTCCACCTGGATCCTTAGTGACCTCTGTGGCCTAGATGCTAATATTCTCAATAATAATTACAACTGATAGTCACAGTGGCATAAGAGGCAGAAAGAGGTGCTTGAATTGAACACACTGATCGGATCATTGATTCCTCGGAAATAGGCTGCACGCTGCACGCTTGTTTGAAGAATGAAACCCTACCCCACTCCAGTGTGTCTGTGGTTCAAGGAGCATTTGTCAGTATGGCCATCAGTACTTCCTCCATTCTGTGGCATACTTCACAAGTCACAGGGAAAAAGAAAAGCCCCAAGTGGTTAAAAGATTCCAAAAACTCAAATAGAGCAACGAATACTAGACCACTGTTAGTTTGCAACCTGGTTTGCAGGCGCCTGGGTGGCTCAGTTTGTTGAGCGTCTGACTCTTGGTTTGAGCTCAGGTCATGTTCTCAGGATCATGGGATCAAGCCCTGTGTCCAGCTCTGAGCTGAGTGTGGAGCCTGCTTAAGATTCTCCCTCTCCCCCTCTACCAGTCTCCCCCGCTTGCACGCATGCTCTCTCTCTCTCTAAAATAAAAAAATAGGGGCACCTGGCTGGCTCAGTCTGTTAAGCATCTGACTCTTGATTTCAGCTCAGGGCATGATCTCATGGTTCATGAGTTTGAGCCCCATGTTGTGCTCTGTGCTGACAGTGTGGAGTCTGCTTGGGATTCTCCCTCTCTCTCTGCCCCTCCTCACTCGCATGCATGCACTTTCTCTCTCTCTCTCTCTCAAAATAAATAACTTTAAAAAATAAAATAATAGATAAAAAGCTTTTCAAAAATCCTGGTTTGCATCACGTCCTGAAAAATCCCTCAAGCAAGGAGAGGCTGCCAGCGTGCTAAGGAATCCCCTTTATTGAAACCTTCTTCCTTCTAATTCCTCTAGCTGAAACCTAAGACTCCTCACGACCAGCTGGCACACTCATGCCCAGCACATGCTCTGTACTGGCATGCTGGGAGTGCACGCCCAGGCCGGGGTGGGCAGCAGGACCGCCATCCACAGGCAAGGAGAAAATGCAAGACAGTTACTGAAGTACTAAATCACCGTGATATAACCTGTAAGTACAATTAAAGGTTTGGGGATGCATCAGGCAGGATCCTACCAGAGAGCGAGAACTCGGAGGTTATATATACGTAGCGAGATTTATTTCAAGGGATTGGCCTGTGTGATTGAGGGCACAGACACATCTGAAGTCTGGAGCAGGAGCTGATGGTGGGGACCGAGGTTCTGCCCTTAAGGCCTTTCAACTGATTGGATGAAGCCTTCCCAGGGGATTGAGAAAAAAATCAATCTCCTGGACTTAAAGTCAACTGATTATAGAAGTTAAACTAATCACATTTACAAAACAGCTTTACAGCGACATCTAGCCCATGTTTGACTGAATATCCGGGCACTCTGGCCCAGCCAACATGACCCTCGCCAGTGGACAGAAGTTCAAAATATGGTCCTCACCTTCAGATATCTTGGGTCTAGCCCTTTGTTTGTGGGGCGGGGAAAGAAGGAGAGAAGACACATCGAATGGCCAACAATAGGCAAAAGGCTGATCTGGTTTTCTGGACAGGGGAGAGGGTCTGACATAGTTTAGGGATGAATACTGATGCACAAACCTCCTGGGACTATTTCCCCTACTGATCACCAGCTACACAGATTTAATTTTCCTTCTCTCTGATCATCCCATTATCATATTAAGTTTTCTGATTCAATTCATGTACTTTTTGCAGACCCTCTCTTTCATTCCCTTTTCCCAGTTTTCTTCATGCCATCTTTCTTTGTCCACTTCTTTTTGACTAATCCCCAGCTTCTGATCTTCTTCTATTTTGTTTTGCTCTACTTTTCACGATACTCGGACCTGAATTTTCAGGTTTTTCTTGTGCAAATACCGCTTTAACTTGGCTGCCACCACCATCGCTGCCAGGAACACAGATGGGCTACAGAGGAATCTGCACTGGGTCGTGCACAAGTCCTTATGCCCCTCTCCAACCGCAGCTGCTTAGCCTTCAATCCACTGTCTCAACTGGTAAATAAGAGCCAGAAAAAGTTTTATCTTTGGAAAATGTCAGATAATGAAATGCAACAAAACAGCGCATGAAGGGGCCACTGGACTTATTTTAGTATCTCTCTGGCCAGGGGTTACAGAAAGAGAGCCCACCTCAATGTCTAATTAGAGCAAGGAAGGGGCGCCTGGGTGGCTCAGTGGGTTGAGTGTCCAACTTCAGCTCAGGTCATGATCTCGCGATGTGGGGGTTCGGGCCCCACATCGGGCTCTGTGCTGACAGCTCAGAGCCTGGAGCCTGCTTCGGATTCTGTGTCTCCTCTCTGTGCTCCTCCCCCACTCATGCTCTGTCTCTCTCTCAAAAATAAATAAAAACATTAGACAAAATTTAATTAGAGCAAGGATGTAACAGAGTTAAACTTCAGTGAGCTCCCTGCCTGCAAAGATGTTTTCAGAGATGGGCTATACAAGAATAATCACTGACGTAGAAACAACTCAGTTTGAGAGAGGGGTTTTGGACTCTCTTTTTTAGAAACACCCAACGTGAGTCCTGGTGACTGGTAGAAAAAGTAATATAGTTACAGAATTTGAAGGATGAATTAAGAACTAGCATGATGGTCCACAGTTTTTCTCATGAGAAATGAACTAGAACCATGAGTCAGTTCCCTCCATTCATATACATTCTTTGACAAGAACAACACGAACCTGACTCCAACCACTCCCACCCGACGAGAGAGAAGGTGAGGCAAATGCAAGACTGTAAGTGCTAAGAAAGAAAAGACTGTTAAGTGTGGCCCCACTATTACTCAAAGGCTTGTGGCCAGTTTTGTAAGCTGCTTGGCTTCCTGCCCAAACCTACAAGTTTTCTTGGAAGCGAGGCATAAACATTCCTGCAGAATGACTCCAGCAAATTCTGCTAACTCGTGGAAGGGCTGATCGAACACCACATTTGGCTGATGCAACAGGACACTGATTCATAAAACACCCAGTGTCCAGAGCCTGCTGAGAGGGCGCTCAGGGGAAAGGAGAGGAGAGGGACCAGGTAGGTGGTGAGAGGCAAGTCCACGAGCACCACTGAGAGCAAGGGATATGGGTCAAATCCAAGGCATTTTCTCTATCAGGTAGCAGAGACATTGTTCCTCTCTGACGGGGAGACCCCACTGCTGGGAATTATTCTACAAAAAGGTCCCAGAAGAAGAGACTATCTGGGAGAAGAGGTTCATGGAGGCATTATAGTGGCAGAAGAGTTGAAACTACCTTAAAACAACTTATAATAGAGGGGCACCTGGGTGGCTCAGTCAGCTGAGCGTCTTACTTTGGATCAGGTCATGATCTTGCAGCTTGTGAGTTCAAGCCCTGTGTCGGGCTCTGTGCTGACAGCTCAGAGCCTGGAGCCTGCTTCGGATTCTGTGTCTCCCTCTCTCTCTGCCCCTCTCCTGCTCATGTGCTGGCGCTCTCTCTCTCTCTCTCTCAAATAAAGATTTTTAAAAATTCACAACTTAGGAGAAAGATTAGATTTTTTTAAAAGATCAACTAAATGAAATATCATGAAGCCATTAAAAATGGAAACTCAAGGAGAAGTATTCTTAATAGAGACTAAACAGGAACACAGAAAAATAAAAGCAGTTGACTGCTTTAGGGCAGGGGAAACATAGGTGGCATTGTTTTCCCTTTGAATATTCTTCAAATTCAAGTGTTTAAATGGAACCAAACCAAAAGCAGGAAAGGGAAAGAGAGGAAAGACTATCCTAACACAAGGCCTGCTCCAGAGCTCTTCAGGCGCCAGGGGGTAATAATTCCCTGGTGGGTCTTTTCTTACTGTGCTGTGCTCATAACAATGCTTTCAGGGAGAAAACCAATAGGAATTTTTTTAATGTTTATTTTTGAGAGAGAGAAAAACACGTGCACATGAGTGGGGGAGGGGCAGAGAGAGAGGGAGACAACAGAATCTAAAGCAGGCTCCAGGCTCTGAGCTGTCAGCAAAGAGCCCCACACAGGGCTCAAACTCACAAGCCGTGAGATCATGACCTGAGCCGAAGTCGGACGCTTAACCAACTGAGCCACCCAGGAACCCCATCAACAGTATTAAAGATTCTGAAACAAAAGAAAGAGTCTTGACCTGAAAACAAACTCAGCAGAAGGAATCCCCCTTCTGTGCAAACCTAAGTGTGCAAGGGCAGCAGCGCCTTAACTGGGGGTCCTCTGGGGGTAAGGTTTTCACAAAAGGGTTGGTGAACACGGAGGGGTGGAGGCGCCCCCTCCAAGAGCAGAAGCAGCCTAGGCCCGTCTCTGCCTGCCCTTCCTTTGTCATTCCAGCACAGCTTCCTGTATCCCGTCCCCATCCCCCGGTCACAGGCTGGCCTCGTGCCCAGCTTCTGCCTGCCCCTCACCAAGGCCAAGGGGGCCAGGTGACAGGGCTGCACGGTTTGAGTTGTCCCCTACAGCCTCCCTTCTCCACCTTTTTTCATGGGGTCCCCTTCCCACCTCCATTCTCCCCTCTGTTCCACTGCCTGCTGACTTTCCAGTCACACCGGTGGAGCTGAGATCCAGCGTTTTACACTGATTGATTACCTGATGGTGACAATAAGTAGTCTGGTGTTAGGGTAAGAGTATTTTCATTGAATTTCTTTTTAAGGGTTGTTAAAATACTAGCATTGAAGCTTTAACTTTAAACACTATTAAAGAAATCCAGGCATGCCAGGCAGGTTTTTAAAAAATTAAGTATGTGGTTGATGTTTTCATTATGTTTGTCTGTTAATAGGTCTGGAGGTGTCTCTAAAATAAATCAGTAGGAGCTCTCCTTTCATTAGGGCTTTGCTGCTTGCCAATGTAACCTCCCATAAAACAGTAAATAAATCCTATCATAAAAATTGTCTACTTCTTACAGACCATCTCGACTAGAAGGAATGCTAATTACCTGATGATTCCCAGCCAGCAAACAAAGCTTTCAGAGGGAAGGAAACTCCAGTTTCTTTAGGGGCCCCCACTTTCCCTGACTGCTCTGGAGAGAAGGTGTCGCAGCCTACAAAACTTCTTCGGTGTGTCCACAGCTACTCGAAGATGCTCATGAAGTCAGACAAGCTGGGAGGGTGGGGACGCACCGAGCTCTGCGCACGGGGCAGCGGGGGCACGCGGCCCTCCACTCAGTGAGAGGCCAGAGCTGCATAAACAGACACTGTGTCTGCACAAAGCTGCCTGCCTCCTGCCCCACATGCCAGCAGGCTGTCACAGGCAGTGTGACACACCTCAGGTCACATCTGGATTGAGTCCTCCTAACCAGAGAGCCGACTATACACCGCCTCTGTAGAGCCTCTGCCTAACTTACTGCTCTTCCATTAACACCTACTGAGTGGTGTGCCTGGGTGGCTCCATTGGTTGAGCTTCTGACTCTGCATTTCGGCTCCGGTCATGAGATGGTGCCTGGCATTGGGCTCTGCTTGAGATTCTCTCTCTCCTCCTCCCTCTGCCCCTCCCCTGCTTGCACATTCACTCTCGTTCTCTAAGTAAACAAACACACACTTGCTGAGTCGTGGGTATGGGTTCTGATACAGTCCTGGGGGTTCTGAAAATGCCAAGATCCTCAGTGTCCTTTGAGGGCTGTGACATGGATGAAAAGCATTGCCTTCTCTTGGGATCCCTAAACAAGCATTGCCTTTAGGAAGCTCTCTGAATTTAAGCCAATATGAAAGCAGGTCTCAGCTAATCTGGAAAATGGTCCTGGTAAAGGTGACACATGTGCTCCAAAGGCCCTGCGCTCCCAATACATGCCTGCCGAGTCGCACTGAGAAACAGAATGGAGCCCAGGAAAACAACAGTTGTGACGGATTCGTGACCGCCTTTGGGAAGACTTCACAGGGTAAAAGAGCTAAGAGAATCAGAGCTAAGAGAGCTGTTGAATATTCTCAGGTGATGAGCTTGCTGCCACAGAGAGGCTTTGAAAGGCAGAAAGACGGGCCAGGAGGGCACCCCAGGAATGGGAATGAGGTGGAAAGTTGCGTGTGCTTCAGGTGCTGGAGGGCTGGGAGAAGGTTCCTTCGGCCTCATCAATATCCATGTCTGGGCTGTAGTTTCAAGAGGCAGAACAGGGACACCTGGGTGGCTCAGTTGGTTGGGCGTCCAACTTTGGCTCAGGTCATGATCTCACTGTTCGTGGGTTCGAGCCCCCCATCAGGCCCTGTGCTGACAGCTAGCTCAGAGCCTGGAGCCTGTCTTCAGATTCTGTGCCACTCTCTCTCTCTCTCTCTCTCTGACCCTCCCCTGTTCACACTGTCTGTTTCTCTCAAAAATAAAAAAAAACATTAAAAAAAAAAAAAGAGGCAGAACAAATATGGCAAAAAAATGTCCTAAGAAAAAGCTTTGCTGGGTGGATTCTGCCCTGGTGAGAAAGGAAAAAGAACGCACGGAACAGGGCACACCGTGGATGAGAAGCTGGGAGACGAGTGTGCACTTGAGGAAATGAACATAAAGAAGGAAAGACAGTGCGGGGCAGGCGGGGGCATGGGAAGACCCAGGGGAGGACAGGAAATGAGAGGAAACAGGCCTTCCTGTGTGAGGCCAGGAGAGCAGCCCCAGGCCGGTCCCTGCAGGGCGGCCCGGGGCCCGGAATGAGGTAGGCAGGGAGAGACGGCATCTCCTCTGGAAGGACAGGAGGCTCCGAGCAGGGTGCAGAAACTCTCAGACCCCAGACTCCGCGAACAGGACTGCTGCCAGCTGGTTCTTTTCAACCACAAGGACGTTCAGTCAGACTCTTTATACATTACCTCTTTAATTAAAAAAAAAAAAAAAAAAACCGAAATTTTTAAGTTTGAATTTTAAAACACATACAATGTAGAAAGCCTGACAGTGGAGGGTGTGGTGTGGAGGGGAAGAGCTTGGGGCTTTCTGGGCTCCTCTACTTCCCTTTACATAACCCGCCTTCTACGTGACTCCTCTTGCCAGGTACACAGACAGATGCCGCCAACATCTGAACCATGATATTTTGCTCAATCAAGCCTCAGCTTTTTCCTACTGGACACGTTCCAGGTTAGCCGTAGCCTGGAGCAGTCCACAGCGTTTCCAGCACCTTCCCTCCAAAGAAAAGCTGCTCATATAACCCCACCTTGAGTTGCCCGGAAGCGACTGCTTTGAACATGCTTTCTCTTGTTGAGACTCTCAAGCCACAAGACTACTGTTGCCTTTCCTGGTCCCAGAGCCTGTGCAACAAGTGACAGCCTGATTCTGCTCTATTTTCCTCGTTTCCGCCTCACTGCCCTATCTTGTACTGTTTTTCTTCCAGAGATAAGGTGGAGTGATTGGCAGGGAATGTACAGACTTGGTCACAGATACCTATTCAGGGGGACACTTATGGAAAAGAGCCATCACTGAAATTACGGGTGTCCCCAGGCTGTCAAGAAACTACAGGCCATGGATATACAGCCTCCTGCGCAGAATGCTGGATGTGTGGGAAGTCAACTTCCTGAGAATGTGAACTTGGAGAACGGAACCTACGCTAATACTAGTTTATAGAAGGAGAGAAGAAACCAGATGACCGGCCACTTCCACATGACCACAGCACATGTGAGAGAAATGTCAGAGGTAGTTACAGTAGTGAATTTAGAATTGGGGTCATCTTTGCCCCTAAAGTGTGCTCACCCCTCCCCCCCCCCCGCAGTTCCCCTGTGTGTCATCTCCCATTCCATAGAGAAAGCCCGCTGTACGTTCTATGTGAAGCAATTCACGATGAGGCAGGCTGCTCATTTGGCGGGCGGACAACATGGAATCAAGTGCTCGCCACCTGGTGCGCCTCATTTGCAAGTACGAGGAGGCTGCTCACTTCTGGAGACCCTCCTCTGTCCACACAGGCCTGTGACTCACAGGAGGAAAACCTGGCCATGATTTGCATCCCTGCTCCAGAAAGGCTCCAGGAGGGTGGCAGATGAGACATGTGTGTGCAGCAGGACAAGGATGACACCGTCCGGACAGCCTCCCTGAACCAGTTCCGTGGGCCACAGCGAAGGCCAGCTCTGATCTGGAATGATGACTTCCATCTCTCATGCAGTTACAGACTAGTATTCTTCTGTTCTAATGGGTTTATGTTTTAATTAAAAGTGAATTAAATCCGGGACGCCTGGGTTGCTCCATCAGTTAAGTGTCCGACTTCATCTCAGGTCATGATCTCATGGTTCGTTGAGTTTGAGCCCCGCATCAGGCTCTGTGCTGACAGCTTGGAGCCTGAAGCCTGGAGCCTGCTTCAGATTCTGTGTCTCCCTCTCTCTCTGCCTGTCACCCTCTTGCACTCTGTCTCGCTGTCTCTCTCAAAAATAATTAAAAGAAAAAATTTTAAGTGAATTATATCCTTTTTTTAAATTGATTTTCACATGACTTTTGGATAACCAGAGGTATTCAGTGTCGCAAAACTAGGACTGGAAATCATAACTTACAGAATGACCAGGTGACAGTCTCTCCGCTAAGCAGAAGCTGCTTGTTTATCTACTGTGAGCCTGAGCCAGAGCATCAGAAACAAGGGACATACAGACACAGAAAAACGTGGAAGGAGAAAAGACAAATAAAAAGGACAGCAGAATATACTATTTCTCCCTGAAATTAAGACTACATCAATTGAAAGTTAAATTAGTATTTAATGTTCTATTAAGGAAGAAAAATGCTACCCATAAAACTAAGATGTTAAAATGTAAGGAAAAAAAAGTTTATCTTAAAACAGATGAAATATAATCCATCAAGACTGTGAGGCCAGGGTCTTGCTGAGAGGGAGCAGGGCTGAATGTCTGCAGGGCTTATTAAAATGCAGAGCCTGGTCCTGCAGGTCTGGGGTGGGATCTCAGCTGGTGCATTTCTAACAGGCTCCCAGGCGAGGCCCCTGCTGCCTTCCCAGACCCCCACTCGTGTAGCCAGGATGTGAGTTTTTCAGCTCAGAGCTAACACACGGGTGGCAGCTGTTGTGTCCAAAAAAATTACACCAGAGTCAGAGAATCAGAAAACTTTGTCATCATCACTGTCACAACAAACCCTAACACTTACTACACTGTTTCCATACACCAGGCATGTTCTAAGTCCTTTACGTATAAACCTGATCCGATTCTCATCACGTCCCAATGAGAAACAGATCCATGGCCATCCCCACTTACAGGTGCAGACCCTGGAGCACAGAAGTGAAGCAGGTTTGAATCCCTACCAGACTGTGGAATGTGGATCACACCACCTAACTCTTGGGTGCCTGGGTGGCTCAGTCGGTTAAGTGTCCAACTTCGACTCAGATCATGATCTAACGGTTTGTGAGTTCGAGCCCCATGTCGGGCTCTGTGCTGACAGCTCAGAGCCTGGAGCCTGTCTTCGGATTCTGTGTCTCCTTCTCTCTCTGTCCATCCCTGCTCACGTTGTCTGTCTGTCTGTCTCTCTCTCTCTCTCTCAAAAATAAATAAAATATTAAAAAAAAAAACACCTAACTCTTGAGCCAGTGTCCTAATCTGTAAGGGCAAAAATAACAACAGACCTCTCATGGTTTTAAGATGGGATGATCTGAAAATATCTGTAAATCATGAAAAATATAAAGGAAAGTGCTTCGTAAACTTTTAAATACCATACAAACTGAAGTCACAGATCTTCAGGGGTTCGCAGTACTGACTCCTAAATCCTGTGTTAGAGTTTCAATAATTAAAGTCCACAGAAACCCCTCAATGAGTTTATCACAAAAAGTTTCCTCTGTTAATTTTACTACATGATGTCTGAAATATACTTTATTAATGGGGAAACAATTCTTCATAACAGGAATTAGATCCGATCCCATAAACTGCCTGACAAGAAAACAAGGGCTGAGTTTTTGCAGCTCAGGGCCTTAGGAACAGAAATTCACCCTCCCAATTACATTGCTCAGAAGGGTGAATAAAACCTGAGGTAAGCAATTTCCAAAGCTCATTACCAACACATTCCAACAGGCTGAGAATCTGCTGATGGCTTCATGATTCACTCCAGCTCACCTCCACCTACCCTACCGGGATGGGGCAAGAATTTATGGGCAGTACAAGCTCAGCTATTGTCTGGGCGAGGGTTTATTATCACAACACAACTTCCTTTATTGTGATCATTAGGTTAAGAGTATTGACTTGAAATCACATTCTTGGCCAAATGGATCTTGTCCCCCCGTGACCTAATCTTGGGCTACTAGACTATAGCCGGACTTGTCTATCTGACATTTCCAAGCCTATAAGGGCCAATTCTGAAGCCAAACTGGAAGGGGAAAATATGGGGTGAGCATCTATGAGACAATAAAACAGAACCCAGTAACCTTGCTCCCTCAGACACCTGGCTGCCCTCTTGCTCCCAGACAGCCCTTGTCCTTGCCAAGCTTCCATGGCTGTGTGGGGACAGACAAAATCACAGACGATGACAGGACAGTGTGTCATGGTCAAGGCTGCCGTGAAGACAAGGTGTGTCTTATTCCCAGCACTTTCTCTTTCTGACCTGGAAATGATGCCTGCAGCTTCTTTCCCCCTTCTCAAATGGACAGGCCTACACATGAGCCTCCCTTACCTTTTTCCGCACCACCTTTCTTAGAATTTCTCTTCCATGCTTGGCTGCAAGTATTAAAATATGCCCTCCACTTGGTGAATGAAACTGAAAACAGGAACACTATAAAGAAAACCAATGAAACAAAAAATTGCTTCTTCAAAACAATCAGTAAAACTGCTAAAGCTCTGGCAAGACTGACAAGGATAAAACGAGAGTGGACACAGATCCCCATATCAGGAATGAAATCAGAATTATCACTACCGACCCTGCCAACAACTCCAGGCTCATGATCTCAACAACTCAGAAGAAATGGAACAATTTCTTAAAAACCACAAACCACTAAAACTCAACCAAGACGAAACAGACAGCCTGAATGGTTCTTACAACCATTAAAGAGGCTGAACTTGTAATTAAAAACCTCCTGGAGGGATGCCCGGGTGGCTCAGTCAGTTGAGCGTCCAACTCTTGATTTCAGCTCAGGTCATGATCCCAGAGTCATGAGATTGAGCCCTGCATCAAGTTCCATGCTCAGCATGAAGCCTGCTTGAGATTCTCTCTCTCCCTCCCTCTCTCTCTCTCTCTCTCAAATAAAATACATATATACATAATTCCTGGAAAGGAGCCCTCCAGGCCCAGGTGGTTTCACCGGAGAATTCTACCAAACATTTAAAGAAGAATTAACAAAAATGTTATAATCTCTCCCAGAAAATAGAAGAGAGAAGACTTCCCAATCATGTTCTGCATTATTACCTTGATATCTAATGCAGTGTTGCCTTGATATCAAAAGCAAATATATAGAGAGAGAAAGGAAAACTACAAACTAGTATTTCTTCTGTTACCTTGATATCAAAACCAAAAAGAGAGAGAGAAAGGAAAACTACAAACTAGTATTCCTTCTGAACTTAGATGCAAAAAAATCCTCAACAAAACATAAGCAAACCGACCCCAGCAATGTCTAGAAAGAATTACACACCACCTAGTGGTGTTGATTCCAGGTATGTAAGGCTGGTTTGACATGGGAAAATCAATCAACGTAACCTACCAAATCAACAAAATTAGCAAGTGGCGAAACAGCATCCTTCTGCTGCTCTGACATCCACATTCGGACACAGCCATGGCTAAGTGGAAATGCAAGCCACTGTTCTGGCCAGGCCCCCTGCCTGTCCCACTCCAACTCATACCCCAACTTGTGGGTAGGACCCCTGGAAATTCACACTTGGATCTGACTTGTGCAGAGCTGTTGACACACAGACAACAAGGAACAGTATTCCTCGGGCCATCTGCTGATACAGCACCCTGGAAGCAATGTCCATGCAAGGTGTCTTAGTGCTCTGCGACCGAGTCACCTTACAGCTTTCGTACCTAAAGCACGCCAGCCCTAGCTTGGGTCAAAGAGAAAAGGCTCTGCCAAATTTCAACTCGCTCTGTGAATCCAGAAAGGAACAAGACTGAAGCAGCCATGGTGAGTCCTTGAGTCAGGCATCCCTGCTCACCTACACTTACTGTGCTCACTACAGTAAGGCTGGTGCTCCGGCCTACGTGTGAAACCCACTCCCGAGAGAACGTCTTCGAAAGATACACTCTGCAAGGCCTTTTCATCTTTTGAACTTAAAATGTATAAAAATCTTCACTTTTTACTGTAATGCTTCCCCAATCCAGCCCCTTTTTATATCAAAGTTGCCTTTAAATGTTTTGAAGTACACTTGGAACACCTTAAAATCTAAATTCAAGTTCAACTGGCTCTGAAGTTATGAGTCAAAGGGACATCATTTGGCCCCAGCCCTGATTGGGGCCCAGCGCGTGCGTGCAGGTTTGCACAGGTGACAGTAGGGCTCAAGAGACATTTGCTCATCTTGCCTGCCTCTCAGTGTCTTAAGTGGAAACAGACCACAGGCAACACAGGTTTTCTTTCAAGAAAGTCACGTGATAAAGTCAAGACTCCTTCAACTACCCCTCCTAATGGGCAGAAGTACAGATACACTATTCCCAGGAGGAGGGTAGTCCAGGGTGGGAGGAGGAGGCAGGAAAAACGTGCCTTTTGTGTCTGCAGGGTGCGTGTTGAGAACCCAGGGGAGGATTCTGTGGCTGCTCTGTGGCCAGGGAGCACTTCTCTCACAGCGTGGCTCTGCTAACCCGCAGGGCCCCGTGCACACTCTCGGACCCCACACCTGTGGCTCCTCCATCCTCGGAAGTTACTGCTGAGGGAGCAGATGTGCGGCCGGTGTGCCGCTGCCACCCGTGTCTGGTTGGCCAACAAAGCAGCAGTCTCTGGGCAGCAATGGTAAGGGCAGGTGCGATATGGGGGACCCCACACCCCCGGATGTTCGCTCTGCGAGCCCCTGTCCCACATCTGGAACACTTCACGTGTCACCAGAAGTATCAGCGGGGTCAGGGATGCCCGTCACCCTATTCGCAACCTGTAGTGTCTAGAAGCACCTTAATTTTGTCTGTAAATCATCTCTATTTTTTAAAAGTGACTGATCTTCTAGACATTCACCAAAGAAAATTCTTGAGGTTCTACTCACACTTTCTCTTCTCATTTCTGTAGCCTCTTCTCAGTTGGTCACAAACTGTACCCTGCTGGATTTCGGCACGTGGTGCCTGACAGAGACTCTGGGTACGGGAGTCCCACTGTGGGATTCTTAGGCGTGTCAACCCTGAGAACCACGAGTCAGTAACATGATTACCCTCAGTCTGCCATCAGCCACCAGGGACGGGACAAATTGGAGGGCGGACAAAACGAGGCAGGAAGAGCAGCCACACTCAGTGACTCCTCCAGCCCTCCCTGCAGTCCACCCAGCCAGGGGAGCACCGGAATCCACCGCCGCCGCTCCTCCAAACTGGGAGCCTCCAAACAGTGGCCCGTTCTGCCACATGGTCAACACGGAGAGGACTCTGTGTGTGACCCCCACGTATGTCCACTACACCAGACCTCCAGCTCTTCCCTCGGGCTGGCGCACATCTTTCTGATTGGAGAAAGCCAGATTTAACTCGGGGCTTTTCTTCATCCCTCTGGGGCCCCAAGATTCTTTACAAAAAAAGTAAAAACTGCCTTAAAACCTGTCTCAGTATTTCACATAATACTGAACTTTTCTGGTGGTCTGTGAAAGTGTTCTAGACAATTGGGAAAATTGTAAGAACAGTTCCAACAAGTGTTCTTGGTTCAGTGCGTTTTTAAAATATTCTACTATTGATACTCAAAAACACTCTACGATTACTGGGAAGTTAAAACAACGAACTTAACAGTGAAAATCCCAAGGAGGACACAGAATTGCAGCTACTGGGTGGCAACTGCACACAGAGTCAGGTCAGATGACGAATCTAACAGGGACAGGGCAGAATGCCATAACTGGGAGGTGGGAGGGTCACCCACATCGAGCACCGGGCAGCTAAAACACAATGCCCGCAGGCTGGCCTCCTGGTTCCCGCCTCAGGCTGGGACTGGCGGACTCCCCCGGGGTCTGTGGGCCTATTCCCGGAACAGAAAGTCAGCCCGAGCTCCATCCCCCTGGCCTCTGCACCCGGACAGGCCCTCACCTGCTCCAGCGTGTGTCTGCAACATGAGCGTGGACAGTGCTGCTTACTCACGCAGAAGCTGGGGACGCATCACCAGCAAGTGGATGGAAAACAGACAGTCTGAGCCCAAGACCCCTGGACTCTTCGCTGCAAGTCCTGGGGCTGCTCGAGGTCTGTCCTGCCTGGCACCAGGTCCTACATAAAATGTAGATGGTTCTCTGTACAAATGTATGCAGCGAGGTGGTTTTTAAAGTCACATGTAAAATCTTCTAATGAAAGGACAAGGTTAAGTGTGTGTGTGTGTGTGTGCGTGTGTAATTTCCTATTTATATTTAAGATAAGCATAGCGCTAACAAGTTGAAGGATTACCCACTGTTTCTTCCTCAAGCTCTTGAAATATACCGGGTTCCTTTAGAGGATACAAGTTTACTCATAATTTAATTTTTTCCTCTTGAAAAATTCTAACACCGGGGGAAAACCTGACTCTGTGAGAAAATGCAGTATGTCACACAGAGATCATTATGTGGTAAAGATATGAAAGTGTAGGAAACAGAGAAGTCAATCACCAGGTGTGAATATCAAATGACTTACAGTAACAGGGGAATCTCTGAAACATACAATGAATTGCTACATTACGTTTCATTTTCCTTGCCTGTTGACTGAACCTGAGAGAAGAGCTTGCCCTCAGTCCCTGGAACAGAGCAGGCAGGACTGAGCACTGACTCCCCCCTGCCCGCCCCCTGCCATGCGGCCACGGGACATGTCGCTCCCCTTCCCCTCCAACGGCCAGAGGCTGGGGGCGGCCCACGCACCTCCACGAGCCGCCAGGCCTCACTGATGATGGCATACTGCAGGCGGTTCAGGATAAAGCCGTCAATCTCCTTCAGGACCCTGACTGGGGACTGTCCGATCCTCTGCATCAAGGCGTGGGTTCTGTCCACCGTCGCAGGGGCCGTCTCTGGGTGTGGGACCAGCTCAACCAACGGCACGTAATATGGTGGATTTACCTTACGAGGGAGACAGACGGGAGAAGAGTCAGAAGACTGCCCTGGAGTTGGGATACCGTTCTGGCTGACTGCTTGCCCATCGCGAACAGGCAGGAGGTGCAGGTTCGTCTTGGGAAAGGCCACTTTAAGTCAGCATCTGGTGACAAGACACTTGAAATATAAAGCAATCCACAAAGGAGGGAAAGAAAACTCCTGAGCGTAGAAGTCTGTGGTTTTATTTATTGAAAAATCATAACCAGCACATGAGGTTGAAATCCGGAGGTACGGTGACCATCCTATACATTCAGGGCTCATCTCCAAACCCCTGGCCTCCCCCAGGGTTTCTCAGCTACCCGCTGTCTAGTGGGTTTCGGCCCACCCCCAGCCCTCCTCCAGAGCCGCCTCCAAAACCCTCACTGCAGGGTCTTCCTCTTCTACTGTGTCAGCGTTAAAAATTATTGACAGCGTCTTCCCAAAACCTGGTATTTCCTTAACTTGTCCATGTTGAGCCCCACCAATCAAATCTCACCTACACAGCGAGCACACAGCATCAGAACACTACCACAGCCTCGACATTGTGATACAGCCCATGGGAAGGGCTGGTCCATGATGAGTGGCCCAGAAGGAAATGTCTGCCTAGCCCAACGTTTATGCTTTGCTCTGGATTTCTTGGTTTACTGTGTTAAGAGTCCAAAAGAGGATCACCGTAGGTCCAAAGAAAATGCTGCTTCGTAGAACCTGATTAGCCTCACCATTAAAAGCCAAATGCACTGCAGTAAACTGTACCCAAAATGATACTTTTAAATGATTTTTCCTCAATAGAGGAAAATTGATAGAATCTTATAGTCACTAAATAAGTACAAGAAGCATCCTTTCTTTTTTAAGTAGGCTCCATACTCAGCGTGGATCAAGACCTGAGCTGAGATCAGGAGTCGGATGCTTAACTAACTGAGCCACCAGGCACTCCAAGAAGCATCCATTTAAAATAACTTCTACAGGGGTGCCTGGGTGGCTCAGTCGGTTAAGCATCCAACTTCGGCTCAAGTCATGATCTCACTGTCCGTGGGTTCGAGCCCCACATTGGGCTCTGTGCTGACAGCTCAGAGCCTGGAGCCTGCTTCGGATTCTGTGTCTCCCTCTCTCTCTGCCCCTTCCATGCTCGCACTATCTCTCTCTCTCTCAAATAAACATTTTAAAAAATAAATAAAATGACTTCTACAGAAAAAGGAAACAAAAACTTCTTTCTCCTAGGACACTGCTTAGGAGTGGCCTCTGGTCCACACACAGCTTAGCTTCGGAGGTTCCCTGTGCTCTCGGCTGGCCCTCATCACTCTCTAGGCCCTCTTGGAAAGCAAGAGAGGATGGCATCTGTTGTCAGATAAATAAATTATAAATCAACTGATTTCACTTGTCTCCTGAATCACAATACCTCAACTGAAACACTTATCTCCTGCGTATAATCATCAAACTCATAAAAATGTCTGGCCTCTGGCCTTTCCAAAGATCAGAATTTGGAGAACCGGAACCATGTGTGTCTTAAATGAAGTTTATCTCACTATAAAACAAAGATGTAGGCCCTGCCGTCTCTCAGTGCTGCCGGGCTCATGAGCAGCACAAACACAGACTGAGACCCCAGGTGAAAAACATCTGCATGCACACCTTGCACATTTCCTCGAGCACGTATCCCTCACAGCTGTCCCTCCCTCCCCTCCCCACCTTCTCCCTAAATGGCGGTGCCCTGGCTGCCACCGCTGGCCTCCCTATGCCCACTCTCAGCCTCCCAGGGCTTCCCCACCCCCACCCGAGATCTCACATGGAGCTCACCTTCCCCTCAGGCCACATGCACAGCCGTGGACGGGACACACCCCTAGGATACCCCACAAGCATACCCCCGACCCGTCAACAATTAAACGCCCGTCTCTCCCACCCCCCACACAGAGTCCTCTTCCTGGGACCCCATCTTGCCAAGAACACCATCACAGCCCCAACACCCAAGTTAGAACCGTGAGAAGTATCCCTGGCGCCTCCTCTCCTCTGCCCGGCCCACTTCCCCCATCAGCGATTCTACAAGTTCCATTCCCGCTACCCACACTTGCTCAGGCCGCCACCTTGCACTCAGACTCTGGCCTCTCTGCAGGCTCATCCTCTCTGCCACTGCCTGGGGAAGCCCTGTCAGATCCAGAGGCGGAAAGTAGACCAAGGCAACTGGGGCATGGGGTTGCTGCTTAATGGGGACACAGTTTCAGTGTCCCCAGAAAGCATTCTGGGGACAGAGCTCCATGTGAGGGCTGCTCAGCAGTGTGAGTGGGCTTACTGTTGCCAGACTGTACGCACTGTTAAGCCTTGTGTGTATTTTATCACAATTAAACTTTTATAAAAAATTTAAAAACAGGGCACTGGTTGTACCTCCTCCAGCTCAAAATGCTGCAGGACCCTGATTCCCCAGCACCCAGTGACACCCAACTGCATGATCCAGGTCTCTATGCTCCCTACCACAGGCCCGGTGTTGGTGCTGTGCTCCCTACAGCAGACCCGGGCGTCGGAGCTGGGCTCCCTACCACAGGCCCGGCGTTGGCGCTGTGCTCCCTAGAACAGGCCCGGTGTTCCACCTCTGCGTCCAGGCACTAGAGCTGGTGAGTTTCTGGGAAAGGAGCTCCTGGGGCCTGAGGGCCTGGATGGCGGGGCGGGGGGGAGGTCTTGCCGTGGCGCCTCATTCTGTGACAAGGACACAGATTCCTACTGCAGACTCTGAGAATGACAGAGATCAGACCGGTGGAGAGATGGGAGGAGGGACGGGTGGGGACAGGGAATAAGCAAAGAAGGGACTCTCTCAAAAAGGAAAGGAACAGCTGGGTTTCCTGGAACGCTATTCTCTTTCCCACACAGCAGCGCCTGTGCCTTCTGTGACTGGAGTCTGTGAGCTACACCGAGAAACGTGCCCTTAAGAAATGGGAAAAACAAAACGAACGAGGGAAAAGGAGGCACCTTCTTTAAAGGTTACAGGAGCCGGTCCACGGGAGCGGAGCAGCGCTTTGCTGGGGGCCCTTTGAGGGCTCAGGTGGAGCTGGGCGCACAAGGGGGGCATTCTCTATTCAGCCCGTGAAAAGCCTGCCCGGGATCTGGACCCGAGCCTGGGAGGCATGTGATCACGGAGATAGCACAGCACGCCCAGCACAGAGGCTTCGTTTATTTCCTCCGCAGCAGATGTAAGAGAGTTAAGCTGGGAGGAAAGGCGGACGGCCCCTTCTCCCAGAAGACAGCTGCAGTAACGCGCACTGCCCCGCGGGGAGGGGGCCCTCCTGACCAGGTGAGCTCCTCTTCTTTACCAGAGGAGGGGACGTGAACATGAAGGAGCGGCGTGTTTACAGCAGGCTGAGAGGATTTAATCCCACACGAGTTTGATAATTTTCACAGTAATGTCCTTTCATTAGTGACAACCTTCACCTTCACCCCCCTTCCTGAACCCTCCACAGAGGAGGGGGCAACCTGCCCCTCTGATGGGCAGCAGCTGAATCTGAAACAGGCACTGCCTGCACACGCACACACATGTGCTCTCTAGAAACAGCAAACTTAGAGATGAACATCCAAATTACCACCAACACGAGGGCAAATGGTTTCGGGGGGTAGGTGGGAGAATAAGACAGAAAAGGTGCCAAGTGTAGGCAGGGTGCTCACATGGGAACATTCTGGCACCTTACAGTAGTGCCTGGTTTAATTCCAGGCTGACTAGTAACCAGTGTGAGGCCTGTGTGTTCAGGAGCTGCTTCCACTCAACACCAGAATCCCTGGGTGGACGTGCATCCTTCCCAGGCAGCCTCGTCTACAGAGCATCCACAGAGCGGCACCAAGAGCATCTGAGGGGCTAAAGCAGCCCCCACCAGGTCCATGGGACCACCATGTCCCCAACTGAAGTACGGTTGTAAAGTGTGGCTGAAACTGTTTTGATTGGTTGCTAACATAGATCTAAGTACCAAGAGAGATCACGACCCAACTCAACTTCAAGATCATCATCAGCGAACATCTCCCAGCCACCAGACGACCATCCCTGAGCCCCTCTACACGACCACAGGGAGATGAGGCAGACAAGGAAAGGCACTGTAAGAAACATTTGAGAGGAAGAATGTCAGGGACACATGACCACCCCTCTTCCTGAGCCTGTCACTTTCCTGGCTCTAGTCTATGAAGCCCCCTCAAAAATCCCATTCAAACTACCTGTGTGCTGAGAGAGCACACCCACCTGTAGTGACTTCTGCTAACTCCTCTTCCCTCCCCCCAGTGCTGAGGTGACCTCCTGGCCACCCCACTCCCCGCAATGAGACAACATGTGTTTGCCCAAAAGACAACATGTGATGTTGAAACTCATTGGCTGTTGGTTCTTCTGTGAGGGGCAGAGGCAGCAATCTCTCGCAACTGCGGACTATCCACTTTTGCCACAGCCTTTCAGAGGCACGGAGGGGCTTCCTTCTCCCTTATCCTATTTCCTGTCTGGGCAAAGAACTGTGGGTGACTGGAGCAGGACGCTGAGGCGGTGGCGTACAAGCTGATGCTCTGGGCTGAAGGGAAACGAGCTCCTCAGGGACCATAAACGGTTCTGGGATATTTAGGGACTGCCCGTCCAGCCCACGTTGAATTGTTCAAGGCGCTTTGTCCCCACTTTCCTTGAGTTCAGTGGAATGATCTGGGCAGCAGATCAGTGGGCAGCATCAGCGCAGAAGAAAGAAAGGATAAAATTCCAAAAACGGCCAACTTGGGTGATGTCATTTGCTTTAATTAATGTTGGCTTAGGTATAAAACGATTTACAAAAAAAGAAATTAATTTTTGAAATAAGGTCTGAACTTACTTTGGTTATGCTATTTATCTTTGCGTAAAGAAGTAAAAGCGAGCAATCCTAAAATGGTACGAGAAATATCATTATTCAACAGTCCGTCAGAGGCACTTGTTAGGTGTGACAGGAGAGTGAATGAGGTGTGGATTCCTCCACCAGGTAGTTTAAAGTTAAGACACATGGGTAAAAGTCTTGTTAAAGGACTTACGAACTATTTTCTAAACAATTTGACTTAGTTGGTTTTTTTCTTTTCTTTTTTTTTTTTTTTTTTACTTAGAAAGAAAATTACTGGTTAGAAATTCGAAGTTTTCAAGCAAGATTAACAATCTAATTAATAAATGGTTTACAGTTTCTAAGAGTGCTTTTTTACAGACATGTGAATGGCATAAAAGCAAGGCATGTCATGCTTCATGGAGCTTGGTAATTGGATGCTTCAATTAAGGCCCCTCTTGGTGTGAATTTCCCATAACTGAGTGGTAGTTAAACATAACTGGCTTCCTTCTATATTCTGTGGGTTTAAGTCTCTGTATTTTAGGACCACTCTCCACTTTCCCGTGTACTTTAGTCGGAGGACATCCAGAACCATACAGTTGTTTGAATGGTGGTCCAAGCTGTCCCTCCTCTCAGCACCCAGAGTCCAGGAGGCATCTGTGACCTGCCCTTTTTCCTCACCTCGTTGAGCAAGCCCCTTACTCTCCCCACCCCCACACTGAAGCTACTCTTGCTCACAAAAGGACTTGCCCTGCTCTCAGTCCAGGACCCTCAGCCTCACCGTGGCCCTGGTGGCTCACACCTGGGATACTGCCCAAGTCTGTGAAGAAGCCACCCCCTCTCTGAGCCGTCTTCAATACAGAAAGAACCGTCTGATTACCTTCCAAAGACCACAAATTCCACCGCATGGCAGGGCTGCTCTGTGTCGAAACCAGTCCCATTTCTTCAGAGTAATGCTCATGACTCTGTATACCCCACCATTCCCAAGCCTCCTGGATCTTCCCTCCTGCTCCCCAAGTGCATGAGGTATGTGTGCCCTTCCAGCCAGGCGGGCCTCCTCACAGTTCTGCAGGCCCCATGCTTGCTCTTGGCCAAGGGTCTTTGTTTATCTTCTTTCCCAGCCTCACACTCTCTCCTCCCTCGTCAGCCCAGATCCTGCCCAGCCTGGCCCTGGCTTCTCCGTGTGGCCCTTCCCCATTCACCTCTGATGGCCTGCTGGTGCTGAGGGTGTGGCCACTGTCATCTACTGTCATATTTATATGGCTTGAGCTAAGTTAGCTTTTCTGTCCTAACAGGCTGTCCCCAGTTTTCCAAGGTCACACCAAGCTCACAGCTGGTACTCAACCTTGGATCTCCTCTCTGATGCTCCTTTCCTCACATTAATACGTTGATCTCAAAAAGATTTACTGAGTGCTTGCACACCAATCTGTAACTCACTGTCCAACAGGCCTCATCATGCACCCCCACTGTGTAAGTCTGACCAGTTGGGTGAGAGGGAACAACAACAAAAAGGGAGTATAAGGTCTGAAGTCAACCTACCAAGCCAGAATCTCAGGAGCAGAACCAAGAATTTGCATTTAAGTAAAAGTCCTCCTACTCTGAATTGTGTTGAGGAAACTGCACAGTCCAGTGAAATGGCTACAAAATCCTACCAAAAATGTACACATTTTAAAAATAATTCCCCGACAGTGGGATTATGTATTTACTACTCTCTCTCTTCAGCTAGATAGTGAGTTACGTAGGTGAGGGCGAAAGTGTGTATTGCTCACTCTATCCCATCATGTGTTAGGTACACACATACAATCCAAGACATTTTTGGATAAAATTCTTTTTAAAACTGCTGGCATCATATGACTCTCTAAATATACTGAAGCACATTAACGTATACAGTTTGAATTGTGCACAGTATGTATACAAGCGGGTCAGTCAGAGGGTACTGCTCCTGAAAACCAGGATGAGAGGCTACCGACACTGGCAGTTAAAGGCACTCACGGGATGGGCCACAACGCACTGTGCCACGTGTGCCAGGCCAGCGAACAGCTGGGAAGGCAGGAGGCAGGAGCTGGAGCTGCTGAGGACAACCTTGTCATCGATGATTTGATCCAACTGAGCAAAAACCTTCTTCTTCAGCTCCAGGTCTTCTGGAACGCATTCCTGAAAAGAACATATTCAAATGACTATGGATGATACTGCAATCAGGCCCCAAGCAAAGCAGCTCATGTCTGATTCATTCCTAAAATAAATAAATAAATAAATAAATAAATAAACAAACAAATGAACCAATTAGAAAATGACCAGCAGTATTTAAGAGCAAAACCAAAAGCTGCCAAAGAACATGGCAAATCTCCGTAACTCTGGAAACTGGGGGACGTATATACGGAAGCCGTATTTTCTAATCTTGCCTAGGTCTGAAAATTCTCACGATAAAAAAGTCTGCCCACTGAAAATTCCCATAGTAAAAAAGTCTGCCAGGTCTATGGGGGTGGACCCCACATCAGAGCACAAAGCAGCACCTCCGGCGAGGCGCTACAAACATCCACAGCAGTCATCACTGGAATTGTCCCTATCTGTTCTGACCATCGGATCAACTCATCTTCAAAGAAAAATCTTATCTCCATGAAATGAACAAACATTTACATCCATAATTCCCAAAGAGCTCCCTGAGAATCCATTCCTAATTGGAAATCCTTTTGAAAAGGACTTTTGTTCCTAAAACTCTAAAATTACTTTAATAGGGCGTGGGAGGAGAGCAGAGGAGCAAATTTGGATTAAGTACTGCAGATAACGCCTTTCTGAAATCCTAATCATGCACAGAGCTGGGGTGGAGTGAGACGACGTTCTCCAACACCAAAGTGCGGGCCCACAGGTGAGGCCTGGGAACGCGACAGGCAGTGGAGACTGCCCTGCTACGGAGGGAAGAGGAAGGGGAGAAGGGTACTTGGGCCGCTCCAACCCCTGCCCTCCGGCCACCAACTCCTCTGGGAAATGACACAGGGCTTACCCAACATGGGCCCCAGCTTACCCGGAGGCTAGAGGCCTATAGGAGAGACATCGTGAACTCCCAAGGTTCCTTGGAGAATTTATAGGATGATGGTCTCAGTAATGGTCCATTAATAAACTGGGTGCTTGTTAAAAATGCAAATTCTCAGGCGCGCATGAGGGTGGGGTCCTGATACCTGCATTTTTATCAAACATTCCGATGATTTTTGTTCCTACTAAAGTTTGAGACCCACTCTTCTGGGGTGTAGATCTTCTGTACTCTCGGGTGGCACGCTACCGAACACAGCCTCAGGAATCTGTCCAGTCCGACGGCACAGCTCTGTCCTCCCCTCCTCCCCCAGCGACTCAGGGGCCAACCGAGGATGCCCTGATTAGTGCAGCAGCCTCGAGGCAGCAGAAATGGTATAAACACCCGCAGACAACCCAAAGTGGTCACTACTAATTACATGAGAATCACCCCTCAAAGATAAAGAAAATGTGTTCAAGTTTGATTTAATATTGAATCATTAATAATGAAATCTAATAGTATATATTGAAATCCGCTGTGTAAATATTATGACCTGAATTCCATTTTCTGTATCATCTACAAGATTTAAAAAGTTTCACTAGGAGGTACGGAGTCAACATTGTGTTTGTTTATACTTTTTAAAAAATATAGTCAAACCATGTGAAATTTTATTAGGAACAAAAGGTCATATAAGCTCCACACTTCAAAGACGAGGGAAATGGAGTCATTTAAGAACTGTAAAGCCCATTGTATTAAACCCCCTTATCACAAGGGGGAAAAAAGCTACAGTAGCTGGCTGGTTATATTGAGTAATTCCTGGATCAGTTAAGTCTGCAAGTTGGGTTAAGTTTAAATGGAGCCTTGTAGTAAAGCCAGAGACTAAGAATGATGCAGATACTGTGTAAGCTAATAAAAGAGTCCTTGTGAATAGCCTTATTGTGCGTCTGTCATGCAGATTCTCCACTGAAATTCTATGCCTTTCTTCAGATCATTTGATTATCAAAGAGGCAAGAAAACTTGAACCAGAGGAAACCCAAACCTGCCACGATTATGTAAGGGTTTTAACGGCACATTTGCTTGAAGTTTTGTTGTTGTTGTTGTTGATGATAGCAACAACTGTGTTCGATTTTCTGGGCCAGGGATATAATGCCTCTGTCCATGTCAAGCCTTGAGTTCATTTCCTTCCTATTCATTTGGGAGCCAATACTCCTTGTCTGAGAAAGAGTATGAAACGCTATTAATCAGGACCTTCATCACTTGTGGTTGATTGCAAAGCTAAGCGAGGCAACAGTCATTCTCTTGGCCCTAAAGGGGCTGGAGGAAGGGCAGAGAAAAGTTGCAAACAATTAGACAACTGAGAACCCAGCTGCAAAGCGGCGGCCTCGCTCCCTCCAAACTATAGCAATGTGACCAGGTGAGAATCTAGCCTTGGCTTCTCAACTCAGTGGGGTTTTTCAGGGGTCCTTTCTGGAGAAAATGGGAAGTGTTAGCAAACGTTCCATCACTACTCAAAGTAAGGAGCTTGACTTTGCTTAATTAAGCTCTAACAGCATTTTGAAAGCAATGATTTTTATCTGTTTGTGTTTTGTTTGTTTTGAAGTGGGAGGGAGACACAGCACATAATAAATGATATTCTCACGCACAACCACTATGGTAGGTGTGCTCAGATTTCAACAAACAAAACTCTGAGGACGAGTAAAGCACAAAGTAACTTCCCGAGAATCACAACCTTTCCTGGTACATCAGAAGTTTACTCATATCAGGCAGTATCAGAGAATTAAAAGGTATTGACCGGTTAAGTTTAAACACTCCTTTTTCCCTTGTCTTCTTGAAAGCAAGAAACTGAATGATGGTATTATTATAGGTATACCTTTTAATTCTAACTTACTTATATTTTAAAGGGTAAATCATTTATAAACTTTGGTGTTTTGTTATTAGTCAAAGTTACCTGTGACAGCATTCAACTCGTTAGGAATGTTCTAGAAAGGCAACACGGCCATGGCAAGTCAGAGTATTGGATAACTCCCAGGCAAAGGGAGTCCTTCATAAGAACTCACTTCTGAAGTTTATTCACTCCCTGTGCAACAATACACAGTTTCCAAAACAAATATTTTCACGGGGAATGTGAAATTTCATTAATTTTTTTAAAAAAAACCAATTCAGGCATTTTAGATAGGCATCCTGTTGCTAGAAAATCTACATTTGTTAACACAAAACATCTGGAAGCAATCTTCAATGTGCTTTCCAGAAAGAAAGTAAAACTAAATTAGAAGACCTCAGTACTTAAAGTATTTTACATGCAAAGAAGTCCTCTTAGCCAACTGTAGGGGGAAGGACATGGCAAGAAAAGAAAGGTGAGCTAAAACCCCACTTTCAATCATGGCAGAAGGAAATTCATTCTCAAGCCAAAGATAGAAGTGACTCACATTATAAAATCTGTTAGCACTAAGTATATCTATTTAAATTTTCATTATCACAGCCCATAAACTGCACTATGCTCTAAGCCAGAGGCTCATTTTTTCCTCAAAATCAAAATAAAAAAATTTGAAAAGCATATTACAAATCCTAAACAAAGTTCTACGATAATCTAGAAAAAATTGTACCCAATCTAGAGAGACCTTTCCAAAGTAAAAATCAGTGTAGACCATATATTTAGGAACATTGCTTCCTGGGGATTAGGTGTTAAGGTTACCAGGATCACTGTTGTTTGCTTTAAATAGCAGTCCTCTCTACGGGCAACCCCAGGGAATGGAGAGGCTGAAGTAGAACACGCATCAGTTCCTGTCCTGATGAGGAGTCTATTCCTAGCCTTATTCCAATGTTATTTCTGGGAACTTTAATGAAATCATTTAGAATTGGGTTAAAATGCCTGCCATGAAAAAAACGCAATTAAAAATATTTTACTTAAGCCTGCAATTAGCATACAGTGCATTTCTAATATTTCTCACGAGGAAGACTCGAGATTTTTAATACAAAGTGCTGGGAATAGCATGAAACACAAAACTGGAGAAGGACTAAGCAAGGCATAGGAATGAATTTTTGAGAAGAAAAATGAAAAACAAATAAATAAGTTGATGTGAAGGATATCGCATCAATCATTGAGACCATTTGTTACCAGTGAGGACTATTTTTAAATTCCAGGTGACAAATTTTTTTTAATTTTTTTTAATATTTTATTTATTTTTGAGAGAGAGAGACAGAAAGAGAGAGAGAGAGAAACAGCGTGAGCAGGGGAGGGTCAGAGAGAGAGGGAGACACAGAATCTGAAGACAGACTCCAGGCTCTGAGCTAGCTGCCAGCACAGAGCCTGATGCGGGGCTTGAACCCACAAACACGAGATCATGACCTGAGCCGAAGCCAGATGCTCAACCGACTGAGCCACCCAGATGCCCCTCCAAGTGACAAATTTGAGAAGACTACATACATTACTTTTTTACATGACTTTGTTTTTTGCCTCTATATCAGACACATGTGTAATGCATTTCCATCAGAGATCTCTATAAAGCAGTAATTCTCAAAGCAGCAGAGAACAGGGAGAGAGTCTATTTGTGAGGTTGGGGGTGGGGGGGAACATAGAAATTTAAATACAATGCTTTTGTTAATAATAATTTGACTACATATTTTTAGCCCAAACCTTTGTTATTGCAATGAGTAAAACAACAAATTGCATCCAACTTATTTTGTTGGATGACAACCACTGTTTTATGAAAACATTCTCATTTTTGAAAACTCAGGTTTTATAATGTCATAAACTGGTTTCATTTGCAACCATGTATAGGTTTGACTATAAAATTTTATAGTACTTTCAACAGAAATAGCATTATCAAGGCAATTGCTATCCCTATTTAGACTCCCTCTGTCCAGAGGAAAAACCAAAAAGTCAATTTTGTAGGTGCAATTAAAACAGTTCTTATTTATTCTTCAAATTTTTTTAGTAAAAGAAAGCCTAAGATATTAAAAAGCCAAGCATCCAATTTAAGAAGTCAGAAATAGAACACAATAAATCCGAAGAAAAATTAAAAGATGATAGCAGAACATGGTAGAAACCAATAAACTAGGATACAAGGCAAATACAGAGAATCAATACCACAACTGGTACTTTAAAAAGACCCCTCCCATTGGCAGACTTCTGCAGAAGCCTCTTCTTGTACTCACTCACCAAGACCTAGAGTTTCTCAAAACTCAGTCCCAGGCTCCCTGCCTTGCTCACCTATATTCTCTCCCTAGGAAATCCCAATGAAGCCCACAGCTTAACTCACCAACCTGAAGACCCACCACACACATTTCTTTCCCCTTCTCAAACAATCTTCACATGGATACTTCACAGGCACCTTAAATTTATCTAATCTGATCCCCTCTTCTAGGGCTATCCGGCATATAAATTTTCCAGTATAGAAAGAAAAACCTTAAATATTCTATTAATCTCATGATCCATAGGGAAGTAATATCACAATTCCAATCCCCTGCCTACAAAATCACTAGGTTTACCCTAGTTGCTCTCATTTGTAAAATGTTTCTAAAGCATCACATGTATGTGATTAAAAAAATACTTATAATCAATGTTAACATTTAGTAGTCTAATACTAAGTAACAATATTTTAATGAATACCTACAATATGCTTAAAGATGTCATAAAGCCATCTCCCCCCAATATAATCATATGACCAAATCCAGAGTGTTTTAGGGTACAAATAAACATGCAAACTCTAAGACACAGGGAGGAAGAAAATTTTGTATTTCTGTATTCTAAAAGGTTACATCTCACATGCAAGAATAAACATATTAAGAGAACACAATCCATCTTTTGAATTGACATCTAGAAAATGACTATATTTAGGGGTGCCTGGGTGGCTCAGTCAGTTAAGCATCCGACTTCAGCTCAGGTCATGATCTCACTGTTCTTGAGTTCGAGCCCTGCATCGGGCTCTGTGCTGACAGCTCAGAGCCTGGAGCCTGCTTTGGATTCTGTGTCTGCCTCTCTCTCTGCCCCCCCCCGCCCCCCCCACTCATATTGTCTCTCAAAAAAGGAATAAATGTTTAAAAAAATTTTTTTAGTAAATGGCTATATTTCAACAAACATCAATACTGTAAAATAGAATTCCAAGCTAAAAGCTCTGTAAGATCAAGAATTTTTTCCAGTGTACTGCTTATTCCAAGCTCCAAGAATAATGTCTGACAGACAGCAGGTATTCAGTAAACACTTACTGAATCAATGAATTACCTCATGAAAAATTCTGTGATGTAGTAGTCAATTTCACACAATGCCCCACAAGCTCATGGAATACATATTATTATCATTACATTATGTTAGAGGAAATGTCTAAAGAAGGCTAAAGGAACAAACATAAGATCCCCGCCCCACCCTCCACCCCGCCTCTGACAGCCCACAGGGCAATCCTAGCCATTTCTGGACCTACATGTTCAAAACGGACTCCACTGCCATGGACTAAAACCTTCTCTTTCACTAAGCATTTTTTCTGACAGGAAAATACTCCATTGAAAGTCCAGGCATTTTTCCCTCTCCGTCTTCCCCAATTTCTGCAATAGCATGAAGCCCTGAGGGTGAACTGCTCTGTCTCCTTTCAGTATATTGTGTGTTGGAGGGACTCTCAGCTACTGCCACGTGTCCATACTGCATAAGCAGGAGCTGCTTCTGCTGCTAATGCCCCACCCATTACTCAGCTCCTAGTCATGTTGCTAATCCCACAGATCATACTGCACGGTAAAAACAACCTCCAGTATTTTTTTTAATTTTTAATTTTTTTTTTATTTGAGAGACAGAGAGCAAAGCAGGGAAGAGGAGCAGAGGAAGAGGGAGACAGAGAGAGACAGAGAGACAGAGAATCTTAAGCAGGCTCTACGCTTAGCACAGAGCCCGATGTGGGGCTCGATCCCATTACCCTGGGATCATGACCTGAGCTGAAATCAAGAGTCGGACACTCAACTTAGCCACCCAGGCGCCCCTCTAGTATTTTTTTAATAGAAAAAAATTCTATCACCTATAAGTAGTGCAATGACTCCCTTTTAATTTACAGTATAAATCTTAACATTATGCCACATCCTACGGAAGCTTCTCTTGGTATCTGTATTTGTATACTGGTCTTTTGGAATCTTGAAGAAGGCTAATACATGAAGTGGATCCGTGGAGGGAACGTTGAGAAGATGGACGTCTGAAATTGGCTGACAAGTTACTAAACATTAGCATTAACATCTGAATTCAAATACATTTCTGATGAGGAACTAGTCTATGCAAGGAACTTTTCCACTCAGATTAAGATATAGTCCCTGCTTTTCAAGAAGTATGTTTTAAGAAGCAGATAAAAAAAAATAGACACCCAAAGGAGAGCCTGGGTGGCCCAATCCATTGAGCATCCAACTTTTGGTTTCAGCTCAGGTCATGATTTCACAGTTTCATGGGTTCGAGCCCCGTATTGCCACCAAGACTCCTTGGGATTCTTTCTCTCTTCCTCTCTCTGTGTCCCTCCCTCACTCATGCTTTGTCTCTCTCAAAATAAATAAACTTTAAAAAATAGATACTGATGCAAGTATGTATAACAGAGCAGACAATATGTGCTGTAACAAAAGTAAGCAAAATGATAATATGTCATCAAGACAGAAGGCCACACTTACCTGGTCAGACTTGAGGATTACAGGCACTACTGGTCAAAGTGGAAATACTAAGAGTACCACAAACTACTTTTTTTTTTTTTATAAAAAATTTTTTTAATCTCTATTTATTTTTGAGAGAGAGAGAAAGAGTGTGAATGGGGGAGGGCAGAGAGAGAGGGAGACACAGAATCCAAAGCAGGCTCCAGGCTCTGAGCTGTCAGCACAGAGCCCAATGTGGGGCTCAAACTCACAAACAGTGAGATCATGACCTGAACCAAAGTCAGACAACCACCTGGGCCACCCACACACCCCACCACAAACTGCTCTTAAGTATAATTAGTGGGGTAAAAACATCGGTAACAACAGAAGGAACATAAAAATGTTTCTATTTGATCTCCAAAAGGTCTTATTTACCAACCATACTCCAGGGCCTACCACTGGGCACAGAAGGAGCTGTAAGAACAAATATTACTTGTAGAGAGCATTCCACTTTTAGTAATGGTCCACTAGATTGTTCTGGACAATCCTCCTGCTGGTAACAACTAAAAAAGTTGAAAACATATAATAAATAATCTGTCTGAAACAGTGAGGAGCTGCAAGGCCGAGATTAGGGTGGCAGGGAAACCTGGAGACATAACCCCTATATGCATGGCTCCTCTTTCATCCTCAAGGCAATTGCTTATTTCAAAAACACAGAACAGCTGAGACAGGAAGCGGGGCTTCTGGCAGACGCAGAGTGCGGAGGAAAACTGGAGCTCAGGGCCTACCAACTGCTCTAGGATATACCCTAGAGTAACAGTGACCAGTCTTCACAAGTCTCAACTCATCTCAACCTATGATTAAACTAAAGAGATAAGCTCCTAGCTTCTCTGAAGGACGAAAGCATAACCAGAGCCTTGATTTTTTGTAAGCAATGTCTCACATGCAAACAAAGAAACGAAACTGGTAGCAGAGAAGTCTGCTACCAAGAGATTGAAAGTCAAGAGAGAAAACAGACTTTAGAAATAGACCCAGAGGATATCCAGAGAATGGTATTATGAGACATCACCCTTGAAATAACTATTATTAATATGTTTAGGAACTAAAAGATAATGAAAAATTTTAGCATATAATTAGAAACTATAAAAAGAATCAAATGGAAATTCATCAACTGAAAAATACAATGAAGATTTTTATTTTTAAATGTTTATTTATTTTGAGAGAGAGAGAGAGGGAGAGAGAGAGGAAGCAGGGAAGGGGCAGAGAGAGAGGGAGAAAGAGAATCCCAAGCAGGCTCCATGCTGTCAGCGCAGAGCCTGATGTGCGGCTCGATCCCATAAAACACGAGATCATGGCCAGGGCTGAAATCAAGAGTTGGAGGCTCAACTGACAGAGCCACCCAGAAGCGCCCACAATGAAGACTTTTAAAAGATGGACTTAAAAGTAGATGAGGCTTAGCTGAAGAAATAATAATTTAGAAGATATATTAGGGTAAAATATCCAGACTGAAGCATGAAGAGACAATGGAATGGAAAATATAGAAAAGAGCACAGGAAAACACACAGAAATGTTGAAAAGTTCTAATATACATGGTTCCAGAAAGAAGTGGGGTGGGGGAAAGTGAAAGAAACAGAAAGGGGGGTGGGTAGAAGCAATATATAGAGAATCAATTTCCAAAATTGGTTAAAGAATTATTATAAAGTGATTATGATAATATGGACATCCACAGAATAAGATACCATAACCATTAAAGAAAGGAACCTTAAAAAAAAAAAAATCAAGGGAGCCTACTTTTCAATTTTGAATGAAATAGTACAGTACACTAGGTGAATAAAGAATATACTAGTCTCCCTTATAACTCTAAAATAAATGTACATAAAACATTGGAAGAAAATACACAAATTAGTCATAGGACTCCACCTCTGGGCAATAAGCATGCTAATAATTTTCTTTATTCTTTTAAAATTTTTCTAATGTTCTATAATTATTGTAAATTATTCATATAGTCAAAGGAACATTGATTATTTAAAACAAGATATGATTCTGTATTACAGTATGATGAAAATTATTTCCAATTGGAAAGAATGGAAATATACACATAAACATAGTATCAAGATTATAATCTTAGAGTGATGGGATTAAAAGTGATTTTTTTCTCCATTTTTCAAGTTTTTTACACTAACTTTAAAGGCAAGATAATGTTTAAGGACAATATCAAGAATTATTTAAATTTGCCCTATATGTAAGCTAACAAGTCCACCTGCCATAGTTTCACAGATGTGCACAGAAGATATGAAACTCTTGGGTCAGAGACGAAGGACAATATTATTCAGAGGATATCAAGCATCATGAGCTTCATGTTCACATTAGTTATCTTTATCCCCAAACTCCTGGGAGGGGGGGTGATGTGAAGGGACCCAGGTAGATCTGGTTTACATCCCAACTGAGGAACCTTGAGCTCAGGAAACACAAATCGCTCATAACTGACCACAAGCAAACCTATCTGACAAAACCCCAGAGGGTGAAGGCAAACAAAACCTCTCTTTGCACCTGAAGGAGACATTCTATCTTCCAAGGCTGTTAATTATACATCATTCCTGAAAAGCTAATGCAGAACAAAAGGGGCTTTTTCCCATGAGCATTGAAAAGAAAAAAAGATAGTAAATCTTACAATATATGAAAAAGAGTGTTGGCCCAAGGATGAATTTAAGAATAAACTAATATTCTGTACCAGTCCTAAACCTCTAGCTAAGAAAGGAAAAGTTCCCTTCCATCTGAAGATTTTGAAGGTTTCTCTAGCACCAACTATCCCCAAATGAAAGACTCTAATCAATGCAAAACTCATCTTGGTAAAACAGTTATGAGAACACACACCCTACCAACACGTATGTGTTTAGTCAGAGTCTCGAGATTAATAAAGTCTCAATCCTTCCTGATTAAAAAAAAAAATGACGGCAACAAAGACACAAGACTGAAGCCATGAGTCATAGCCTTAAATTAAAAGAGAATGAACTCTATTTTAAGAACTGAGAGCCTAAGCAGAAGGATGAGCTGTCAGCAGCTTTTGTTACCCTACTGGTCAGCAGGTGATTTACTGGTCTGGCTAGTTTTCCCCTTTCTACTCTCTTCTCTTCCCTCAAGGAAGACTCCCCTCTTCATTCAAATGCATACAAGGACAGTGTGAGTACCAAGCAGAGGAGGTCTCTTCCTCTCATTTTACTGTTCTCTATGTCACTCAAACTAGCCCACTAAAAATTGTTTTAAAAAAAAAAAGATTTACCATTTTTGGTATAAGAAAACAGCCATTTTAACTTTGTATATAGCTTCAAAGCAATGTAGCATATAGGTTCTTGTGTCTCACCATTGCATTAACTTAGACAATATTCTTGGCTGGGTAAACACCTCTAAGAAGCCAGTTCAACTAGCTGGATAATAAAGTCTACACCTCTATCCACTGTTTAATCCCAAATCAGTGTCAGGAAAATTACTTGTTACTCCTGTGAGAGGACAGCTAAATATTACTTACTAATTACTTACTAATACTAAAAATAAACAAACAAGTCCTTCCTTTGTGGCAAAACGATTTTATAATCCAGTTTTTGAAAATGTTAACAATCATTTAAGTCTGTATTTTTGCCAAAAAGACTTAACCAGCAGCCAAAATTTTCTGTTCCATGTTGCAGCAGCTTCTGGCGTTAAGAACAGACTGACAGGCTTACTCCTGTGCAGGAGAGCTGACAGACAAGCCTACTAGTGCATGATGAGACCTACTCACTTTCCAATCCACTTAGGACTACAACCAGTAGATATAAAGTTCTCAACGTTCAAATGTCCAGGAAAAATCTAAGGGAAATCATTGGAAACAACTGTGATCTAACAAATGACTTGTTCAATATGTGAATACAAATACATTTCAATTCACTGAAGTGACTGGTGACAACAGCATGAAAACCTACCATTGCTGAAAACCCATTTTCACTGGGGGAAGGGAACTGAAATAAAAACCCTTATCCCTAGGAGAACAGGCAGAGAGGCTGGGAGAAAGCTAAGGGCACTACGAAGCCACATCCCTAAGCGCCAGGGGCATAGTGCCTGCCTCAGACTAAGGCCTGACCTGAACCACAAGAAAAGCCCCTTCACTGCTGCCATCACCAGGCTGACAACTGTAAAGTAACCAGTAACAGGAGAATACTTCTGGGAGAGGGACAGAATGATAATATGGAAGGAGATCCTCTCTGAGGGCAGTGCAAAGGAAGACAGAAAACTGAAGGCGAAGATATCGAGGGGAAAAACCGTCTGGCCAACCAGTCTTGATTTTATACACAACGCATTACTGGAGGAATTTGAAACCTGTAGTGTACTAATAGTGACCACAGCAATTACAAACCTAAGCCTTGACCAACTCCTAAGTACATTAACTCAAATCCCCACTATAAAAGCCTCACAGAAGGAAAGGCATGCCAAATCCCAGGCATAAAACTGTTTACCTCAGTAACTACTCTCCTACTCAAGACGTCTGGCTTTCAAAAACAAAGAACTGTGAGGTATACAAAAAAGTACACACTCAAGAGACAAAGTGATCATCAGGACCAGACTCCAAAATGATTCAGATGTTGTCATGATCTGACAGTGAATTTAAAAGAACTAAAATTAGTATGTTAAAAGCTCTAGTGGAAAGTATCAAATCACATGGGTAATTTTTAGCACAGAAATGGAAACAATAAAAAAGTACCAAAGAGAATATTCAAAATGAAAGAGTAACAGAGAACATCTTTACCAGTTCATCAGGAGACTCAAAACAGCCGAGGAAAGAGTCAGTGAACTTAAAGATGAGTCAAAGGAAATTATCCAAAATGAAGAAACAAAGAACAAAAAGACTGAGAAGGACATACAGAGCATCCAAGACCTGTAGGAAAAATACCAAATGACAGAACACATGTGCAACTGGAATCCCAGAAGAGACAGGGGAAAAAAAAATTAAAGAAATGATGGCTTGAGACTATTCCAAAACTAATAAAAACCACTAAGTCATAGGACAAAGAAGCTCCAAGAACACACTGCAGGATAAATAATCCTCCTTACCCCAAACTCCCACAAATCTAGGTATATTATATTCACATTGCTGAAATTACCGAAGACAAACAAAAATACTGAAGGTAGTCAGAAAAAAGTTACATAATATATACAAGAACAAAGGTAAAATTGCAAAAGACTTTGTGAGAGATCAAGCAAGATACAAGATAATGGAGTGACATCTTTAAGTGCTGGAAGAAAGAAACCTGTCAACCCAGAGTTCTATACCCAGTAAAGGTATCTTTCAAAAAAGAAGGAAAAAAACTTTACTGAGAAAAAAAACTCAGGGAATTCATTCCCATAAGACCTAGTGTATGATAATTTTTAATGAAAAGTCTATAGACAGAAGGAAAAACAAACAGAAAATTGGATCCACACAAAGAAATGAGGAACACTGGAAATGGAATAAATGAAGATAAAATAAATGTTTTCTTGTTTCCAATTTCTCTACAATATAACTGAATAGCCAAAGCAAAAAAAAATTCAAACAATTTACAATGCATTGTAATGAAATATATTAATTGATTTTCAAATATTGCATAAGCCTTGAGTATGTGGGATAAATCCCACTTGGTCATGGTAAATAATTCTTTTTCTACCTTTTTGGATTGATTTGTTGATATTTTACTGTAGATTTTTGCATCTATGTTCATGAGAGGTACTGGGCTATACTTTTCTTTTATTGTAATGTCTTCATCTAGTTTTGATATTGTGGTAATGCTGGCCTCTCAGAATGAGTTGGGAAGTATTCCCTCTGCTTCTGTCTCCTGAAATTGTAAAGAACTGATATAGTTTCTTCCCCAAATGGTTGGTAGAATTCACCAGTGAACCCACCTGACCCTGGTGTTTCTTTTTAGGAAGACTATCAATTATTGATTTCTTTATTACATATAGGCTTATTCAGATCCTCTATTTCTTCTTGTGTGAGTTTTGGCAGACTTTGTCTTCCAAGGAATTGGTCTATTTCACCTAAGTTTTCAAGTTTGTGGAAAATTCATTAGATTTAGCTAAAGCAGAGCTGAGAATTAAATTTATAGCATTAAAATTTTACATTTATAAAGAAGAAAGGTCTCACAACTTTAATCCAAGTCTCTACCTTAAGACAGTAGAATAAGAGCAAATTAAATCCAAAGAAAGTAGGAGGGAAATAATAAAAATAGGAGGAGAAATCAATGAAATTGAAAACATAAAAACAATAAAGAAAATCAATGAAACCAAAGCTGGGTATTTTTTAGAAAAAAATAGAATTGATAAACTCCAAGGCTGACTAACCAACTGAAAAAAAAAGGGAATACACAAATTTCCAGTATCAAGGATGAAGAGGGTACCTCACTACTGGGCCTACAGTCATTAGAAGAACAATAAAAGAATATTATAAACAATTCTTAATGCTGAGAAATCCTTAAACTTAGATCAAATGGACTAATTATTTGAAAGACACAAACTACAACAGAACAAAGAAGAAAACTCTTGTGATCATTTCTAAAATGTAAAAAAAAAAATCTGACAAAATTCAACATCCATTATTGAGACTAAAAAAAAAAAATAGAAAGAAGGAAACCTCTCAACAAATTAAGAAAACTACAAAATCCTACAGTAGCAACATACTTACTGGTAAAAGACCAAAAGCTTTTCTCTTAAGATCAAGAAGAAGGCAAGAATATCTTTTCTCACTGCTTCTTGCCACCATTCCACATCATATTGGAAGACCCAGTCAGTGTAACAAGGCAAGAAAAAGACATAAAAGGCATATGGACTGAAGAAATGAAATGGTCTATAAATAAGACATGAGTGTTTACATGGAGGATCCCAAAGAATCTATGAAAAGCTCTTAGAACTAGTAAATGAGTTCAGCTACACAGTAGGATCAATCAAGTCAACATTAAAAAAAAATTAAATTTTGCTTACAATAGCACACAAAAAAGAATTACTTAGCCATAAATCTAACAAAATACATGAAGTATCTGTATGATGAAAACTATAAAATGCTGATAAAATAAACCAAAGAAGATGTAAATAAAATGGAGAGATATACCACATTCATGAATTGGAAGACTCAACAGTGTTAAGATATTATTTCTCAATTTGACCTACTAATTCAACAGAATCCTAATAAAAATTCTAGAAGGTCATTTTGTAGCTATCAACAAACTGATTCTAAATATTATATGGAAAGACAAAAGAACCAGAATAGCCAAAACATTTTGAAACAGAACAGAGTTAGAGGACATACTATCCAATTTCAAAACTTACTGTAAAACTTCAGTGATTTGGAGAAAGTAGGATTGGCACATACTGTCACAATGACACATAATGACACATAGGTCAATATAGTATAAAAAGAGCCCAAAGATCCATATAAGCACAGATAGCTGATTTTTCACAAAGGTGTAAAGGCAGGTCAATGGAGAAAATAGTGTTACAAATGGTGCTGGTACAATTGGATTTTCCTATGCAAAGAAATGAACCTTTGTCTATACCTCACACCTTATATAAAATTAACTCAAAATGGATCATAGACAAAAATGTAAATTTTAAAACTACAAATATTCTAGAATAATACATCTGTGTGGTCTTGGGTTAAGCAAAGAGCTTTTAGATAAGATACCAATATCAGAAACATAAAGGGAAAAATTGATAAATTGAGCTTTACTGAAGTTAAAAACTTTTGGGGCACCTGGGTGGCTCAGTTGGTTGAGCGTCCAACTTCAGCTCAGGTCATGACCTTATGGTTCCTGAGTTTGAACCCCGCATGGGGGTCTGTGCAGACAACTCAGTCTGGAGCCTACCTCAGATTCTTTGTCTCCTTCAATCTGCCGCCCCTCCCCTACTTGTGCTCTGTCTGTCTCTGTCTCTCTCTCTAAAAGAGAAATAAACACTAAAAAAAATTTTTGAAACTAAAAACTTTCACTCTGGGACTGTCAAAAAACACTGAAGAAATAAATTACAACCTAGTAGAAAATATTTGCAAATCATATTTCTGAGAAAAAACTTGTATCCAAATACAAGACCTCCCAAATCTTGACAATAAGAAAACAACCAAAGCTTTAAAAAAAATAGGCAAAAGGTCTAAATAGATACTACATCAGAGAAGATATGAATGGCAAACAAGCACGTGAAATGATCCTCAACATCCTCAGTGATTAGGCAAAGGCAAATCAAGCCACAAGGACATCCTGCTACGTTTCAACTGGAATGGAAAAGGAAAAAGACAACACCAAGTGCTGACAAGGAGTCAGAACAACTGGAACTCTCCTCAGTGCCAGTGGGAATGCAGCATCACACAGTCGTTTTGGAAAACAGCTTTGCAGTTTCTTATGACGTTAAACATATATGTACAATCTATTTACCTAATGTAAGCAAAATCTATGTGCATACAAAAACCTATGTTTGAGATTTATAGTACCTTTATTAAAAATGACCCAAAAATGGAAACAAATTGTCTGTCTTTTAACTGATGAACAGATAAACAATACTGTATAACCTGATGATGGATTATTTCTCATCAACAAAAAGAAGTCTGCTGATCAACACAACAACATAAATGAAACTTAAACCCACTTGCTAAAGGACAGAAGCCAAACCCAAAAGGCTACAGATTCTAGGATTCCATTTACAAGATCTCGGCATGGAGAAGAGGGAGGCAAATCCTAGGGATAGAAAAAAGACCGGTATGGCCTTGACTATAAAATGACATCATTTGGAGGTTATGGAGCTGTTCTGGAAGCAAATGTGGGGTAGATGCAAAACTCTATACATAGGTCAAAACCCACAGCACTGTATACCCCAATGAATGAATTTTTTTAATGAAAAAAATTTTTTAAATCATCCAGGGTATAGGGAGCCCAAAATGAATTTCAGCCTGTGGTAAATGAATCCAACTATTTTACAAATGAATTACATAATTGCTTTGAGATGACTGGTAAGAAAGGAGCTGGCCTAAGGAACTTTGGAACACTGTTTTTCCTGACTGCTTTAAAAAAAAATTTTAATGTTTATATTTGAGAGACAGACAGACAGACAGAGCACAAGCGGGGGAGGGACAGAGAGAGAAGGAGACACAGAATCTGAAGCAGGCTCCGGGCTCCGAGCGGTCAGCACAGAGCCCGATGAGGGGCTTGAACCCACAAGCCGTGAGATCAAGATCTGAACCTAAGTCAGACACTTAACCGCCTGAGCCACCCAGGTGCCCTTGACTGCTTTAAAGTAGAAGACAGGAACTGTGCAGGGATGCTGGTTTGTTTTTCACAGAGGTATGGGTTAGCAGTTTTGAAACGACTTTATACGCATACAGGTTGAACAAATAAATAAATACACTGTAGATAATGAGAGCCAGTGTTTCACTGTCAAAGTACAAATAAAGGGGGGAGGCTGCGATGGACGCTGTAGAGCTGGACGGACTTCAGAGGCATGATCACATGACCTTGTGAGTTTTGTTTTTGAATACACATATATGGGTAGACAGATAATACAAGTAAAAACAGGTTGGTGTGTACACATGGGTTAGTGTCGTGCATTCCCTAGCTCTGTCCACCGAGAGGCAGAGTCTGGGTGGCACTGGACATGCTGAGCAGGCCCGTCCTGCTCTCTGAAACAGCAGGGCCTGCAGCAGCCTCCTCACTTCGGATTCGGACCCAGTTTGCTCTCTGGCTTTGCTTCCTCCCTTCTGGGTGCTAGCTGAGCTCATCTTCTGAGCTGTGATGAAAACAATCCCCTTTCAAAAACAAACATTTTACTTCTCAAACCACACTTAAATAGTATAACGAATTCTTTTTCTTTTAATAAGTCTTTTTTCTCACATTTTTATTTTTATTTCTTTAACGTTTATTTATTTTTGAGACAGAGAGACAGAGTGTGAACAGGGGCGGGGCAGGAAGAGAAAGAGACACAGAATCTGAAGCAGGCTCCAGGCCCTTAGCTGTCAGCACAGAGCCTGATGTGGGGCTCAAACTCAGCCCACAAGACCATGACCTGAGCCGAAGTCAGACGCTCAACCGACTGAGCCACCCAGGCGTCCCAAAAACAAATTCTTTACACTAATTTTTTCAAAAGAATGTTGTAGGGTCATTGTTAGAAGATTTAGACAGGACATGTTAAAAAGGACATAAAATGCTCATAATCCCACTACCCAAAGATAACCATTGCTGTGCATGCTTTTTGTTTCAATGCATATTCTCATTTCAAACTGAATATTTTCTACAGTTTACAATATATAGAATGTGATTCCATTTTTGCTACTGTTCACGTTATGCAGGCATGGAAAAATGATTAGGAGACCACAGAACATGAACCATAATTTTCTCTGGGCAGTAATGGGTTACGTTTAATTGTCACTTCTTTCTTATACCTCCTCCTACTACCTAAAATGTGTTTTTGTGATAAAGACTGGATATAAAACTAACACTCTCCATGTCATGGTCAAAACAACAACTTTTATATACGTATACATATTATATATGTGTATATGTGTGTGGGTATATATATATATATATACATATACACAAATATATAACAAGAATCTACCAACCCCAGAGAACAGAGAACCAGTCTTTGAAGGAAATAAAAACAAAAGTGGGTAACAAGATATAAAGTTATATCAACATATAAGCTTTATATATCAAGATATATAACAAGATATAAAGATAATAAGTTCTCAAAGGGAACTATAATTCTCAAAAAAAAAAAAAAGTAAATATTTAGACCACATTGTGACCAGAGGTCACACATAATCACAATGTGATTAAGAAAATTTGAGCCACAATTTAAAAATTAGACTTAAAATTTAGGATTTCTTGCCTGGTTGGCTACTGTGAATAATCAATCAGAAGATCAAGCCAATTCCAGGGCTCTTCTTGGAGATGAGTGCCACTTGTCCCTTTTGGAAGGGTCACTAGCTCACTGCTGCTCAACCTGACCGAGTCACCCTTCATGTCACCAGCCAGGCCCCTGTAGGATTTGAGTTTCCATCCCTGCTCTAAGCAAAGGGAACCAACGTGTATGGGAATCCAGTAGCGTTACATGTTGAAGAGAATCCAAATCAACCTATATGTAGGATGTAAAATATCCCTAAGAGCTCTAATGAAAATGGAGAATTCTCATCACACATAAGTGAGTACTGTTTTCACCACAGAAAGGTTTCTGGAGCTCACTGCTATTCACCTCCTGACCTCTCCCTGTCCGACTTCCTTCCCTCGTCTCCACCCTCCCTGTTTGTGTGTTACACTTCCTGCTCACCTTACCTTCACCTCTCAGCCTCTCTCCCATGCACAATGTGTTATTCCCTCTCTTTTCTTCAAAATTCACCCACTGTAGACACACTTACCTCTCAGAATATCTTCCTTCCCACCCAGGCCCCCCTAGCCTTCTTAGCCAGCTATTCTCCTGTTACGTTCCCCTTCACCACCCCACACTCCCCATGGCCTTTCTGCACCCTCTTCTGTAGCCCAGGATAGTGAAATCATTCTCATGGAGGATAGACAGGTGAGGGGCTCTGGGAAAGAGCAGTTGTGGGGGAAGAAACCACAGCAAAAGAAGGAAGGCAGATGAAAGAGGGGGAGATGCCGCTGTCGGTGTGCTGCCTCTGCTGCAAACCCACACTTCTCTGCCCTTTTCTGCAGTACCAGGAATGCTTCAGAGAGAAGGGGCTCCCTTCTTCTGGCTCTTCCAGCACAGGCTGCCAGTGGGACGTGTGCCAGGGTGAGGCTCACCCTCCAGCAAGATTGATGCTCTCCTCCTTAGCCCACCGGCACCCTGCCTGGAAGTTTCCTGCTCCCTGTCCCAGCTCAAGATTTCCTGCCTAACCAGCCTCTACCTGCTCCTGCCTAACAGCCTCAGCCCGCAGCTACAGACCAGCCTCCGCCCACTCCTGCCTACCAGCCTCCACCCGCAGCTACAGACCAGCCTCCGCCTGTAGCTACAGACCAGCTAGAGACCAGGGCGTCCCAGGGAATGAGAGCATGTCCTCCATCCGCTGGGCCAGAGCCACACCTCCAGCAAGGTCTGCATCTCAGCCCTGGGCTGGGGACACCTTCCAAGTTTGTTGCTTCCTTGGCGTTCTCCCTCAGCCCAAGGGTGTTCTTTAATGTTCTCTTTGATACTCTTAGAAGCTAATCCCCTATCACTAGTTAATAACTTCTTCTATTAAATTTTCCCTGTTCGAGTGTTGATGTGGATTCTGTCTCCTCGCAGGCTCCGACTGACACACAGGGACTAGGCATGTTCATTGGACTCCTGGCCCTAAGACAATCCCTGACACATCAAAAATAGTTCTCAAAACTCAACTCACAAAACTTCGGGCTATTCTGAATGGTTTCTCTAAATGAGTGAGGATAGCTGATGCGGAAATTAGTTCAGATGAAATGCAACATCCATCCAATTTCAGGATAACAATGCAAAACTACATCACCAGAACGATGGCACTTACTTAACCAAAAAGATTAAATTTACTTGTAGCTGAGGAAAAAAATACGAAAACAGAAGATAAATCTTGACCGATGGATGACTTACTAAATAGATGACCTCAGTCAACTTAGCTCCCTAGTCTATAAAATGGGGATAACCCCCTCCCTCCCCAAGGGCCTGCAAGTGAGGCCACGTCTTCGGGCCAACTCTGTGCCAGGCACCTCTCCAAATGGATGAGCTCATTTAGCACACGTTTATTCACGTACTTGGCCCTCATGACCACCAGCTAGTCGTGGGTACGGTTATTATTCTCGTTGTATATGGATGAGCTCATTCAGCACACATTTATTCATGCACTCGGCTCTCATGACCACTGGCTGGTCATGGGTACGGTTATTATTCTCATTGTACAGAGGATGAAACCGAAGCACACAGAGGTTGTACGAGCTGGTGGCTCAGGCCACACAGGTAACAAGTGGCTGAAGTGAAAGCTAAGCCAGGAGGTCTGCCTCCAAAGCCAGAGTCTCAACTTTATAAACACGGATTCAATCAATCCTAAAGGTCTTTGCAAAAAGTTACAGAAAAGTATGGTTTTATTCACTTACTAATTAACCAGAGGAAGAAACCCTGACCAGCACACAGGTCAGGGGTTAGAAAATGCTGTATGCCATCTATTCTATCTTGCACACGTTTTCCTTAATGTTTCTGAAATTAGAAGAGGTCTCACAATCAACAGCATTTTCGACATGAGGTGATACAGCACATCACAGTATACTCCCAGAAGTTTGAAAGCAAACATGCTGGCAAAAAGACCAGACGCTGCTCTGAGCAGATAACTGGCCAAGTACACACAGGTTTTGATTATTAAACAGTAATCAAGAGGGCAGGTCCACCCAAGGAGAAGGGCACCAGTCCAGTCCAGGACCAGGAGCTCTCTGAGGTCTCAAACTCCAGACAAGCTATCCAATAGAAAAAGAATTGGGAGTCATGTCACAATTCTTAATTTACTAGAAGCCTACATTTTTAAAAAGTGAAAAGAAACGCATGGACTTAGTTTTAATAACATTTTATTTTCTTCCATATGTGTGAAGACTGTCATTTCAACATGTAATCAATATTAAAAATTATTGAGATACATTACTCTTTTCTCTGTAGTAAGTAAAATCTAGCGGGGATTTTACACTTGACAACACGTCTCGATTCCAGCCAGTGAGTTTCAGGCACTCGAGAACCACGGGGGGCTTGCGGCTGCCATACTGAATGGTGCAACTTCAGGCCCAGGTCCCACAGCAGCCTCACGCCCAGTGCAAATCTGTTGCCAAGGTTTTCACCAGCATCCATTTTACCAGCAGTTACGACCAAAAAGCTACAGTAGAAATCTCTCCAAAGCTCCTTTTCAAAAAGTTGTTCAATTTCACCCTTTTAAAGCATATTCAAAACTACAGATATTGCAACAAAATCAGAAGTAGAAAGTGAGGGTCGATGCCCTCCAATCCATCCTTTGCTGTTAAAAGACTTCTGAATTCTTTTCTAGTTTATACAAGCGTATATATACAAATGATATGGATTTTTTTTAACAAAAATAGTCCCTACTTTACGTACTGGTCAGCAGTTTTCTCTCCCTTAACATTTCATAAATGCCTTTAACAGACCCACAAGCCCGTAGATGGACATGCCCAACCTTCACCACTCCTCTGTCTGTAGACATTTAGCCTGTTTCCTATTTTTCATGATCAGTAACAATGCTGCAATGAAGTCTTTGTGTGACATTGTGCACAACCCCAGAAATAGAACTGCTAAAGCACAGGAGTTATTAGTTTATTTTTAATGACTAGTTGACAAATGACCCTTCCTAGAAGGTGGCACTGAGGCAGTGGTGGCACTGCACCCATGGACGATGTAGAATGTCCACTTCACCACACCCTCATTAGCACCATATGCCATCTTTTTTACCTTTGCCAATCCTACAGGCATATGGAATAGGCAGCTTTTTTTTTTTCTAAGAGTTCAGTAAGTAAATGATCTATCATGGAGTAACATGCACGCAGGAAAATGTACACATAATGAGTGTGTGGCTGTGTGAGTTTCTGCAAAAGGAGCTTTCCCTGCCCTGCTCCAGGAGGGCCTCCCTGATCCTGATTGCCTTGACCTCCACAGCCAGTGGCTTTGTTTCTCATTTCCCTGAATACGAATGTTCCCTGAATACTATCATCTTTTCATACATTTATTATTTGGTTTCCCTTTGTGTAAATTTTGTGTTCCTATCCTTTGCCCATTTCTATATTGGGTTCTTGGTCCTTTGTTTATTAAGTTAGATTTCTTTTAATATGATCTGGACACTGCAAATACGTTTTCCTGGTCTGCTACTTAGGTTTTGATTTTGTCCACAGAATCTCTTGTCTAACAGAGGTTTAACTCTCACACACCCTCCACTCATTCCTGAGTCCACAGGTTTCATAACTCACTTTGAAAGCCCCTCTTATCCCAATGTTACAGGACCTATACTATCTTCTAAAACATCTTAGCGCTGTTTTTTAATTTTTTTCATATTTATTTATTTTGAGAGAGAATGCATGCATGAGCAGGGGAGGGGCAGAGAGAGAGGGAGACAGAGGATCCAAGGAGGCTCCCCACTATCAGCACAGAGCCCAACACAGGGCTCAACCTCACGAACCCCGAGATCATGACCTGAGCCGAAATCAAGAGCCAGACACTTAACTGATTGAGCCACCCAGGCGCCCCCATTTTGGCATTTTAAAAATATTTAATCCATCTCATGTTTATTTTTATATATGGTATAAATTGTGCTAGTCATTATTAAAAAGATGGAAGTTCCACATGCTACTCTTTCTGTAGACAACAGACTTGAGTGTGAGGGCAAATACTGGCATTACAAATATCAAGCTGACGTGGTCTTGCCCTCAAGTAGGTCTTAACCAAAAAGAGAAATGCCCCAATAAACTACCACAATGTGGCATGATTCATCCTGTACTAAAATCAGGTAAGTGGCTCAGTGGGGAGATAAAACCTGACTGATTCTGCTGGAAGCAGAGGAGAGACGAAGAGAAAGGAGTCATTCAAGAAGGCCTCGCAGAGAGCCTTGAGGTCTGTCGCATAAGTGAACAGGACTTTTCCCAAAGCACAGGTGTGTTCGTGGGCTTCTGAAGGGCTGTTTGGTAGGAGGAGAGGGTGGAAGCAATGAGGCAGGGACACATCACAGAAGGCTCACAGACCGTGTCAAGGAGCCTAGCTTCTATCCTGCTGACAGTAGGAAATGACGGAAGGCTTTAAAATGACTGATCAAGTGGCCATCTAGAAAGAATCTAAAGCAAGGGCAAAAGAGAACAAGACGAGATGGATTCCAGAACTATTACAATGAATGGAATCATGCGTTGGATGTGGGCAGTCTGCAAGGGGGAGGTCAGGAAGAAGATGAGGTGTGAGGGCTTGCAGGCTTGGGAGCACCGGCAGACAGCGGTGCCCAAGGCAATCTCCAGGGAATCTCGACACAGATGGCTATCTCTGGGGTAGGTGGATATTTAGGACACCCTTTCAGCACTCATGGAGTAACAGCAATGACCAAATCTGTTGCCTGAAAACAGAGCAACAAAATAAACTATTACAGGTTTGAGCACTGCCCGAAAGAGGGTTCTGGAATTCAGCCCGGCCTCTGAGGAAGACAGTGATATTTCCATGGCCTTGGCAATGTGACTATTTCCGTGGCCTCCACTAGCCGGGGTAACATTACATATAGCAAAGTGAGCCACTTTGCTGCCTACATTTAAATAATAACCAAGGAGTTTCACTCTTAGCCACATTTTCAAGAAAAGATCACAAGTTTCACCCACTTGGCTCTGGGCAGGTCTGTGGCTACTGCCTGAAGCCAAGGTTCTCTGCAGGGAGGACAGGGTGGGGCCTCAGGTTTGGCAGCTCACCTGATTCTGGTTAAGTACAGGGCAGGAGGCCACCGAGTTTATTCCTTCCTAAAGTAACAGGCATATGATACAGTTCTAACACTTGTAGGAGATGGACATGTACACAGCCTTCGTAATCAGAAACACAGCCAAAGTTCCCCATGTTGAACTCGGATATAAAAAAGCACAGGTACTCATCACAAGAAAAAAAAAGTTAACTATGTAAGATAACAGGTGTTAACTTGACTTAACCGTGGTGATTATTTCGCAATACATACAAATATCGGATCATTATGTTTTACAGCTGAATCTAATATGTTTATTATGCTGTATACCCATTGTACCTCAATAAAAAAAAAAAAAAGTCATTCACCTCTTCGCTGTAACCAATGAGAAACAGAACCATGTGACTCCTGGGTAATTCAATTCCTGTTTTTCCTCCCTGTTTGTCATATGCTAAAATTAACAAAAAGAAATACCTAAAAGAAAAATGAAATGTGATCACCTCTTCACTGTCACTGAGGCTGACATAACTACATCCCAGGGGATTCAATTCCTATTCTTCCCTCTTATTTGTCCTCTGCTAAAACAACAACAAAAAAGAAATACTGAAAAGAAAAAAAAAAGCATAAGTAAAACTGTTGGCAAAAGACACTCTAGGGGCACCTGGGTGGCTCAGTCGCTTAAACGTCCGACTTCCACTCACAGCTTGTGAGTTCGAGCCCCATGTCAGGCTCAAAGCCTGCTTCGAACTCTGTGTCTCCATCTCTCTCTGCCCCTCCCCCGCTTGCACTCTGTCTCTCTCACTCAAACATTAAAAAATAAAAAAAATTTTTAAAAGAAACTCTAAAGGTAAGTCATTGTTATACTAACATTTACCAAGCATTTCAAAGAGTACCTGGTACATGGTAAGCACTTTCTGTACCTTTCTGTCTAAATCTCAGGGCAATCATGTATTTACATTATGCATGTTTTGTAAATGGGAAATCTGCCTCACACACAGGTGACCTAACCTGCCAAAGCTCACATGGCTAGCAGGACACAGGAATGGGACTGACCCCAGGCCCGTGCATCTCCTCAGGTCTCGACTGCTGCACACTTAGCTCCCCGTTAAAGAAGCAAGCGCGGGGGTGACCCGGGCAAGTCACCTCTACTGGAGGACCCCACGTGTGAGGCCCTTTAAAAGACAAGTATGCGTTTATTTTTACAAAATTAGTATGTGTTCACTGCTGAAAATTTTTGCAATATGACCAAGGGAAAAGACAAACGTCATTCAGACTCTAGCTCCAAGATGATCATTAGTGACACTTGTGTCTTCTCCCCAGCATTTTTCAATAAAAACTCAGATCACTGTACACACTGGTTTGAAATCTCCTACCTTCCCATCATTGTAGCACGAAGCGCTCACTCCACATGAAGTTTCGTTATGACGCACAGCGCTTGGTTTGACTCTGGAATAAATCTAAAGAAGACTCTTCCTTCTTGGAGGTCACTCTGAAGGAAGCTGACTATTATCAAGATCTCAATAATATGTCTTACACACGAGCTTTTTCCCTCATCCTCCAACAGGCTGAAGGAATTTTGCCAACCCTTTCTGAGCTATGTGAAAAATTTACTTCAAATCCCACTTACTTCCCAGCAGAAGTGGAGGCTTCCCAAAGGCAAAACTGACCATGAACTTGCCAGAGAGCCTTTTCTACACTTTCCTTGAAAAATTTGAGCAGATGTGCTCCCTGTGTCCCAAGTCATGTCCTAGCTCAGATGGGAGATGCAGCTTAGAAAAGTTTCCAGAGTGACACGACCATACTCTTAATATAAGAGTTATGGCCCAGAAACGGAAAATGGGCCTTTCATGAACGATTCACTAGTACCAGCAGCTGACTGAGTCCTAACCAGCTGAAAGGAGAACACCTTCCTGGATCTTTCAGCAGGCTTTCATGCCTACAAGGACACCGCACACTGAGACTGTCCAAAGTGAGCCCTGCATGCCTAAGTGCGCATACATCCTCACTCTGTGAGAGAAAATGTGCAGAGGGGAGACACCAAGGACAACGGTGCAGCAAACTGGTTAGAGTTCATACTGTTAGCAACAGGAAACGGAGAGTGTAACTGCAGATTTGAACATTGTTTCTGTACCGTGTATAACTTTAGGCCAACTATTTATCCAAAATAGACTAAAGTTTATCATCTAATTTTGGCCCAAAGTTTATCCAAAGTAGACTAAAAAAATATCAAAATCAGTACTGGGTGCATGTGTGTACATGTATGTGCATATGTATTCACACACACATATAACCACTGCAGAGAGGGGTTAGTGGAAAAGAAACCTAAATCCATAATACAGCACTCACTAATAAGGAGATGAACAATCCAATAGAAAAATGTCTGAAGGATATGAAGAGGTGATTAACAGAGAAAACCCAACTGACCAACAACCTGTTCAAAGTTGCTTAATTTTAGGAGCGCCTGGGTGGCTCAGTCAGTTAAGCATCTGACTCTTGGTTTTGGTTCAGGTCATGATCTCCCAGTTCCTGAGTTCCAGCCCCTCATTGGGCTCCATGCTGACAGTGCAGAGGCTGCTTGGGATTCTCTTTCTCTCTCTCTCAAAATAAATAAACATTTTAAAAAGATTTTTTTCTTTCCAAGCAAAGAACAAGAAGAACAAAATGTTCAGTGTTTGTTGGTTCACGGTGGTGGGTATATTCTCCATACTTTCCTGTTTTTAAAATATGTTCATAACTGATGGAAAAAATAAGATAGAGTGTTTGTGAGTACTAATATACCTTCAAGAACACAAAATTCCCATATAATATCACTATTTCAAAGCACAGTAAAAATCTTAAACTTCTCAATATATTCTACAAAGCCACCTAACACTAGAAAGCCTGTCAAGGACATCAGAATAAACAGCCATTTCACACTAGGAAAAGAGGTGCTCCTCATTTCCCTATTTTGGGAGAACTATTGCCAGTAGTGTAAAACGGGAATTCTCCATCATTTTTTCTATCCTTAAACATAAGATGGACATGTCATATACACATTCAGGCGCAGCTCTGTCCTGTCGTATATACATGTGCGTGCAGCTCCGTCCATCCTTAAGAACAGAATCGGCCAGATACACAGATACACGAACAGAGATGGAAAGCTCTCTTGCCCTCTAGACTTAAAGTGATGTCCTTCTAGGTCAGTATAGATGGCGCTACCTCCTTCTTAAAAGTTGTATAATTTGGGGTCACCTGGGTGGCTGAGTCAGTTAAGCGTCCAACTTCGGCTCAGGTCATGATCTCACGATTCGTGGGTTTGAGTCCCACGTCGGGCTCTGTGCTAACAGCTAGCTCAGAGCCTGGAGCCTGTCTTTGGATTCTGTGTCTCCCTCTCTCTCTGCCTCTCCCTTGCTCATGCTGTCTCTCTCTTTCAAAAATAAATAAAAAACATTTAAAAAAATTTTTTAAAAAGTCGTGTAGTTTGTCATTATATAAACATCCCGTGGTTTTCTGCTCTCCTTTTGAAAGATGGTTAGGTTGTTTTGAGTTTAATATTATTACAAACAGTGCTGTGATAAACAGCCTTGAATATACACTTTTGTGCAAGTGAAGACTATTTTCATAGGGCAGAATTCTAGGGATAAAATTATAGCATGTGCCCATTTAAAATAAATGGGGCGTTGCAGGTTGAATGGTGCCCCCTCCCCCCGCAAAAGATACACTTTAGTTCTTACCCAGGTACCTGTGAGTGTGACCGTATTTGGAAACAGGGCCTATGCAGATGTAACCAAATGAAGATGAGGTAACACTGGATTAGTGAGGACCCTAAATCCAATGACTGGTGTCTTTGTAACAGAAAGGGAAGGGAGCTGTGGACACACAGGGACAAGGCGGCGTGGTGATGGAGGGAGACACTGGGTGAGGCAGATCCAAGCCCAGAGGCACAAGGATTCCCAGCAAGCCCCAGGAGGAAGGATGAGGCAAGGACAGGTGCTTCCCCAAGGGCCTTCAGAGGGGCACAGCCCCCAACTCACCTGCAGAACCGTGAGAAAATAAACCCGCTGTTTTAAGTCACCAAGTTTGTGGCCATTTGTTATGGCAGCCCTAGGAAATTATCCTTAATCCCCTAAATCCACCCAAAGTAGGTAAGAATACACTCACTATAGTGTCTTATCAGTCTTTGATTGTTCCAATTAGATGGGGTGGGGGGGAAAGACTTAGATTTTCATACTTTTACTTGTCTTTGGATGTATTTGTGTGTGTAAATCAGCAGTTCATATATGACCATTTTACCACAAGGTTTCTTGTATCTTTCTTGATTTATGGCAGTTCTTTGTATATTAGCCTTTCAAAAACATTTTTTACTGCTATAAATGTTCTCCTATCCTGCTGATTTTGTTCACTATATGTACCTCACGTAAGTATTTTTATCTACTGTAAATTTGTCACTTTCGCTTCAGAATCCATTTCATGCTTAGGAAAGCCTTTACAACTTTCAAGAATATAAAGACCCTCCTTCAGGACAAAAATGTCCTGCACACGGCCACCTTCACCACAGCCAGGCAAGGAAACCCCTCCACCTTTTTCAAAGCAAACTTGATAATGCTTTCTGACCAGAAGTCCCTTGATAGGACTCTTTAGTCAATCAAAAAAATTGACAGTGTTTTTCAGATTCAGGTTGTTTTGGTTTTTAGCAGTGCAGTAGTTTACAGTTTCGTTATCAGTCCCTTACAAACACTTTAAGGCTGACCATATCTACAGGTTATGGGATATCAGACTTCTTAATATCCCAACTATTGACTAAGCATATGCACAAGTGACCTAAAAAGCCAGATAAACACAGTTTCACAGCACGAAATAGCTTAGAACTGAACAAAAAAACTGAACAGGAAGTCACAGAAACTGGTGTGACCCCCACACCCCCACTGAATGCTGCATAATTCCGGGTAAGTCATTCAACTTCTGTGTCCAACTGTGTACTGTAACAAAGCATATACACAGACAAGCAGAAGGGATCCAAACTGACAGTACTACTTATATAGGAAGCTAAATTTATAGATGCTCCTTCCCACCACCCCCATCAATAATAATGATAACTTGTATTAGCCCATTTCCAAATCTTCAGAGCCTTATGGGTAGTTTCTAGTGTATCTCCATGTCACAGATGAACAGGCCTGGTTCCAAAACTTCCTGTGCAACTGTTGGCCATGTGTGCTTGCTTGGTGGGGCAAGGGGGTGACCAGCTGGGGTGGTAGCTACTTCTGCCATGCGTTCGCCTCTAAAACAGGGGAGATCTGATGGGGCTGAGGACAGAGTGAGGGTCCTCCACGCCACGGCAATGGACCACTAGGGCAGATCCTCAGTGAGGAGAACAAAGCTGAAGTTCTTCCATGGGAAATTCTATGGTGATGCTTCCCGAGTCCCCCAGTTCCCCAAGAGCCAGCACCATACGTGGAGGCTGGGTGGCTGCAGGGAGGGAGGCATCCTAGCAGACCATCAGATTTTAAAGAGCTGCTAGAAGTCTACATTTTATGTGGAAATTTCCTGACTTTTAAAGATGAGGGAGTCATTCAAACGAAAAAAATTATTTTTAAAACTGTAGATGGCCAGATTTAGCCTTTGGGTACCAGCCTGAAGTGTCTGAACGGTCCCGACACTGGACGGACTGGAGGAGGCTTGGCTCCTCACAGGACCCAGACTGGGAAGGTGCGGGGGGCAGGGACCATGCAGCACAGGGACCAACCCCACTCCCGAGGGCTCTCCCGAGGTGGCCCACACAGCCCAGCTTCGCAGTCATCACAAATAATGGGCTCTACTGCAGAAGAACAAATATAATGACACACAAGACCCCGGGTCAAGGTGGAGGCAGGGAAGCACAAGATAGAATTTCACATCAAATTGTGTAAGGATCAAAAGAAAACAGGAAAAAAAAAAAAAGGTAATTTGTGAGGGTAGCAGGACTCAAGATAACTCATTTTTCATTTCTCATTTTTATCATTGTCTATATAATAAAACAATGATTCTCACCTATTATAACATTTCAGGAACAAGGTCTCAGGAAAGTACCAAAAACATATCAAGTTAATTAGATCTAAATAACAGGGTAATTTAGTTGTGGATTACCCATATGTTATTAATAAAAGGCCTCAGTTTCCACCTCTTAACCTCTAAAGAAGGGGATTTCCTACTTAGGGGTGAGGGAGGGAGCAGACATTTAATGAAAACATCTGGGTACAAGCAGAAGAGCAAGGGACCTGCCCGGTCCTGAATTCTACAAATAGTGCTCAGACCTGGACTTAACAGCTACTGAAAACTGCTCCTTTTACGGGTGCAGCAGCAGCAGTTTCAAGGTAGTGACACTAGATGTTTCATATTTTCTTACACTTCCAGGCATCGCGGTGGCTTTCATGTTCTTACGAGTCCTCTCAGAGCACGCTCCAAGTACAGCACCAGTTCCGGCGGCAGGGAACTCAAAGTGCCCACCTGCCCGACCCTGCCCTCTCCCCCACCTGCCTATCCCCTGCCCCCTCCCCCATCTGCCTGACCCCTCCCCTCCTGCTAGTGCCCCCTGACCCACCTGCCTGGCCCCTGCCCACTTGCTCGCCCCCTGCTACCTGCCTGCCCCTGCCCCTCCTGCCCGCCCCCTGCCCACCTGCCCGCCTGCCTGCCCCCTGTCCCACCTGCCTATCCCCTGCCCCCTGCCCGCCCCCTGCCCCGCCTGCCTGCCCCCGCCCCAGGCTGCTCAGGAGATGGGATGTGGTCTTCTCTC
>CM053574.1:75510055-75566302 GCA_028646485.1 Cryptoprocta ferox | reverse complement strand
AACTTGCCTCTCCCCTCCCACGTCATTCACAGCCAATACCCCAGCCCAGAGAGATCTGCTAGAGGGACCTTTCCTGCCTTTCCCCCTCACCCACCAGCTGCCTGCCTAGGCCTAAGCTTGCCCCAACCTCCTTTACTTTCAGTTGAGGAAGGGGACAGCTCAGCAACCTTGTTCCTCTCAACTTTGGGTTTTTTGGCTCCCAAAAGACCAGGGATAAGGCCACCTCATCTAAAGTCAAGCCAACTCCAACACCCGGTCTGTCTTCTCTAGCTTCTAGCAGGCAAGTGTCTGGACCCTTGTGCAGTCAGCCAAATATTTTGTGACTTCCTTGGCCCTGGAGTTCAGCCGCGCTTCTCCAACGCCCACAAGAAAAGGAGGCAGCAGGCAGCAAAGTCCTGTCACTGTGTCTCCTTCCAGGAGTGGAAAGTAAAAAGTTCTGTCCAGCCCGCAGGATGGCCAGAGCTGGGTTAAGGGCACAGTAAAGGGGCAGCAACCTAGACAAGAAGGGAGAGGAGGCTGACCTGCCTGGGAGGACTGGGAAAGGCTCTCTCCGTACCCCCAGTCCTGCTGCACTCCCTCCCCCCGCCATCCCTTCTTCCCCTGAGAGGGTCAGGAGAGCATGAGGGACCCGAATTCAAATGTATCCCTACCATTTACTGTCTGTGGGCTCTCAGGCAAGGCCTTTAATGTCTCATTTGTAAACCGGTAATCCACTGAGCTTAACAAATGAATTTACAAATGTTAATATTAAGTGTCTGCCATGAACTAGGCACCGTTTTAGATATTGGGGATACAGCAATAAATGAAACCACCAAAAATATCCCCCAGGTATGGAGCTTAAAATAAATGGAGGAGTGGGGGAGACAGGCACAGAATGAAGAATAGTACCCGCCTCACAGAGGCGCAGAGACGGCTGAACTGGGTATAGTGTAAAGGGCAAGACACACCCTGGTAAACCATGAGGAATCAACATACAGTACTTGCTGCTAATAGTGGGCCAACAGTGGCCAAGAGGAAAGAATGGCCATGCCGGCCATAGGGGGCCCTGGGTACACGGTGGGGACGAAGTCACTCAGTATTGTAGGGCTGGCTCTGGCAATGCTCAGAGTCATGAGGAGAAACCCGGGACCCTTGGAGGAAGAAGAGTTCCACCCACTACCTACCAACTTCTGTGGCCAGATAAGTGATGAGGGAGCTTGGGGCAGGCTGAGGGCAAAATACAGGCTGATACACGCCCCCACCACAGGAGAAATATGTGTGACAGTCCTCGACACTCCTGACCGCCCAAGAACAAAGGAAAGGGGTTTACGTGTTTGCCATGGTGATGTGGGAAACCAAGGCAAATGAAAAATTAAATTCCCTTACTGCCTGCAGTCCATCTACAAGTCCTTGAAACGGGCAGAGTGACCTCCCTCTAGGAGCTCAGCTGCCTCAAGGATGACATTTGCTGGGGGCAAAAGAGAATTTTAGCTTCACATTATCCCAACCTGAGGATCCTGTAATTCCACTTCCTTTATCTCAACTGCCCCAAGATATATGCTGGCCAGCACACTCCAAGCCTATGGCCTCCGATATACATCTGAAAGGTCTCAAGACTGAGGTTTTATTAAATGGTAATAAATGGTGTTTCCTTAGCAACAGCCAGCCCCTCAGGGTCCTGGAAACCTTGCTTCCAAAATACCTTAGAGACTTACTCCATCCCTGACCCCTCCCAACCTGAGGGTATATAATGAATTACCCATTGCAACCCCAGTGCAGCTCTCCCTGCCTGTGGGTCCTGTCCCCGTGCTTTGATAAAATCACCTTTTTGCACCAAAGATGTCTTCAAGAATTCTTTCTTGGCTACCGGCTCCAGACCACCCCATCACCCCAAAACTTCATCAATAAGTAGTAGATCATCTGAACTTGTAAGCAAAGCAAGAAAATGTAGAAGACTCCCAAGACAAGTTACATGTAACATATTAATAAATAGGAAAGGATTCTTTATTAAGGGAAGGTTTGTGTATACTTTCTCAGCGTGAAAAGGTGTAAGGTATTCTCCAGGAAGGCCATACACCCTGAGTCATGTGTCCGTGTTCAGGGCAAATGCTACCACAGGCAAGAGAAGGTGTGCACATCTCTCTTCCTCTCCCGCCCACACTCGAAACATCTATTATTGGTCAAAGGGAGTGGGGCAGTAGCTGCCTCCTCAGCAAACAGCAGCACCAGCTGCTCAAGTACCCCGGATGCACTCCCTCATACAAAGGTGCAGTTCAGGGCTTGCTAGTGATCGAGGCCTCTTCACGACGGGAAGAGGTCCCCCGGGGAGTCAGGACTGACACAGCACAACCCCACTCCTAAAAGGAGAAAGTCACCAACTTGAAAGAAACCTTTTGATTTCTTTCCCCCAGTTGTTCAAACACATATACTGGGCAACAAGTCTTTGAATATTGACTTTTCAAATGAAAATAAACACAACCAAGGAGGTTCAGAGTAAGGAGATATGGATCCCAGGGTGCCTCCGCCACTAGGAAGCAGCAGGAAGCCAAGAGCGGGAGGAAAACCAAACAAACAGTCCCAGGATGCTTACACAGCACTCACTCCTGAATGCCGGGTCCACTGGACCTCTACCAGCATGGAGTTTTGCACCAGGTGTTCCTTATTTATTATTAATATTAAATTCCCAGATCCCCTCCTATGCCTTCTAATATACCTCTTTAAAAGACAGGACTGTACATCCTCTATATAGTACATGGTATCTAATGTTTTTGGTAAATAATGATCACCCACCATCAACAGCAAAGTGAAAAAACTAGAGGCTAATATTATAATTGTAAAAGCATTTACTATTTTCCAAGCATCAAATATGCATGCCCTGGCTACTTTCAAATGGACTTATCATATTTTCAACAGAGTGATTAAGATCAAAAATTTCTTTCCTTAATTGGTATTTACATATTTCATTTAACAGATTTACAAAATGAAAATGTTTATATTAGACATCTGCTTATTTTTACTTTGGGCATTAATTCAACAGCCTACAACTTCTAAAGCATAAAGGACAATTAAGTTTCTGTCTATAGAAAGGTAGGTTTAGACAGAGATCCAGATTTATATCTATATTTTTTTCCATTTACTGAAACTTTTCCAAAATTTGATTTGAATTCTAGTTAGTTAACATATAGTGTAATGTTGGTTTCAGGAATAGAATTTAGTGATTCATCACTTACGTATAACACCCAGTGCTCATCATAACAGATGCCCTCCTTAATACCCATCACCCATTTGGCCCATCCCCCACCCACCTCCCTCCATCAACCTTCAGTCTATTCTCTATCATTGAGAGTCTCTTATGGTTTGTTTCCCTCTCTCTTTTTTTAATCCCCTTCCCCTATGTTCATCTGTCTTGTTTCCTAATTCCACATATGAGTGAAATCATATGGTATATCTTCCTCTGACTGACTTATTTCGCTTAGTGATACATTCTAGTTCCATCCACATCATTGCAAATGGCAAGATTTCATTATTTTTGACGACTGAGTAATATTCCATTTTACACACACACACACACACACACCCCACATCTCCTTTATCCATTTATCCAAATGTTGATGGACATTTGGGCTCTCTGATTGTGTTGCTATAAACATCAGGGTGCATGCAACCCCTTTGAATCAGTATGTTTGTATCCTTTGGGTAAATACCCAGTAGTGCAATGGCTGGCTTGTAGGGTAGTACTTTTTTTAACTTTCTGAGGAACCTCCACACTGTTTTCCAGAGTGGCTGCACCAGTTTACATTCTCACCAACAGTGTAAGAGGGCTCCCTATATCTTTATCTATCTTATACATAATCAGCATTATGTCAACTCTCGAGTTTTTATTAAAGTATCATCCCCATCTTTCCAAACGAGCTCTGCAGTGTCTTTTTCTTTTAACTTATTTTTGAGAGATAGTATGTGTGTGCGCGCGTGCATGAGCAGGGGAGGGGCAGAGAGAGACAGAGAGAGAGAGAGAGAGAGAGAGAGGGAGGGAGGGAGAGGGAGGGAGAGACAGAAGGAAAGAGAGGGAGAGAAAGAATCCCAAGCAGGCTCTGCACTGTCAGCATGGAGCCCAATATGCGGCTTGATCTAACAAACCATGAGATGATGACCTGAGCTATAAATAAGAGTTGGACTCTTAACCAACTGAGCCACCCAGGTGCCCCTCTGCAGTGTCCTTTAAAACAGAGATTTGAGTTCCTATTTTTTTAAGTTTAGAGAAAAAGAATACTGCTCACTCATTTTTACAGTAATTTTAGAAACCAAATTAAGAATGCCAATGTTAGGGGGTGCCTGGGTGGCTCAGGCGGTTAAGCATCTGACTTTGGCTCGGGTCATTAATTCATGGTTTGTGAGTTCAAGCCCTGCATCAGGCTCTGTGCTAACAGCTCAGAGCCTGGAGCCTGCTTCCAATTCTGTGTCTCCCTCTCTCTCTGTTCCTCCCCTGCTTGTTTGCTCTCTCTCTCTCGCTCTCTCTCTCTCTCTCAAAAATAAAGATTTAAAAAAAAATTTTAATAAAAAAAAGAATGCCGATGCTAGGACATTGACATGTTTATCATTATACATTCAGATAATGAAGTATCTGCTTTCATTTTTCAGTTTAATAAGGATTTGAAAGATTAATATAACTAATACTGGCAAGCTTAAAATCAAACTGTCTTAATTGGTTGCTCTTAAATGAATAAAGGGCATTTACAGTGCCGCTCAGTCAATGTTATCAGGAACCAGAAAGGTGTTTACACCTAATAATTCCACGTTAAATAAATGTGCCCTTACAAAGGTAACTCAAAATACAGCAGAATGATATACAGGAATGACGGACCAATAGCAAAGTACTGGAAGTAGCAATAAGATCATTGTTTTCAAAATAACATTTAATTTGGATTGACTGAATTCCACTGTTGCAGGAGACTCTGCAGAATTTAAAAAAAAAAAAAAGATAAACATGGACAAATGGATTCATTCAGAGCTGTGGAACAGGATCCTCTCTGATACCAAGATCTGGTTCTTCTATTATAACTTCATGGAGTGACATCACCCAGATGATGGACTAGGAAGGCCCAAGCCTCATTCGCCCACGGAGACAAAAACTTGACAACAATATACAGTCCAGAAAGCCTTTATGACAGCTCCAGAAACCAGTTAGGAAGTTGCAGTATCCCAGTCAAGCACAAAGCCAAGAATAATCACATTGAAAGAGGTAAGAAAAGCCACTGCATTTTATCTAAAATAGCCCTTTCCCTAAGCTGGCACCAGCTCAGTTCAATCAGGAGAAAAAGCTCTGGCTTGGGAGGGCAAGAGAAATATGGAATGTGTATCCAAAATTCTAGTTTTTGCGGGGGTGGGGGTGGGATATCTGCCTGAGGGACTAGTTTCCATCTTATCTGACTCAGAGAAACATGGGGAACTGGCCTACTTGCAATGTCTGGGGGCCACTGAGAATAAAGGGAGCTCAGAGGTGCATGGCGAAGCCAGAGAACCCACAGCACTGCATACAGACTCCAGAGGGAGCAACAAATGGTAAGCCCCTGAGAAACTGGCAAGCCTCTCTAACTAAGAAGTAAGCCCTGAGAAACTGGCAAGCCTCTCTAACTAAGAAGTTACACACACACGCCTCTCTAACTAAGAAATTACATGCACAAGCTAAGAGAAGGCACATTCCCAGAAAAGGGCTGAAAGGCTCCCAGAATCTCTAACCAAGTTAATAAGTGATTCCCTATATAAAGGCAGTCCATAAATACTGGAAGAGGTGCCTGTTTTTTCAAATGCACAGATCACCATTAAAAATAACAAGGCACATTAGAAAACAGGAAAATATGAACAAACTAAAGGAACAAAATAAATTTCCAGAAACCAACACAAAAGAAACAAATTTCTATGAATTAACCTAAAAATAATTCAAAATAACCACCTTAAGAAGCTCAGTGTGCTACAAGAGAACACAGACAACTAAATAAAATCAGAAAACAAAATCAGAAAACAATGCATGCACAAAATAAAAATGCCAACCAAGAGACACAAATTCGGGAGCTGAAGAATATAATAACTGAATTAAAATATTTAGTAGAGTGGATCAGCAGCAGACTTGACCAATTAGAAGAAAGAATCAGCAAACTCAAAGATAAGTCACTTGAAATTATTAAGTCAGAGGAATAAAAAGGAAAAAGAACAAAGTAAAGAAAGCTGAGGAAATTATGGGATACCATTGACTAAATCAGTATGTGCATTATGAGAGTCTCAGAAGAACAAAGAAAGGATGAGGTAGACAGCTTATGTGAAGAAATAATGGCCAGAAACCTCCAAGATCTGAGGGAGAAAATGTATATCCAAATTCAAAAAGTTCAAAAGACTCCAACAAGGAGGAACCCAAAGAGGCCTATACCAGGACACATAATCAAACTGTCAAGTCAAAGACAAAGAAAGAATCTTGAAAGCAGCAACAGAAAGTACTTGTCACATTCAAGGGAGCTCCCAGGAAATTTTCAGCAGATTTCCCAGCAAAAACATTACCATCCAGAAGGTAGTGGGGCAATCTATTCAAGTGAAAGAAAAAGCTGACAACTAAAAATAGTGTATCTGGTAAAAGTGTCCTTCAAAAATGAGGGAGGAAATAAAGACCTTCCCAGAAAAGCACAAGCTGAGGCACGTCATCCCTAAGAATTGCTAAAGGAAACCGTTCAAGATGAAATGCTAAAGAACAATAAGAATGTTTCTAAAAATAGAAAGCTTTCTGGTAAAGGTAAATATACAGAAAAATAGAGAGTCCTGAATACCACAATAGGGGTGCATGCACCATTTTTAATTCTGATACAGAATTTAAAAGTTTTATAAAACCATAAAAAATAACTGTAACTGCAAAACCATGTTAATGTAAACAAAATACAAAACTATGTAATTTGTGACACCAATAACATAAAGTGGGAGGGACATGTGTAGGAGTAGTTTTTGTATACAGTCAATCTAAGTTGTTACCGTTTAAAATAAACGCTATATTTTATGTAATTCCCCATGGTAATCAAGAAGAAAATACCTACACAGAAGATGTACACAAGAAAATGAGAAAGGAGTCAAGGCAGAAACAAAACAAAGTCAAGGGAATAAAAGAGGAAGACCACAAGAGCGGGAAAAGGGACAAAATAACTATAGGACATACAGAAAACAACAAAATGGTAAGAAGGGTAAGTCTTTCCCTGGCAGTAATTACTTTAACGTAAATGGAGAAATGGTATTTGATTTAGTTGATGCAGACTCTAATAAACAGAAAAGTGTTAGATGTTGATGAATTTAGGCAGAACATGAAACAGCATGCATATACATATATACACATACATACATACATATACATGTGTGTATGTGTGTGTGTGTGTATACACACAGACCCTATAATTACCCTATAAAAAATTATACACAAAAGAGGACTGAGGGTAAACACAAAAATGTAACAAATGGGTACTGTGATAATTCCATTAGGCAGGTTTTCCCCTTTCCAGTATCCAAACATCATTAAGATTTATAATTAACACCCTTCACGGGGATGGCTTGTGTGCAGAGCACCCTGGAAGGAACAGTGGCTTGCACAGACCTGGGGACAAAGCAGAGCCTTCGGCACCAATTTATCAGCCCCTCCTCATCAAATGCTTTGCTGTAGAACTTGCAACAGGTAATCCTGCTTGAGGCCTGCCCCTCCCCCATCCCATCCAAGCACTGGCCTGCCTGTCCCCTAGGATACTCCATTCAGAAATGAGACGGGTGCTGAGACTGTGCCCTGGATACAACAGTACATCATGCTGGGCCACATGCTTTTCCATCATCACCTAGCTCATCAGTAAGCCACAGGCCACAACAATCCGTCACCAACAACCGCATCTTCCCATACTGCTCCAAGAAAACAGGTCACCTCACCATCCACTCCTTACAAGTCAGGTCCACACTAGCAAGAACACCCTAAACCTAACTCAAAATCATAACACAGCTCGACCCAGCCTTCCAGGCTTAAAGACATCAAAAAAGAAGATAACTGTTAACTCTGAAAAATATTCACTCTGTACCATCTCATGTGAAGGAAAAAATGCTGAAATCCCAAATCAAAAGGTGATGTGGAAATTCAGACTGACACTAACCTAAGGCCACACTCTGTGGCTAAGATAAAAGTCTGTAGCTTTTTAATGTTCTGCCCCAGCGCATTTCGCTTCATACTCAGGTCCAGAAATTCAAGGCCCAAGACAACTGTGGAATATCTTCCTAATGATCTTACAGAGCTAGCAGTGTCTGGGACGCAGTTGAAGCCACTGCCTCCCTCATCACCACCGGGGCCTGTGGACACCACGAGGGACCAATGTATAAGGCTGGCCACCAAGCAGTCCTTGCCATAAGCAGACAGAATGCAGTGAGGATGCCCTCCCCTTTTATTTCTTCATTTCAGTCTTCTTATGTTTTAACTCATCACTTTCTCAAATCCTGTTTGGTCCTTGGAAGAAGCTACAGACATAATTACAGATTAAGAATAAAGCTTGCTGGACTCTCTAATGTACATGATAACAGTTTTCATTCCTTGCTCATGTTCTATCTTAAAGCTATTCATACAAGGGGCACCTGGGTGACTCAGTCAGTTACGCGCCCGACTTCGGCTCAGGTCGTGATCTTGTGGTCTGTGAGTTTGAGCCCCGCATCGGGCTCCGTGCTGACAGCTCGGAGCCTGGAGCCTGCTTTAGATTTTGTGTGTGTGTGTGTCTCTCTCTGCCCGTCCCTCGTTCATTCTCTTTCTCTCTCAAAATAAATAAACAAAGATTTTTAAAAGAAATTAATAAGTAAATCAGGGTGCCTGGATGGCTCAGTCAGTTAAGTGTCCGACTCTTGATTTTGGCTCAGGTCATGATCTCACACTTCATGGGTTCAAGCCCGGTGTCGGGCTCCATGGTGGCAGTGCAGAACCTGCTTGGGATTCTCTCTTTATCCTTCTCTCTCTGGCCCTCCCCTGCTTGTGTACGCACGCGCGCTCTCTCTCGCTCACTCTCTCAAAAATAAACAAACTTGGGGTGCCTGGGTGGCTCAGTCGGTTAAGCGTCCGGCTTCGGCTCAGGTCATGATCTCACAGTTCGTGGGTTCAAGCTCCGCGTCAGGCTCTGTGCTGACAGCTCAGAGCCTGGAGCCTGCTTCGGATTCTGTATCTCCCTCTCTCTCTGACCCTCCCCTGCTCGTGCTCTCTCTGTCTCTCAAAAATCAAAAAATAAAAAATATAAATAAATAAATAAATAAACTTAAAAAATAATAAGAAGTAAAGTAAAACACAGATACACTAAAACAAAAAATAAGACCTCAGGCACAGCTCTACGGGCACGCTACTGGAATATGACAGGAGTGACCTGTGAGAAAAGTAAGGGTTGGGGGGTACAAAGTAAGAAGAGTAGAACAGAATGTTTTCCACAAGTAAAAACACTGAAGGAGCCTACTTCCAAATGGCCCATGGCTGTGTGAAACAGGCTCGTACCTACCTAGACCATGGGACTTACACACTCTTCAGGAGCCAGCACTTGGGCCCTGGCAAGCGCCTGGCAAGGTTCTGGGGCGCTACTGCTCCAAGAGCCAGGAGCGGCCAAGGACCGGTTCTCTTTCCTCCACGGCCCTCCCCCATCAGCCTACTATCACGGCACAAGGCAAGCCCGAAGCAATCTTACTTCTTCCAAAGCCACGAGGCCCAACAGACAAATGGCCCTTCCCCAAAAGTAGTTTTGCTATGCTATACCTGGGAAACCTCACATCCATAAAAGTTGATGTCCCAACTCCTGAGCCCCACACCACCCTCTGTGCCTTCTAGCCAGACCAGTGCACTCCTTGCTCATCGGATACACCCTGCAAACTAAGATCTTTGTTAATCAGACTTTTGGTTAACTACTCTAAACCTGAAGGGAACAAAATTCAGGAGGGTCAAACAAGTGGTGTATTTATTTTCCTCTTAGTAGGACAATGGCTAGAAGTTAAGTTTTTACCTAGTAACGAAAATGATCTCATAGAATGAAAATTTTGCGTAAAGAACTCAGAGGAGGGTAGGGTGGGAAAGGTATTTTGTGCTTTGTTTGTGATGTTCTAATTCAATTACATTATTTAGTAATGTAAAGAATGATGGTTCTCTTCTTCCCTGTTAAGGATTGGTCTAAAAATAACAAAGCAAAATTACTCTATAGGCATGATCACCAACCCCTGTGGGACAGAGTAGCCTTTTTAAAATGTCAAATAGTTGTAAGAGGTTTTTATAATTTTCATTAGAAAAAGGAAATTAGTCCTTTCCCCAAAGCATTTACCAGACCAAAGTATATAGTTTTACCACCAAAATTTAACCATCTCCATGGAGAACATCATGTTTGGTTTCTTATCATCAGATTATTTTGAAAGAGAGAAGTTTAGGTTTTACACTGAGTTTGCTGTACTATTTCTTTCAAAGTAGAATCACTCCTTTCACTTGATTTGGGCTTAAAACAGGGATTCTGTAGCCAAAATAAGAGTAGTCCTGTCCTTCCGGACGTATGATTCCTAAAACGTGGCTGTGAAACGCTGTCCTACGTCAGTGAGAAAGCAACTCACGTTCTTCCCCTGTATGGTGGAGATCATATCCAATCATGCCACCTGTTACGTTCTGGCTCCTGTGGTTGCTCAGTATCCTTTGTCTACAGGAGGCTTCTCAACAGAGGCACTGCCAGCACCATGTTCGGGACAATTCTCTGTTGTGCAGGACATTCACCATCCTTATCCCTTCCCTCATTAAGTGACAACAGTGCACCGCTTCCTGTCACTGGTACAAGAAAAGTGTCTCCTCATACTGCCAAATAGCCCCTGGTTGAGAATCGCTGGTCTATAAATTGTATGATTTAACACATAATAAAGAAATCCTCAAAGCTAAAAGATATCACAGATCCATCCCAAAGTGTTTTACAAAAACGAATCTCTCAAAACTGAATAGGCTTGAGTATGATCAAAGTATGAGGATAATACTGAGCCAACAGAAAAACCAGTAACAGAACATGAGCATGCTTTGCTGGCCTGTCTAATGGGATACAAGGCTCTCCTGCTATCAGCCCCCAGCTCCCACCCCCGTCTCCTACCACACACAGGATTTGACAGCACTCTGCTTTCTCCACTCCGTGCTCAGAGTTTTCAGGCTGAAACCCTAATCACTATCCTTTCATCTATTTATCTAGTAAGCTTTGTTTAGGGATCTATTTATTATCTTACTTTGTAGAGACAAAGCCTAAAGACCGTGGGTTGTTTTTCCAAGTGGCCACAAGTCCTCACCTGTCTTGCTCACAGCTTCCCCAGCCCCTTGCACAACACCTGGCCCACAACACAGCCAGTGAATATTTATTAAAGAAAAGCATGTTAGAGAACTGGGACGGGTCCTGGAGAGCACCTAAGTCCAAACTTCCCATTACACAAGTGAGCAAACTGAGGACCAGGAGGAGGTTAAAGTGGTCTGCTCCCTGCTTCCTCCTTACCAATTAGTGCATCTTCTGATTTATCACAACATATTCAACCCTAGTCATATTTTTACCCTTAAAGTTTAAAGACCTACGAAACAAACCAATATAATTACATACCAATTAATTTTGTAGGTTTATTTCCTTACAGTTAGTTCATTTTAAATGGGGCTATCATTTATGCATCTATGGTCAACTGATTTTCAACAAGAGTGCCAACACGTTCCGTGAAGCAGATCTCCTTCACAGTGCTGGGAAAGCTGGATATCCACATGCAGAAAAACTAGGTTAAACCCCTACCTCACACCTTATACAAAAATTAACTCAAAATGGATCAAAGACTTAAACATAAGAGCTAAAAATACAAAACATTCATAAGAAAACTGGTAAATCTTCATAACCTTGGATTTTGCTATGGATTCGTAGATACAGCACCAAAAGTACAATCGACAAAAGAAAAAATACATAAATTGGAATTCTTCAAAATTAAAAACTTCATGCATCAAAAAACTGTCAAGATAATGAAATGACAACCTACAGAGTAGAAGCAAATATTTATTAATCATACACGTATGAAGAATGTCTAATGTCCAGAATACATAAAAAACTCTTACAGCTCAACAATCAAATTTTTTTATGGGCAAAGATTCTGAAAAGATACTTCTCCAAAGATATACAAATGGCCAACAAGTACATGAAAAGAACATTCAATATTACTAGTCATTAGGGAAATGTGATCAAAACCACAGAGATACCACTTCATACCCACTAGGATAGCTGTAAAAGAAAAAAAAGGAAAACAGCAAATGTTGGCAAGGACGTGGAGAAACTGAAATGCTCGCACATTGCTGGTGGGAATGTACGATGGTGCAGCTGCTGTGAAAAAATGTTTGCAGTTTCTTAAAAAGTTAAACGACTTGTCCTATGAGCCAGCAACTCCACTTCCAAGTATATCCAAAATAACTGACTGCATGAATATTCAACTGAACACAACAGGACTCAAACAAACACTGCAACCTGAATGTTCACAGTAGCACGATTCACAACAGCCAAAATGTGGAGCCAACCCAAGGTCCATCGATGGCTAAGTGGATAAACAAAATGTGGTATACATACACAGAATGAGTGTCTCTCAGCCATAAAAAGAAATGAAGAACTGAGTCATGTTATAACTTGGATGAACCTCAAAAAACATTATGCTGAAAGAAAGAAGCCAGACACAAAGGTCCCACATTACATGATTCTGTCTATATGAACTATTCAGAGTAGGTAAATCCATAGAGTCAGAAAGCAGATCTGTGGCAGCCAGGGGCTGGGAAGAAGAGGAGAATGAAGAGGGACCGCTGTTGAGTGTGGGGTCTCCTTTAGGGGTGACGAGATGCTCTGGAACTAGACAGAGGTGACAGTTATACAACATTATGAATGTACAAAATGCCACTGAATTGTATGTTTTCAATGGTTAGTTTTATGTGGATTTTATCTCAATTTTTTAAAATATGTATAAATAAGTAAATAAATTTAAGTACATGTTTAGAAAAGAAGGGGTGTTATCTATGCCAGTAGTGTTTTCGTAGATATTCCATTAATAAGATTATTAAAAGGCCACTTATTATGTTCAGCTCTGTTCTAAAAACTTGTGTTCATTATCTCATTCAATCTCATTTAATACGACTTTCAGATAAAGATCAAACCCCTAAACATGCCTCTCAGGCCCTAACTATCTCCCAGTTCTCTAACTTCCTTCTCTCTTTCCCTTCTAAGCATATAAGACTTCTCACGGAATCACCCACCAGATGTCCTTTGCACATGCTTTTCTCCTTATCCTACCCACAGCCACCCTAGTCCTTTTGCCTAGTTAATGGTTTCACTTCCTTCTCAGCTGAGGCCAAAGTCTCTTTACCTGACTACCACCCAGCAGGACCAGGCCATCCCACTGAACACCACCATAGCACTTTACCTTTGTCGCAATTGCTCTAGTTAATAATTCTACAGTTGTATGGTTCCCATACATTTAAGGTCGCCAGTGAACATATTCTTGCCTATTATCTTGCCTATTATCCAGCTTCCCCTCCTTCTAATTCAGTGTAGGAAGTGCAAATGGGGCTCACCCTGCTTCCAGAGATGGGCATCAGGCTCACCCTGGCCAAACAGAGTTTTCTATGCTCTGGGCTACAGGGATGGGAACACCGGAGAGGTTAGAGTGCACAGTCAACCCCAGGACTCTTATGTGGATATTGGAAGGAAAAACCTCTCCCTAATGGGCTTAATGAGCCAAGAGAATGAAGATTTGGAGTTGCCAGTGGCATTTTGGCCACCTCATAGTGGGAACCTGCCTGAAAGAAAAGCAGAGCCATGAAATGGAAAGAGATACTGGAATCCATGTACAGCTGAAGCCAGGCTGGAGTCTGTAATTTTCAGTTACATAAGCCAAAACACAAACCAAAAATAAAAGCAACAACAAACAAAAAAACTTTTTTTCCCTAAGCCATTTTAAACTGTGTTTTCTGCCACTTGCAACCAAAAGTATCCTGATCAACACAGAATCTCCCACAAGCTTCAAGAGGCCAGGCACTTCCTAGCCCTAAATAGTGCCAGGCACGTGATAGGTTCTCAAGCTCCCATCTGGTGAATAACAGCGTAAGTCTTGCAAGTCACAACGAGGTAGGCTCTATTATCCCAATTTTGCAGTGGGTAAAACTTAAGGACAGAGAAGTTAGTTTCTTGCCAAAGGTCACTATTTAGTGGTAGACCTGAGGTCTGAATTTCAGAGTTTATACTTTCAGCAACCAAGCTGTACTAAAATTGGTAGATTAGGGAAGGGTGTTGAGGGGTATGGAGAGTGGAGAGAATGGCGGAGAAAGAAAGCATTTCCAACATATTAGAGCCAGGGTCAGCAAACTATGACTCTTGCGTCAAATTCAGTCCATGGCTTATTTTTACATGGCCCACAAGCTAAAAAACATTTTTTACATTTTTGAAGAACTATAAAATATGCAATAGAGACTGTATCCAGCCCTCAAAGCCTAACATATTTATTATCTGGCCTTTTACATAAAGAATTTGCGGACCCGTGTATTACAGTAAGCTTTATTAGCACACAAACTTTCAGGGACTAACAAAATACTAAGTATATCTATTTCCCTTTTTTTTCTTAGTCTTCAAAGTATAAAGATAATTTCAATGTGTTCAACTGTGAAAACATGTTATTTAGCTAATAATTGAATAGTGTACTCACAAGTGATTTCCCAAGCGACTGAAAATACATTGTTAGGTGGATCAGCATGTAAGGACATGGAAAAAATGGTCATAATATATTATTAAGTACAAAATCCAAGTTGTAAAACACTACATTATAATAGATTCCTATTATTAAAATGTTGAGTCTATAATACAGGATTACAAGAATTCTTGGAAGATTAAAAAAAAAAAAAAAAAACAAAAAAAAAAACTCCAGACTCACAATGTTCATCCCTAAGGATTGGGTGATGAAGGAAAAAGAAATTTCACTTTTTACTTTATGTGCATCTTTATGATTCTCATTATTTTCCAACAAGCATGAACCACGTTTTTATTTAGGACAACAGTAAAATGTTCAAATAAATGCTTTTCCTATTTTAAATACAAACATTAGGTTTCTGTTTATAAAAATAAGGATAATAAAGAAGCTACGGGTTTCCACTTCTGCCTAGGATGTGGAAAACGGGGTAGAGCTTTGTTCCCACCTTAAAAACAAGAAAAAGCCAGATAAATTATAAGATCATAACTTTTCTTGAACCTAGCTGAGATTACAAGATAATGAAATAGCCTGAAATCCAAGGAAAGCCTCACCCTTCCAAGGAGAGACTGGAGGTTAGGCCGCCTGTGGCAGAGTGCAGGAGAAGACTCAGTGGGCACCACACAAGTAGGTAAGAAGTCAGCTCAAATGTCTCACAAACAGCCTGAGGCTAAGTGTGAGCTAGCACTCGGGTATGAAAACCACCAGGAAACGCAGCCACAAAGCAGAGTTCATATCCGCTCACAGGCTCTTTGTGACCCTAGAGCAGGTGCGCCCAAGAAAGACTGGGAACAGGTAGGGGAGCAGAGAGAGCTTTCCTCAGTGGCGCAGGCCTGGAACGGGGAGGAGCTGCTGCTGCAGGAAAAGCTACAAAGCCCCCCAGCCCTGATTCCCTCACAGAATAAAAGCCTTAAGCTACTGGGAATTCTGGGAAAGGGACAGTAAACTCTAAAGGCCTACTGCAACTGGGGGGCATCTGGTAGAAAACTTCTCCACCCTGAAGGAGGAATAAAGAAGTACTCTAGGTCGAGGATCCTACACCCATGCCTTTAGAACAGTGGTCCTCATGCAGGGGTTATTGGACAATGTCAAGAGACATTTCTGCTTATCAAAACTGGAGGGAGGAGCTACTGGCGTCTGATGGGTAAAGGTCAGGGATGCTGCTAACTATTCTACAATGTATAAAACAGCCACCAAAACAGAGAATTATCCAGCCCAAAAAGTCAGTTGCACCATAGTTGAGAAATTCTGCTGAGGAAGGAGCAGAAAACTCTGTGTAAGACTCATCAAACATACAAGGTAGAATTCGGCTGCCACAGTGAGGAGGGGTGGGATCGTTGAGAAAGCTCTACCCCAGAAGTCAAGGTATACAAAGCCTGCCTACGACTGAAGCTGAACTAACAAATGACAGCAGTCTACCTCTGGGGGAGGGGCAAGGGCAGGACATAAAACCCCCTCTGTGGAGGTGGGACAGGAGAAAGGCTAAAAGCTGAGTGTAGAGCAAGAACACTGCAAAACACTCTCGAACACCCAGACTCCCCAAAGCACAAGGTAATGTTAGAGGAACCTGTGAAGCTGGTGGTGCACTGACAGTAACCATGGAAATAAATTCTTCTTCACTAGATTGACTCAATTTATGCTAACAGTTTAGCAGAAAAAGGGCATGTCGACATCCAGGCATAAATACTGCTTTATCTCAATTTCTCATTTTCTGCACACAATGTCAACATTCGGTGAAAAATTACAAGAAACACAAAAAGGCAAGGGAAACCACCCTTTGTCAAGAGACAAAGCAATCAACAGAATTAGACTCAGAGATAACCCACGTATTAGAACTATCAGACTGAGAATTTAAAGTAACTACAATTCAATACGTTAAAGGCTCTAATGGCTAAGTGAACAAATGAGGACTTTCAACAGAGAGCTGGCAGGTAAAAGAAAGAGTCTAACGGAAACGCAAGACACAACGATGACAATGACAAAAATAAAAGCTGCCTTTGACAGTGTGGTAGCCAGCCTCTAAGACAGCCCCCATGATCCCTGCTTCCTGGTATGCAAGCCCTAATATAGTCCCCACCCATACTGCATAGGCCTGACCTGCGTACCCACAGGATTCGATAAAAATGACCATATGTGGCTTCTGAGGTTAGGTCATAAAAGTTATTGCAGCTTTCACCATCTCGGAGATCACTCACCTGGGGAAGCCAAATGCCAGGTCATGAGAACATTCACGCAAACCTACAAGAGGTCTACAAGGGAAGAAACCACAGTCTCCTGTCAATTAACGTGACAACCATGTGAATGATGCATCTTGAAAATGAACCTGCCAGCCTCACCAAGGCTTAGATAATAGCAACCCTGACCAATGTCTTAACTGAAATATCAAGAGAAACCCTAAGCAAGAATCACTCAACCAAGGTACTCCCAAGATAATACAGGTTTATTTTTGTTTTAAGCTACTCAGTTTTGGGGTAATTTGTGACACAACAGGTAACTAATACAGACAGTATTATTAGAACACTCTATGATGATGAAAAATATTCCATGAAATGAAAGGTCAGTAAAAATTACCCAAACTAAAACACACACACACACACACACACACACACACACACACACACACAAAGCTTGGGGCGGGGGGAGGACAGAACAGGACATCCAAAAGCTGTGGAACAGTATGAAGTACTTTAATATACACAAAATTTGGGATTCAGAGGAATCCCAAAAAAGAGAGAAAAGAGCAAAAAAAATTGAAGAGAAAGTGACCAAGATATTTCCAAAATGAACATAATCTCACAGATCCAAGAAGCTCAGAACAAACACCAAGTAGGACAGATAGTAATTCCACACATACACACACACAAACACACACACACACACACACACACACACACACACTTAGACACCTCATATTCAAAGTACTAAAAATCAAATATATGAAAAATATTATTGTGAGGCAAAGAAAAAAGACATATTACATACAGAGAAGTAAAAATAATAGAGCAGACTTGTCAGAAATTATGCAAGCCAGAAGATTTTGAAATGACATATTTAAAGAACTGAAGAAAAACTGTCAACACAAAATTCTATACCAAGAAAAAAGTTACTTTAAAAATGGGAGAAAAAAATGAAGTTCTTTGAAAAAGCTGAGAGAATTCTTTATCAGCAGACTTGCACTCCAAGGAACCTTAAAGGAAGTCTTTCAGACAAAAGGTATATGATTCCAGGAGAAATCTGGATTTATACACACAAAATAGGGAATAATGCTGCAGTTGTGGAAATGAAGTATAAGGTTTAATCTAGTTGCTCTAAATGTTAGTTGGATATATGAAGAAAAAGTAGCGGTACCGTAGCTGGGGTTTTGGCATGTGCAAAAGAAGAATCTATGGCAATTGCACAAAAGACGGAGAAAACTGGGAGTATGTCATTGTAAGGTCCTTACACAATACCTGAAGGCTAATTTTAAAAGAATACCATAAACCCTGTGGTAATCACCAAAATAGATTTTTGAGAGTTATAAATCATGAGCCAATTATGGAAATAAAATGGAATGATAAAGGGGTGCCTGAGGGGCTCAGTAGGTTAAGCATCCGACTTCGGGTCAGGTCATGATCTCACAGTTTGTGAGTTCGAGCTCTGCATCAGGCTCTGTGCTGACAGCTTGGAGCCTGAAGCCTGCTTCGGATTCTGTGTCTCCCTCCCTCTCTCTCTGCCCCTCCCCTGCTTGCGCTTTCTCTCTCTCTCTCAAAAATAAACATTAAAAAAAATTTTAATGGAATGATAAAAAAAAAATACGCAATCCAAAAGGCAGCTAAAAGGATGACTGGGGAGAACAAAAAACAAATGGAACAAATGGAGAGGGAGGGGGAAGAAAACAGTGAAGTAGGAAGACCCTAGGCCTCATCCCACAAATACAACTAGGTAACTATCAAATCATCCTAAATACCCCAGAAATCAACCTGAATGTTGGTAAAATGAACTCTACAACTGAAGATAGAGAAGAGGGCACACTGAAGAAGGTAGGAAGTGTGGAGATGGGGCTTAGGGAGAAACAGATCATAAGTGTTACAGAGGGGAAGGAGCCATGAAGAGAAGGGCAAGAGAGAAAACGGAGTATACAAGGGAGCATATGAGGAGAATATTTCCCCAGAGCCATTGGCTTGGAAAGCAAAAGGAGCTGAATTTCATCAGTTCTTGCAAGCAGAGGGCTTAAAGCCTGGAGTTCTAAGTGTCAATGGGCCGGACTCCAGAAGAGTCCAGAGGCAATGTAACTGCTCTGGGAGACGAAGCAGGCAAACAACCCAGGGACATACAGCATGGAAACAGTGATCTGAAGAGCACCTGGGGCACACAGTGGGGAGATTATTTGTTGTTCTCAAAGCATGTCCCTGAGAGGCAGCATTCAGAGAGACGTCTCTATGACCAAATGAGCTGGCCAGTGCCACTTCCCTCCCCTGCCATTCAGGATAAACACAGAGCCACCTGCAGGACCCAGGCAGCATAGACAATGGCTGTCTAACTTGCTTATACCAAGCCCCACCCCACCCCCAACCCCACCCCCACACACTCTGGTGAGACTGCCGTTCTCAGTCATGCTTGCCTCAATCCCAGCACAGTGAGTCCCTCCGCCAGAAGACCAGCACAAACCCATCACCATACCGTGTCTCCCAACCAGAGTTTTACAGGGCCTTGGTACAGTGGAGGTAGTGACTGGTCTCATTTCATAAGCAGTCTAGAACACAGCTAGTTAAAACTCACCACATTCAGGCCAGGGACCAAACGCTGCCCACAGAAGGCAAGAAGAGCCTCTGCAGACAATTCCCCTGAAGGATAGACCAGAACATAACAGCAGAATGCACACAGCACACACAGAGACACTCCCTTGAAGGGCTAGACCCTGGGCACTACATGGCCTCTTCTTCTATTACTTTCAGGAAAAGGAGACATAACTGGCTTTCTAACATACAGAAGCAGGCAGAGACCCTGACAAAATGAGAAGACAGAGGAACTTATACCAAATGAAAAAACAAGATAAGGCCATAGGCAGAGATCTAAGCAAAACAGATGTAAGTAACATGCCTGATGGAGAATTTAAAGCACGGATCATAAGGATACTCACTGGGCTTGAGGAAAAAAAAAAAAGATAGACAACAGGGAGACCCTTACCACAGAGATAAAAGAGTTAAAAAAGAATCATTCAGAGATGAAGAGTGCAATAAATAAGATTAGAAACATGCTTGATGCAACAAACAGCAGACTAGAAGAAAAGCAGAGGAAGATTTAGTGACTTAGAAGACAAAGTAATGGAAAGCAATAAAGCTGAACAAAAGAAACAAAGAAGAATCCTAAAAAACAAGAACAGACTTAGGGAACTCAATGACTCCATCAAATGTAATAACATTTGTATTATAGGAATCCCAGTAAAATGAGAAAGAAAAAGGGAGCAGAAATTTTTTTTGAAGAAATAATTCCTGAAAAGTTCCCTCATCTGGGGAAGGAAGCAGATATCCAGATCCAGGAGACACAGAGAAACCCCAATAAAATCAACAAAAACAGATCCACACCAAGACATATTATAATTAAACTGGCAAAATACAGTGATAAGGAAAAAATCTTAAAAGCAGGTATACAAAAGAAGACAGTTACTTATAAGGGCAAACCCATAAGCAGATTTTTCAGCAGAAACTCTCCAAGCCAGAAAGGACTGGAATGGTATATTCAAAGTGCTGGGTGGGAAAAATCTGCAGCCAAGAATACTCTATCCTCTAGGCTATTCAAAATAGAAGGAGAAATAAAAAGTTTCACAGATAAACAAAAATTAAAGGAGTTCATGACCACTAAACCAGTCCTGCAAGAAATACTAAAGAGGACTCTGTGAATGGAAAAGAAAGACCAAAAGTGACAGTATGACCATAGGAAACACAAAAGCAGAAAAATGAATGTTTCTATAAGTAATCAGTCAAGGGAGTGCCTGGGTGGCTCAGTAGGTTAAGCGTCCAACTCTTCACGTCAGCTCAGGTCATGATCTCATGGTCTGTGGGTTCAAGTCCTGCTGAGGGCTCCACGCTGACAGCATGGAGCCTCCTTGGGATTCTTTCTCTCTGCCCCTCCACAACTCTCTCTTTCTCTCTCTCAAAATAAATGAATAAACTTAAAATAAAAAAGAAATCAGGGGCACTTGTGTGGCTCAGTCGGTTAAGCATCAAATCTTGGTTTCCGTGCAGGTCATGATCTCAGTTCATGAGTTCGAGCCCCTGCATCAGGCTCTGTGCTAGCAGCACGGAGAGAGAATCCCTCTCTCTCTCCCTCTCTCTCTCTCTGCCCCTCCCCTGTTCATTCATTCTCTCTCTCTCTCTCTCTCTCTCAAAATAAATAAATAAACTTTACACAAACTTTTTAAACAGGGGCACCTGGGTGGCTCAGTTGGTTAAGTCTCTGACTTTGGCTCAGGTCATGATCTCACAGTTCGTGGGTTCGAGCCCCATGTCGGGCTCTGTGCTGAATGCATGCTCAGAGCCTGGATCCTGCTTCAGATTCTGTGGCTCCTTCTCTCGCTGCCTCTCTCCCGCTTGTGCTCGGTCTCACTCTCTCAAAAATAAATAAATGTAAAAAATAAATAAAAATAAATAAAAATAAAAAATAAAATTTTTAAACAAATAAAAATAAATAAAAAAATAAACTAAAAAAGAAATCAGTGAAGGAACTCACAAAATAAAAGGATGTCAAACATGACACCATACAACTAAAACATGGAGAGGACAGGTGTAAAGAATGGGCTGAAGCTTAAACAACCATCAACTTTATATAGACTGTTATATGTAGAAGACACTATATACAAACCTAATGGTAACCACTAATCAAAACTATTACTAAATATGCAAAGAATAAAGAAAAAGAAATCCAAACATATCACTAAAGAAAACCAGCAAACCATGAAAGAAAGACAACAAAGGATCAGAAACAATCACAATCTCCAGAAACAACCACAAAGCAAGTAATAGCAAATGTGTATCTATCAATAATTACTTTGAATGTATAATTCAAATTGGACTAAGTGTTCCAATCAAAAGACATGCGGTGTCAGAATGGATAATAATAATTTTTAAAAGACCCATCTATATGCTGCCTACAGAAGACTTGCTTTAGGGGTACCTGGGTGGCTCAGTCAGTTGAACATCCAACTTCAGCTCAGGTCATGATCTCACCTTCATGGGTTCAAGCCCCACACTGGTGTTAGCACAAACCCCGCTTCGGATCCCTCTCTCTCTCTCTCTCTCTCTGCCCCTCCCCTGCTCTCACTTTTTCTCTCTCAATAAACAAATAAATAGAGAGAAAGAGAGAGAGAGAGAGAGAGAGAGAGAGACTCATTTTAGACCTAAAAACACCTGCAGATTGAAAGTGAAGGGACAGAGAAACATCTATAATGCAAATGGATATCAAAAGAAACCTGGAGTAGCATACTTATATGGGACAAGCTAGACTTTAAAACAAATACTGTAGGGACGCCTGGGTGGCTCAGTCGGTTGAGCGTCCGCCTTCGGCTCAGGTCATGATCTCGCAGTTTGTGGGTTCGAGCCCCGCGTCAGGCTCTGTGCTGACAGCTAGCTCAGAGCCCAGAGGCTGTCTTCAGATTCTGTGTCTCCCTCTCTCTCTGACCCTCCCCTGCTCATGCTGTCTCTCTCTCTCTCTCTCTCTCTCAAAAATAAAAATAAAACATTAAAAAATAAAATAAAACAAATACTGTAACAAGAGACAAAGAAGGGCACTATATACCAATAAAGGGAACAACCCAAAAGAAGATATAACAATTGTAAATATTTATGCACCCAACATGGCAGCACCCAAATACATAAAACAATAACAAACATAAAAGAACTCATTGATAATAATACTGTAATAGTAGAGGGCTTTAACACCCCACTTACATCAATAGACAGATCATCTCAACAGAAAAATTACCAAGGAAACAATGTTGACTAACATACTGGAACAGATGGTTTTAACAGATATATTCAGAACATTCCAACCTAAAACAGCAGAATGCAAATTGTTATCAAGTGCACATGGAATAAGAGTTCACATATTAGGCTACTTAGGCTACAACACAGGCCTCAACCAATTCAGGAAGATCGAAGTCATTCCATGCACATTTTCTGACCACAACACTATGAAACTAGAAGTCAACCACAAGAAAAAATCTGGAAGACCACAAATACACAGAGGTTACATAAAATGCTACTAAAAATGAGTGGGTCAACCAGGACATAAAAGACGAGATTTAAAAAAGTACTGGAAACAAATGAAAATGAAAGCACTAGGGTCTAAAACCTTTGGGATGCAACAAAAGCGGTTCCAAGAGAGAAGCCTGTAGCAGTACAGGCCTACCTCAAGAAACAAGAAAAATTTCAAATAAACAACCTATTCTTACACCTAAAGAAAATAGAAAAAGAACAAGAAACAGAACCTAAAACTAGCAGAAGGAAGGAAATAATAAGGATCAAAGCAGAAATGAATGATACAGAAACTAAATAAACAATAGAACAGATCAAAAAACCAGAAGCTGGTTCTTACAAAATTAATAAAATTGATAAACCTCTAGCCAGACTTATCAAAAAGAAAAGGACCCAAATAAATAAAATCACAAATGAAAGAAAACAAATAACAACCAACACCACAGAAATACAATTATAAGAAATTATGAGAAAACTAGATGCCAACAAATTGGACAACCTAGAAGAAATAAATTCCTAGAAACATATAAATTACCAAAACTGAAACAAGATAAAATAGAAAATTTGAACAGACCGATAACCAGCAAAGAAATTGAGTCAGTAATCAGAAACCTCCCAACAAACAAAAGTCCTGGACCAGATGGCTTCACAGGTGAGTTCCAGCAAACATTTAAAGAGTTAATACCTATTCTTCTCAAACTATTCCAAAACATAGAAAAGGAAGGAAAACTTCCAAATTCGTTCTATGAGGTCAGCATTACCCTGATACCAAAACCAAAGACAGCACTAAAAAAGAGAACTCTATAGACACTCTTAAATATGGGGAACAGAGGGTTACTGGAGGGCTTGTGGGAGGGGGGATGGGCCAAATGGGTAAGGGGCATTAAGGAATCTACTCCTGAAATCATTGTTGCACTATGTGCTAACTAACTTGGATGTAAATTTAAAAAAATAAATTAAAAAAAGAGAGACAACTATAACCCATACTCTGATGAATACAGATGCAAAAGTCCTCAACAAAACACCAGCAAACTAAATCCAACAATACATTAAAAAAAACCATCCAGGACGATCAAGTGGGATTTGTTCCTGGTTTGCAAGGGTGGTTCAATATTTGAAATCAGTCAACATGATAGATACATTAATAAGAGAAAGGATAAGAACCATGTGATTATTTCAATAGATGCAGAAAGAGCACTTGACAAAGTACATCCATTCATGATAAAAATCCTCAACAAAGTAGGCTTAGAGGAAATACACCTCAACATAATAAAACCCATATATGAAAAACCCACAGCTAATATCCTAAACGGGGGAAAACTGACAGCTTTTCCTCTACAGTCAGGGACAAGGCAGGAATGTCCACTCTTGCCACTTTTTTTAAACATCAATTTATTATTTTTTTTTGAGTGTGTGCACACATGTGAGTAGGAGAGGGGCAGAGGAAGAGAGAGAGAGGAAGAGGGAAAGGGAGAGAAAATTGGGCTCCCAGGGTGGAGCCCAATGAGGGACTCAATCTCATGGCCTGCGAGATCACTCCCTGAGTAATGTTCGGTGAACCAAGGCCCGAAGTCCAACAAGCTTCCATCCTTTAAGAAAATTTATAAATTTAAAAGTGACGTTAGTGTTTATGAATACCGCACCCTGTCATTCCTGACAGAGGCTGCAAGTCCTCATCAAAATGACTGGCATCTTCTAAATTTTAAAGGTAAAGTTCAGATGCAGATTCTGCTCATCTACACAGATGAGGAAATTTTTACTTCTAGGGTTTCGGCAATTGTCCTGGTTTTGCAGAAGTAAATTCCATTTAAACTTCCTAATTCTATAAGCCATTCATTCCCATGGCTCCTACAAGCTACTTCAATCTCAAGTCTTAAATTCCAGAAATCAGATAAAGGCTCTATACCACAGCTAATGAGCCTTAATGCTCTTTCAGAGTCAGTCAAAGCTTTAGACGGGCTTTTCAGAACAAACTTATTTTTCCAGCACAGAAGATTTTCTTGCTAGGCAAGATTTGATTTCCAAATTGCACTGAGTTCTAGTAATTCAGGTTTCATTCTTACCTGATCCCACGTTTCAGCAGACAACTAAGGAACTTTCTGACCGGTGCTCCTGCCCTCTGGGCTTTGGGTAGAAGACAATCTACCATAGAGAGCGACACTCACATTTCTGGGACTCTGACCCTCGGGGACTCAGTAAATCTACAGTGAGACTGTCTGTAGTGGAACAACCTGAGGCAAGCAAAGTGTTTTGCTCATTTGTTAATTCACAAACTCTGTCTCCTGCTTTTGAACAATTCCCAAAAGTAATGATAATTTTCTTTTTGTCAGAAAAATGTCTCCAAATAGCCTAGATTAATATTTCTATGATGAGAATTTTTCCTTTCATAAATTGGAAAACAGAATTACAAGAGCTGACAAGGGGAGAGCTAGCAAGAAGTCTATGGCACAAGGAGGAGGCGGGGCCAGGGGGCCTGGTGGAGAGTAGACAGGTGACAGATGGCACTTTGGTACTTCCGCTTTAATATCATTCTTAGATGGAAGGTTCTTTCAGATTAGATATCACGTGATAAACGTAACAGTTAAGTCCAAAAATTATACTTAAATCTGACAGAATCTTGGGCGAATCACACAGCAAGAAGTGTTCTAAGTTTTATTTTATTTTTTTCAATGTTTATTTTTGAGAGACAGAGAGAAACAGAGAGAGACAGAGCTTGAGTAGGCAAGGGGCAGGGAGACACAGAATCCAAATCAGGCTCCAGGCTCCGAGCTGTCAGCACAGAGCCTGATGGGGGGCTCCACCCTATGAACTGTGAGATCATGACCTAAGCCAAAGTTAGACCCAAATTCTTTTATTGCTTTCACAAAACACTTAAATAGTGCTTCTATATGCCATGCATTACTCCAATGTTAATTCATTTTCTCTAAGTAAGTCTTCAGGCTGGCATTCGAGCACTCCCAAGTGGTTTCCACGTCTAGCCTTTCCCCACCTCTCCAACTGCCCGTGACAGCCTCACCACTCCACTCCAGTTGCCTCAAATACACTCACTGCATCTCTCATCCTCCGTTCATTTCCTTTTTTAAAATGTTTATTATTATTGAAAGACAGAGCATGAGCAGGGGGAGGGGCAGAGAGAGAGGAAGACACAGAATCTGAAGCAGGCTCCAGGCTCTGAGCTGTCAGCACAGAGCCTGATGCAGGGCTCGAACTCAGGAACCATGAGATCATGACCTGAGACGAAGTTGGACACTCAACTGACTGAGCCACGCACACGCCCCATCCTCTGTTCATTCCTTTCTGAGACACTGTCACCACCCATTCCCCAAAATCCACTTGTCAAAGGCCAAGCAAGCTCATATCCTGCCTTCATCAAACCTTCCCAAACCCTCCCGGCTCACATCTGGGCTCGTCCCCATTACTCCTTGTGGAACTAGAAGTACAAGAAAGTTCCAAAGAACAGAATCTCTGACAGGAAACAAACCTAGCAGAGTTTACCTCGCCCATCCCTATACTCCCCTCCGCACGCTGCCTGACTCAGTGTCCTGCGTAACAGCTGCTGCTCAGTTCGTAAATGTCACATAAATATATTCAATCTACAAAATACAGACCTTAAAGGGCAACTCTCAGTACTATGCATAGAACAACAGATGTTAGCCCACATTATTTGTATCAAAATTGTATACAAATGCTCACCATATAAAATTATTTATTTTATCCATTTTTAAGCATTTTCTATGTGTCAAGTGCTGTGGCTAAGCATTTTTCATGCATTATAATTCAGAATATTCCCAAGAAACTATCCCCTAAAAGGAAGACTCACCTTATACTCAAGTCATAAAGTTCTCCTATTATGCAGTACTCTTTTTTTTTTTAATAATTTACTGTTTGAGGAAGACGCTAATTCAATCATGCTAGTATAGAGATCATCTGATGAAATCTATTTTTCAAAATGGGACCAGGAGACAAAGAAATTTGACGTAGACATTTTAATTACTCGTAGGCCATGACTTCACAATTGCTACTGCAAGAAAACTTGTAAATAAACTTTATAAAGATCACTTTAACACAAAAAAAGTAACATAGCCAGTTGTTAAGTCGAGAAACAACTAGAGCACCACAGAGAGGAAAAAAAACTAAAGTTTTGAAAATTAGTAGTATAGGCTGGATATAAAACTTACGATGCCGTATCACATGTGGGCTAAAAAAGCTCTTCTTATGTTCTGTTTGACATTCATTTGTGGTTTTTTTTTTCATGTTTATTTATTTATTTTGAGAGAGACAGAGACAGAGAGAGAGGCAGAGAGAGAGAGAGAGAGAGAGAGAGAGAATCCCAAGCAGGCTCTGCACTGTCAGCACAGAGCCCAACGCAGCACCTGAATTCATGAACCATGAGATCATGTCCTGAGGCGAGATCAAGAGTCAGACGCTTAGGGACACCTGGGGGGGCTCAGTTCGTTAAGCATCTGACTTCGGCTCAGGTCATGATCTCATGGTTAGTGAGGTTAAGCCCTGCGTCAGGCTCTGTGTGTGCCGGGCTCTGTGCTGACAGCTCAGACCTGGAGCCTGCTTCTGATTCTGTGTCTCCCTCTCTCTCTGCCCCTCCCCCGCTCACACTCTCTCTCAAAAATAAATAAGCATTAAAAAATTTTAAAGAAAGAGTCACTTAAGTGACTGAACCACCCAGGCGCCCCGACCCTTGTTTGTTCAATGAACTAGAGGAATTTTAGTGCTACGAAGACGAAGAACCTAGATCACTTGTATTTGACTTCAATCTCAAAGCAGCAGCTGACCACAGAACATACTTTTTGTTTTGCTCCCCAATTCTCAGCTAGCATGTCATTACAGAAACAAAATGAAACGTGCAACGCTGAATAAATGGCAATGTGCAAGCAAGACACATGATATCAGGGGAGGATACCAGGAACAAGGCTAGTTGAGGTGAATCTGCTGAAACCTTACGGCTGCAAGTGTAACATTTTTAAAAGACAAATGTATACACCGGGTTCATCAGCAGGGGCAGGAGCTGTCCGCACACACAGGAGCTCGAGGAGGGACAGTCCTCCTGCCCCGGCTGCCCCTGAGGCTGTCCCCCCAGCCCTGCCTGGAGCTTCCTCTGCTGTGTCAACAGTTCTCGGAGTTCTTTTTTAAAGTGAAGTTGTTGGAAAAGCTAAATGCAAATGTGACAAATGAAAAGGTTTATTTTAGGTGATTTCTTTAAGCTTTTACTCAATTATACATCAGAACAAGAATATAAGCTCTCATTCAATAGGAAAATAAAAGTAAACGTGTTAGCTGTCCAGAAAACCTAGTTCTGCTCAAAATTTTAACACCTCTGAACACAGCCTGTGAGGAAAGCCTACAGAGGAGGTGTTTTGAAACAATGTCTCCCATCACGTAAAGCAGAATCCTGGCCTTCACCTTAGAGATGCGCACACTTTGCAGCTGCCTTTCTTCCCGGGTTCTTCCGAGGAGCTCACGGCTGGAGTGCAGTCCCCCGACTCACCTGGATGTGCATGGCGCCCTCTACTGCCTCTCGGATGTCCAAGCAGCCACTGATGAGAGACCCCTGCTCTTCGGCACTCAGAGAGCCTCTCAGGGACCCCGACCGCTCCAAAAACGCCATCTCCTTTCTAGAAAGAAGAGTGATCCTCTGAGTACTCAAGAGCAAATTTAAAAACAACAGTAGGGGAACCTAAGTGGCTCCGTAGGCTAAGCATCCGACTCTTGATTTGGGCTCAGGTCATGATCTCACGGTTCATGTGATTCTCTCTCTCTCTCTCTCTCTCTCTCTCTCTGCTCTTATCCCGTACACGCACGCACGCTCTCTCTCTTCTCTCTCAAAATAAATAAACTTTAAAAAGTTAAAACAAAGGGCGCCTGGGTGGCTCAGCTGGTTAAGCATCCGACTTCAGCTCAGGTCATGATCTTGTGGTTCGTGAGTTTGAGCCCCACATCAGGCTCTGTGCTGACAGCTCAGAGCCTGGAGCCTGTTTCAGATTCTATGTCTCCCTCTCTCTCAGCCCCTCCCCTGCTTGCACTCTCTCTCTCTCTCTCTCTCTCTCAAAAACAAATAAATATTTAAAAAAATTTTAATGAAAACAAAGGTAAACATTACTAATCAGCAGGGAAATGCAAATCAAAACCACAGTGATATACCACTTCACACCCATTAGGATAAAAAAAAACCAGGAAATAAACCAAGAGTTACTGAGGATGTGGAGAAATTGAAACCCTGTGGAAATGTAAAAGGGCCGGCCACTGTGGCAGTTTGATGATTTCTCAAAAAGTTAAAAATATAACTACCCAATGACCCAGCAATTCCAGTTCTGGTTATGACCCCAAAAAAATGAAAGCAGGTACTCCAACGGGTATTTGTGTATCCACGTACACAGCAGCAATTGTTTACAATAACCAAAACATGGGAACAACCAGAAAGTCACACATGGGTGAATGGATAAACAAATGTGGCGTATGCACACAACAGAATTCAATACACTGGAATTCAGCCTTATAAAGTATGGAAATCCTATTACGCAACAACATGGAAGACCTTAAGGACATTAGGCTAAGTGACGTAAGCCAGTCACAAAAAGACAAACGCTGTACGATCCCACTTATGTGAGGTACCCAGGGCAGCCAAAGTCACAGAGGCAGAGGTAGAATGCTGGCTGCCAGCGCTGGATGAGGATAACTGGTTTCCGGGATACAGAGTTTCAGTTTTGCAGGATGACCTTTTGGAGCTGGACAGTTGTACAATGAGAATGCACTTAACACCACTGAACTGGACACTTGGAAATTATTAAGATGGTAAATTTTATGTTATGTGTACTTTACCACAATTCATTTTATTTTCATTTTTTTAAGAGACGAGATGAGGCCAATAGGAGGTAAGATTGGATAGTAGTAGTTTACCCGCTTCTTTCAATCTCTGGGGAATAGGGCTGAAAGAAGGTATCTCACAATCAGGACCAGCTGGCTTCACAGGGTGTGACCTGTGCAGTCACAGAGATGGGTGCTCACAAGGGCTCTGGGTGGGGTCTGATGCCCTGCTGTTACTGCCTCAAAATTTTTTTTTTATTTTTTTTTATTTTGAGAGAGGGCACGAGTGAGCAATGGGCAGAGAGAAGGAAAGAGAGAATCCCACGAGGGACAGAAGGGGGGAGAGAGAGAGAGAGAGAAGCAGGGATCACCCAAAGAGGGGCTCATGCTCACCCAAAGTGGGGCTCAACCTCACCTGAAGCAGGGCCTGAACTCACCCCATGGGGGGCTCAAACTCACAATCATGACCTGCAGCGAAGTCAGATGCTTAACAGACTGAGCCTGGGCTCCCCTCATTGTCTCAAAATTCTTAATGACTATCAAGCAAAGGACCCCACATTTTTATGTGGCCTCATAAATTATGTAATCAGTCCTGCTTATAATTTGTGATATATTAAATAAACAAGACAGAGAACATAGACACACACACAGCCGTCTAAGGAACAACATTTATGCTTTCAAAAAAAACTGTGGATTTTTTCCAGTGAGTCAAATAATTTTTACATCACTTGATGTCCTGGTTTTTATCTTTATGCTGTCGATGTCCTCAGCCAAAGACCACCAGGAACACACATACAGTGGGACGGGTCGGGTTACTCACTGCAGTGAGGGAGAGTGCACACCAGGGGGAGCTGTGGGGTATTAGTAAGCGAGTGTCAAAGAGCACCTAGAGCAGGATCTGAGCTTTGTCTGGGTGATTTGGAAGAGGGTCTGAGGGTCTGAGTTCACTGGATTGGATGCTGTAGAAACCGAAGGCAATCTGAGGATTGAGTGTCTCAATAAACATCAATATTTGGGAGGCAGACTAGTTGGAAGATAAAGTCGTAATGGGCAAAGAAGGAACATTCGTTTTAGCCGAAAGGTGTGCTCGGTATTTGTGGGTTTGCACAGTGCCCTCGTTTTTGTCTGTGCTTAGGCAAATTTAAAACACGGTCTTGCTTCGTCTCGTTCTGCCATGATCTAAGAGTGACACTGTCTGGGGTAGGTGTTCCTGAGACTCCTTGTGTCCAACAGGAGAATGCCATGGCCCACCTGTGAGCACGGGGCCAGCTCCAGAGGTCAGGGCTGTGCTTCTGTTGTTTTGTCTTTGTTTTTTCTCTTTCTTAAAGCTATGCATTTTGTTTTGTTTTAGCTACAAATTGAGAAACAAATTGCTACTGTTACTGGAAAAAAAAAGATATGCTGAAATGCAAACAGATTTCTTTATTTATTATAATTAACAAAAAGAAGCTTCCTGGCAAAGATAAGGAGTCAACAAATGATCAGCAGATTCAAAGTCTCTCCTACTTCTGGGTCAGCAAACATAAAAATGCCATTGCAGGTCACCACCACACAAGGGACCCGAACTTGAATTTTTTTAAAGGAGAGGGAGAATCTGAGACTATTGGCATAGGCGTAATTTGGAAGGTCTATAATAGATTAGCTTTAAAAAAATCTACCTTCAAATTGGGCCAGAAAATGGCTACCTTATTTTGGAGGATCCTAAGGACACACACGTGGGCGTCCCTCCTCGGAACAACTCACTGCTGGGAACTGAATACCCCTGACCACCCCCCCCCAATTAGCAGGCGCTGGAAAACATTTTTACACACGAACATTCCTTGAAGTCGAGGTTTATAAAGTTACTGAAAACATACAAAACAAGGCCTGTTTCTTAGCCAGTTCAAGAAACTTGTATTAGTTGTATAATATCGTGTGGTGTCTTAGCGACAGATTAGAAATCTATGATTTGTTAAGTTTGATAAGCTAAAATCAAGAAAACTGACTTAAATGCCAGAAAATATCTCATATGCTATCAAGAGAAATATATAGCGTTACCATAAAAGGTTACTCTACGAAGATAAGGAAAAGTAAATATTTACTCGTTCTCAAGGTTCCTGTGACTGTGTACTAGTAGCATCCCCAAACCTCCCTGAACACAGTCTGTGTTCTTCCTACCAATAATGACAATGAGGAGAGCACCATGCAATCCAAAGATCACTTATTTTTCATTTCATGGGTTGTTGTTTTTTTTTTTTTTTTTGAGAGACAGAGAGACAGCGCAAGCAGGGGAGGGTCAGAGAGAGGGGGAGATACAGAATCTGAAGACAAGCTCCAGGCTCTGAGCTAGCTGTCAGCACAGAGCCCGACACAAGGCTCGAACCCACGAACCATGAGATTATGACCTGAACCTAAGTCAGATGCTTAACCAAGTGAGCCACCCAGCGCCCCTCATTTCATGTTTTTGATCCATCTTTCAAAAAATTTTAGAGTTACATAAGTCTGTAAATATACTAAAACCATTTACTGTAAACTTTAAAAGAGTCAAGTGTATGGTATATGAATTACATCTCAATAAAGCTGATGCATTTGTGTCTTACTGCTTCTGTGACAGATTACCACAAAGTTAGTGGCTTAAACAATACAAATTTATCACCTTACTGTTCCAGGGGTCAGAAATCTCAAGTAGACTAACATCAAAGGACCACAAGGCTGAGTTCCTTCTGGATGCCTCCTCTAGCTCCTCGAGCACCCCCTCACCCCCTTCCTTGGCTCCGTGGCCCTCTTCCATTTCACAGCCTGCAGTCTCATTTCTCCAACCTCTGCTCCATCATCACACCTCCTTCTTTGACTCTCCTGACTCTTCCTGAGAAGGACCCTTGTGATTACATTGAGCCAATCTGGATAATCCCCATATTCATATCTAAACTTAATCACATCTGGTCTCTTTTGCCATGTAAGGTTTCATATTCCCAGGTTCCAGGGATGAGGACATGGACATCATTGGGAGAAGCAGTGTTCTGACTATCACAATTATTAAAAACAAAAAACAAAACAAAACAAAACAAAAACGGGCACCTGGGTGGCTCGGTTGGTTAAGCGTCCAACTTTGGCTCAGGTCATGACCTCACTGCTCGTGGGTTCGAGCCCCGCGTCAGGCTCTGTGCTGACAGCTCAGAGCCTGGAACACGCTTGGGATTCTCTGTCTCCCTCTCTCTGCCCCTCCCCCACTCGCGCGTGCTCTCTCTCGCGCACGCGCTCTCTCGCTTTCTCTCGCTCTCTCTCGCTCTCTCTCTCAAAAATGAATAAATGTTAAAAAAAAATTTTTTAAACAAAAACAAAACAAGGGGTACTTGGGTGGCTCAATCAGTTAATCCTCAGACTCTTGACTTTGGCTCAGGTCATGATCTCACCATTTGTGGGTTCGAGCCCCGCATAGGGCTCTGTACTGACAAGTGTGGAGCCTGCCTGGGATTCTCTATCTCCCTCTCTCTCTGCCCCTCCCTTGCCTGCTTTCTGTCTCTCTCAAAAATAAACTTAAAATAAAAACCTTTAGAATAGAATTATGTAATGTATATATAATTCCTGTAAAATTAGTGTCCAAAATTGTGCTTACAGAACAGAGAGGACTTGCCCATAAAGGTGCCTCCAATCAGTTAACTAGGTTATATGTTTGGCTCTCTGTACTTTGCAGACATTATTCCATCGTATTCTGCATTCCACTGGCTGAAAAGTTTGCCATCAATCTGTCATTCTTTTGTAGTCTCTCCTTTCACTCTCTGACTGCTTTTAAGACTTTTCTGATGTTCCTTGGTGTTTTACAGTGTCACTGCGATGTATGTAGATATAGATAACCTTATTATTTCTCCTGCGTAGGATACTTTGTTCTTCCTGAATATAAGGGTCCATGTCTTCAACTGAAATGAAGTCTTAATCATTACATCTTCATAAATTGTTTTTTTTCCCTATTCTCTTTAAACCTTTCAGACCTCTAAGGAGATCTATGTTAGACATTCTCTCTGTATCTTCCATATTTCTTAACTACTTTTTACACAAATTCCATCTCTTTATCTCCTGGATTGCATACTAAATAATGTCTTCAGATCCGACTTCCAGTCTACTCTGCTCATAATACCTTGTCTCTTGTGTGTTGGGGATTTTTAGTTGTGAACAGATGTCCATCAAACTCTAAGGGAATTCTCTGACCTTCGGTTTACGGTACATTATTCTGGAAATGATACATTATTCTGGACAGGATATGTATTTTGCTTCTGGTAGGCACTGAAGGCACTGCTAACTAAGGGACCAATGTGAACTGTTGGACTGGAATGTTTTAAGATCACACGGGAGGTCTGAATTTGGGCTCCAAAACTCTTAGAGAGCTTGTCTGTGGTTATAAATCCTCAGAGAAATGCTTTCTCCCCTCCACCTAGAACCACGGCCAAGACAGACAAGCCCCCACATGTGGGTTAGTTTTCTACTCCTCTCAGCAACAATGTAGACCTCTGATACTAGCTTCATGTGAGGGGCTCCAGTCTGATCCCCACCTTGCTCACACTAAGGTCTGCTCTTAGAACCAAAGCAAGATTGGCAAATAGCTTACTTAGAGCAGCTGTGGCTTTCACGTATCTCTTGGGATCTGCGCTCCCATTTGGCCTCTGAGAATTTCCATTACTTTCTTGCCAGCTCAGCTATGCATTACATTTACTCAATACTTGTAAGTATTTTGAAGTGGAAAGGGTTTTTAGGATGCTTACTTTACCATATTGTCAGAAACTAAACCCTAGACTGTTTCTTTGAAATTTTATATTCTTAGACATTAGGCACATTTTATACTTCATGAGAAAGGAGAAATACTGACCATATCCATTTCAACAATAAGTTATTCAATGTGAATATGATATCCACTACACACATAGTTTATAACACACAATCACTAACCGATTACATCATGGTTCTTGCTCATAGGTATAGAAAAGAAAAACAATACTGATGTTTTAGAGTTACCACTGCTAAGGCCTATTCTTCTGTTTCCCAGTTTTACCCATTTGGAAAAACATATACATATTTATGCTATTTATACACAAAATAGTAGTTATGCGTTATTATATAAATATATTTACATATATATAAATTAAGACCTAAATCCACCTGAATCCAATAAATTTAGACTTAAAAATAATAATATACTTCTGAAATGCATCAAAATGCAAAGAATGTTTCTTTTTTATTTAATCTAGCTTATTCACTCTGATATTTCAGAAATCAAGGCCCAAACTGGTTACAGACTCACTCAAGGACTCAAGTGTTAGCAGCATGTGGGATGGAAACCAGTCTTCTGACTCCTTCTCCCAAACACATTGAATAGGAACCACTTCCTTTTCCTCACTCTTCCTACTAGACCATGATGACTCTCTCATTTAAAAAAAAAAAAAAAATCCTGTCTGGTGGGAATTACTTATAGGGCTAATTGGCACAATTTATTGACTTAAAATCTGAAAATTCAAGGTAAACAATATACTAGAGGAAACAGAAAGAGAAGAGTTTGCATCCACTCCCTCCCTGTGAATGCTGCTAACACCCAAGTCCTAGCCTGTTAAGCTTGAACTTAGACTACAGGGCTTCCGTTTTCCCTTCAGGGAGCCCTGGTGTACCTAGCATGCCTACCATCTCCTTCCCGGATGTCATTACCGACAGGTGCGCCAGGCTGACCTACAGCGTGGCTCGAGAGTGCAGCCCACCAGGTGCCTATGCCACGTGGTACGTGGCCCATCTATCAGTTCATCCCTCATGGGCAGTTTGCATGAAGACCCATGAAGTGGGTTGGTCAAAGGTAGGTGGAGCCACAGACAGACACCCAGGGGTAGAGTCACTGCAATGGTGGGCTTTAGAAAGGCAGGACCTCAGACAATGACCTGCTGTGAAACAATTCTCCCCGGAACAGCTGAAAGTTACCAGAGCTGTTGTCGGACTATCAGAAGCTTGGGTGTCCCCCAAACAAGGTCTCGTTTCTGCAACAGTGATGCAGCTGCAGAGACAGTTTCCAGTGTCCCTTCCCTCCTTGAAGAGCCCTCCCATAAACATCCACGGAGAGACAGAATCTGGATGCCTCCATCCTTATAAACCAAAACGGCCTGGCATCTGTTTTGTTCAGAAATTTGATTGGCTGAAGGAAATTATAACATATCTAGACCGCTTGGTTTTAAACTATATGCTTTATATAAATTAGACCTGCAGCACTGGCTAAGCCTAGAAACTGATAACACTGGTAAACGTTAAGTACGTTGCCCATAAATATATGGCATACATTGCCCATAAATATCTGGCATAACCAGAATAAAAATGTTCATATCTCTGAAGAGACACCAAACACACAAAAAATCATTTCATTTGAATGTACTTGCTGTCACAGAGGAACAAGTGAGAAATAAAATATGGTGCCCCTGTTCTTTTTCTGGAAAGACTTTCTTTTTGTAACTTATTTTTTAAAGTAAAAAAAAAGTAGAAAGAATAATAAACATCCCCTCATTTCTGAGAATTAACAACCACCAATCCCGACATATGTGCTTCTTTTCATTTTTTAAATAAACAAAACATTGAGGTTCTTTTAGCCACCAACCTCACAAAACTATTTTCTACTGAACTCAGACGAGGTTTTTACATGCCAAACCCCAGAAACATAATGATTACTCATTTCATCATTTAGAGAATTATGTTTGAGAGGCTAATGTGCTCAAAACCACCTGCTTTAAGCTTCAGTAGGCCACAGAGAGCTTTTGTCCTTTCTTCCCAATGTACTGAGTCAGATTAGTCTCGTAGGGACTACAAGAGTGGCTCTTTCTGCCTAGATGAGCTACGGTTCGGTGGAATTCCCAGGGTTTGTCTCTGTGAAGAAAGGAAGGAAAAGGAGACAGAAGGCAGGAGACAGAATAGTCACATCAATAGCCTCATGCAGATTAGACTCAGGGTGAAGAATCCCTCCCTGTAAGTGATTTGGCCTCAAGGCCCTTTCTGCCCCTGGAAAAGACAGGAAGACAGGGGAAGGACCTGTCTTAATCCACTGATGGCTGCACACTCCAGGACCAGATAAGACAGTTGGAGGAGCTTTTAGACACACTCAGACAATCCCTTGATATTGAAGAATATCTCTTCAAGTTCAAGAACTATGCCCACAAATCAAAACCAGCCATTTGGCAATGTTTTATCCCAGTCTAGTTCCAAAATTTTTCACTAAATATTTTGGAAGAACTTAACACATAAACACCTGGAAAAGCCAGGGCTCTCAGTGGGCTTTTCGGCAGCCTCACACATGCCAGATGGTTGCAGCCTACACTATTTAATAGTTAAGAATGCGCTTTGTTGGAAGCACGGTAGTGAGTGGCTGTAACACACCAGTTCTACCTCTAGAGGTCAACCTCGCACTAGAAGTCAAGATATTTCCACCCTATCTTCAGTGAAGTTAAATTTTTATTTAAAACTGGAGAAAAGGAAATGTTAATAACTATCACTGTAGGGCAAATTATGGGTGGTTTTAATTTTTTCATATTTATATTTTTCAAGTTTTATTCAAAAGGAGCATTTATTAATTTAAGAAGATAAAGACAATGGAGAAATGGGAACCCGTGTATACTACCGGTGGGGCTGTAACATGTGCAGCTGCTATGGAAAACATTACAGTGGTTCCTACAAAAATTAAAAATGGAATTACTACATGACCCGGCAATCCCCCTTCTGGGTATGTATTCGGAGGAAATGAAAGCAGGGACCTAAAGAGGTTCTGTATGCCCACGTTTTTAGCAGCATTCTTCACAATAGCTGAAAGGTAGAAGCAATTCCAGTGTCCATTAGTGGACAAAAGGATGAACAAAATGCAGTGTATACATACAATGGAATATTATTCAGCCTTTAAAAGGAAGGAAATCCCTTCACTTGCTACAATATGGATGAATCTTAAGGACATAATGCTAAGTGAAATAAACCAGTCACAAAAAAACAGTATTATAGGACTCCGCTTATATGAGATGTCTAAAGTATCCTAGGGCACCTGGGTGGCTCAGTCGGTTAAGCATCCAACTTCGGCTCAGGTCATGATCTCACAGTTCATGGGTTTGAGCCCCGCATCAGGCTGTGCTGACAGCTCAGAGCCTGGAGCCTGCTTCAGATTCTGTGTCTCCCTCTCTCTCTGCCCCTCCTCCACTCATGCTCTGTTTCTGTCTCAGTAATAAACATAAAAAAATTTTTTAAAAATAAAAAATAAAGTATCCAAATTCACAGAAAAAAAGTATAATAGTGGTTGCCAGGAGCTGGAAGGAGGGAAAATGGGAAGTTGTTGTTTAATGGGTAGAGTTTCAATCCTGGAAGAGGAAAAGTTCTGGAGATTTGTTGCACAACGTCAATGTACTTAACACTACTGAACTATACAATTAAAATGGCTTTTAAAAAAGTAAATTTTATGTTGCTTTTTTACCATAATTTAAAAAAACAATATGTTTTCTTTTTAAAGGTGTGATTACTTTGCCATTTAAATTGTGTTTGAACTTGATTCTTCTAGAAGGTAAAAGAGGGTAGAATTCATGCAAGAACTGAACTCCATATGAACTAGAACTCAGAGATAAATTGATTAAGGGACTAAAATGCTTGTAGATGTTGTACAATGAGTTAGAAAATCATTTTAGCTAGTGTCATTCCAGTTGATTCATGTAATAACCTAGGCCTTGGGCTTCTAATTACACGCACTGGATAAAACATCTCTGCTCCTTCCAAAAACCTCAATAAAACCAAACAAAAGGAATCTTTAAAAACTATATGAGGCACCTGGGTGGCTCAGTCAGTTAAGCGTCTGACTCTTGTCGGCTCAGGTCATGATCTCATGGTTTGTGAGATGGAGCCCTGCATCGGGCTTTGTCCTGACAGCACGGGCACTTTGGGATTCTGTCTCTCCCTCTCTCTGCCCAACCCTGCTCATTCTTTCAGTGTCTCTCTCTCTCAAAATAAAATAAACACATATATACACACACACACACAGACACACACACACACACGGGTGTGTGTGTGTCTGTGTGTGTGTGTGTGTGTGTACACAGGCCCACAAGGTCAAAGACATCACAACAAAAGATCTCATTTTGTGGGAGATGGAAAAGAACAGAAAGTGGTATGGTAAATGACTCGATGGGGTAGAGAAAGTTGAGATTTAAGTGTGGGAAAAGGAATGCCAATAAGAAGCAAGTCTCCCAAGAGACCGGGCAAAGATCAGAATCTGCAGACACCAGATATGACAGATGGCATGAGTAAGGACCAAAGGCCGAAGAGTATTGAAGGTCAGAAGAACCTGGGAGCTAATGAATCTCCTCTCCTCCCCACTCCTAGAACACACCAGACACATTAGAGGCAGAGACGCCCGCTACCGAAAACAGGGAGTTAAAATAAAGTATACGTACTTTAGAACCACCCCTCCCCATGCCCCCCTCACCCCCTGCCCCCCACACACATACACGCACCTCCAGGCACTTTCCTCTGATCAGGAGCAACAATGCTAGATGGAAACTGGCAGAATCTTTCCTGGACGAACTAAAGAGTCAAAGAAAGGAGACGAGCAGACACGGATGCTTAGACATGGTACTGCTGTTTCCGGTCCTCTAACCTGGCTCTGCTGTGTGGCACAGAGGCCCACACTGGACTTCCTGAGTGCCCCGGGGACCCCGTTAACTACACACAGGCAGATTCGGTTGAAGCTCTACAAAAATCTTGTATTAAGTTACTGCAGTATGAAAGTGGAGGAACAGATGTCCAACAGCACAGCCTATCTTCCACATGGGATATTGGGTAGACCCTAAAAATCATGCCTCATGTTCTTGAAGTGGAAGATAAAAGGATAGAATACAAAAAATTTTTATTAAAGAGAAGCCCCAGACCTTTTTTGCTTGACAGCACAGTGTTTTTAAGTCTTGAATACGTTCCACCAAAGACAATTTGCCAAGGATCCACATCTTTCCTACTTCACTCTCTCCCCGACAGGTTTCCAGCCCAACCCCCTTGCACACCACACGTGAGTTTGAAAACCTCTCAGTGAAGTGAGTGAGTAATGTACTGCAGAAACAAAGAGAACTCTCTTCATTTACCCCACAGGACAGCTGGGGCTCTGACTGTCTCCACTGACCCTGACCTCACTGCCCCCCCTTCTCCACTCCTCACCTGGGCACCCTGACGTTCTCTTTCCTCAGGCTGGTGGTGACACTGGGACTTGGGGGTGGGGAGATAGTGGGGAGAGCAGAGGACCTGCGTAAGCCTCAAGTATTGTTGATTTCACCAAAGTTTACACATGAGTATCAAGCCTTGGCTCAGTTAATACGTGTACTTTCATTTGTTTGTCATTGTTGGAAACCTCACAGGGGGGACGACCAGACAAACAGAATTCATACCAATCTTTGGTCCACCCCTAATACCATATAAGCCTTCAGAGCCCTACTCTCACTGCTAATACGTGCACCCCCACATGCACAGAAGCATGCCAGATCAGGATGTAAGTGTGTACCCTCAAAATGTTCAACAGTCACTCTTATTCCTACCATTCAGAGACAGCTCAAGTATTCTTATTTCACACCAATGTTCTGAATGTACAATTAGCATATATACCTTTCACAAACCAGATAAAGCAACACCATTTCTGTTTGGGAAGGAAAATAAAGAATTGAAATGAAGCAATCATTTGAACTATCCTAATGACAGCCAAGTGACAGCATGATCTGTGAACACATAGATAAGTCAGGTTGAATGACCCGGCTGAACCCATAGCCCACTGGTGTGAACTTTAGGCATCAGGACCTCAGATCCCTTCTGAACTCTTCCGTGTAGTTCGGTTTAGTCGACCCACTCCCTGTACCCTACTCCTAGGAGGGCTTCAATTAAACCACCAAAGACAAGGTCTTGTTGGGATATATGTCTCTCCATTTACTTAAGTTTTATTAACTGTCCTTCAATAAAATTTTTAAGAAGTTCTCCATGAATACATTTTACATTCTTTTTATATTTATACCTAGATGGCTTACATTTTTCTGTAGCAAATTTTTTACCATTTTCAAACTATGTGTTGCCAATGTATAGAAGTACAATTGATTTTTTTTCTACCGGACATATATTTTCCCCAGCCTTGGAGTTTCACCTACAAAATCTATGTTCAAATTTCACCTGATACTAAAGCATTTACTATCAGTTCGACTAGGCCTGCTCAACTTCTCCTGAAATGTCATGGCATGTTAATTATTACTCATACACTGCTGATCTATTTCCCTGGGTGGGGGTGAGGGGATAGTAAATATTTTAGGCTTCGTGGGTCATTTGGTCTCTGTTGCAACTACTTGTAAAGTGAAAACAGACATAGATAATATGTAAACAAATGGGCTGTGTCCCACTAAAAGTTCATTCGTGGTATGTTCCTTGAAGACAGGGAATGGACTGAGAGTTCTACATCACGTCCCATAGGAGAACTCCCCTAGTAGAGGCCAGCTGTAAAAAAACAAAACCAGGACCCCTCAGAACCTAGAAGCAGTTGAGGACAGCAATCTAACCACAGGAACCCGACCAAGGCTTGGTATACTGGTAATCTACCAACCTCTTGTCACAATCCTGGGACTTCAGGATTCTGGCCGCTCTCAGCTCGCTCACGCATGATGCTGCAGTCACGTGGCAAGCTAGCTAGGGGCTGCTGGGCAAGGACAGCTTCACTCATGCACCTAGCGGCTGGGGCTGGTGTTGGCTAGTGCCGGCTGCCCGCTGGGCCACATGTCTCTAGGTGGCCAGACTGACCTGATGGACAGGAGAGAGGATGGCAGGAAGGATTCCCCACAGCGAGTGAGGGTAAGATCTCAACGCACAGGAGCTTCTCAGTCCTCTGCTTGCATCACATTTGCTCTCTGTCCCACTGGCCAGTGAAGGTCCAGGGCCAAACCCAGAGCTGGGCAGTGGGAGCAGCAGAGTCACACGACAACGAGGTGTGCAGACAGGGATGGAAGCAACTTATGGCCATTCTGTGATCTATCACACTCAGCTATTCCAGCCAAAAGGTATTCAGGAAAAGTAAACCAGAACAGATCAATCCAGAGGAATCCAGATCAAAACTGAATTCAAGATATTTAAGCAAGTGCAGAGGTCGGCGTAGCGAGTTAAAGACACCCCCAGGAACCCAGTTACTGGAAATACCTGAGTTCAGGGACAAGGAGCTCAGTTACTCAGGACACAGGAGGACAGGACAGCTACCTGGTTTCAGGGATCACTTCTGGTGGTTTAGTAAATCCTAATTTGTGTAGAAAACTGATTCATTGCGGGGGGGAGGGGTTGCGTACCAGAATGACCATCTACACGTGGTAAAAAGACAGCAATACAGAATTTGTAAAGAGAAAGTTTATCAAAATACAGTGATTTTAGATTGGGACTTGTGTAAAACAAGGCAGTTTGTTCTCTGCCTGAGAGTAGAAGTGGTCACTGAGATATCAACATGGCTCAGGCCAGGCAGCCCCAGTCTGGTGATGGCTAGAATGGCCCGTCACTACGTGGAAATGACGCTGGATCCAAATCTTAAGAAGTCATGTTTCTGATCTAGGAGTCCATATGTAACTTTTACCTGATCATTGTTTTTCTCATAAAATACATTCATAGTCTCAAACTCTTACTCGAGACCTAACATGTTTCGAGCATCAGGCATACAATGGAAACCAAAATCCACATGGTAAAGCGGCAGCTAACAAGGTTTTCCAAAGTCAAGCCACCCTTCTATTTTGAGAGTTAAATATGTTAAGTTTTAAGTTTCTCATTTTACCACTCTGTTAGAAAAAGATTAGTCTTGGGTGACATCTTTTTAATTTTTTTTAATTCTCCATGATCTCTTGGCAAGGCATGAGTTGTGTAATTTCTCTAATCTTCTCATGTTGTAACTTTTAAACAACTGCACCCATTTTAAGTTCATTTTTACAATTTCAGAATCAAGATGTACAATTTCTACCAATTTCTACTCATTTGAGATTAGTGTTTAATAAGCCTAACATAAATATAATTTTCATGCAGGAGTAAGATCTCAACCACATATTTTCTACTATGAGGATGGAAGGATGTGAATACGGGAAGTGAGGCAAACTGCACGGGTGGGACAGGTGGCAGGGAGAGACTGTGAACACTATGGCAAGAAGTACTTTCTGAGGCTCTAGAAAAGGCTCCCAGGACTCAGTGAAAATAAGTACTGAGCCCATGCCCGATTCTGGGGACAAGAGGCGTGCATGCAGCTTCCTTCTGTGGCTGTCAAGGCTAGCATAGGGATCACATACCACTTCAGTACTGAGGGGTACTGAGAGTAAAATGTACCGCCTCCATCCCCACGGAGCTCACAACCTAGTGTGATCAACAAAGAACACACACCAGTGTCCTAAAAGGGGGTCTGGTGGGCACAAACTATTTTGACCCATTAGTCCATTCAATGCAACCAGGAAGAGGTATTGTGTATACTTCTTGATGAAAAGGACCAAGCTGGCTCTCCTTACACCTGTGCCTCAGGGTCAGGGACGTTTTACTCTTGGTTCCTGAACATGCAAGGACCACAGCCAAACACCCAGTGCTGCTGACGTCAGCTAAGAGTCTCCGTGAATCTGCAGTGACACAGGTGACTTACTGAAAGCAGCAGCAATAATTCTTCTTTGACTGAAGAACTGAAACTCACAACTCTTCTTACTGACCAAGGTAAATACAAGAATAAGGTTTGGACTCAATGCTCTTAATGTGGTATCTGTGTACAGGAGTGGGGCATCTGAAAATCTTGTGTGAGGAAGATTTACTTAGAAGACCAAACGTGCAGTCCTCCCTCAGAGGGCAACATGTAACCGATCAACCTGATTTCCTTGCTCCTATTTGCTAGCAATAATTCCAGAAGAAAGAGGAAGTCAGTCACAAGACACCCTGAGATCTCTACTTCCTACCAAAGAAGTACAACCCATTCTGCATATTTCAGTGAACCCAGCGCACGTGTAGATGAGCTAACAAAAATAAAGCTACTGCTCGTGAGGAAAGAACCCTGTGTAGGCTTAAGTCTTAGATAAATAAGAATTCAGATTTGCTTTTCTTTCATAAGGCTGCTAATAACAATATTTTGTTTTTTTTTGGTTCAAAACTCTTACAGACTGACGTTTAAAAGTTCAATCTAATCAGGCACCAATAATATTAAGAAATATTAGCTCTTAATTAAGCAAAGCAGTAGGATAACAGGAAAGCCTTTCATTTGGCCTTATAAACAAATATTTTTAATTTTAATTAAAAACAATAAAAACCCCACTCACAGTTTCCACATACAGTTCCTGATTCCTTGAAAAGTGACACACTAATGATGCACCTAAAACAGGAGGCCTCAAGTACAAATACTCAAAGAGAGAGAACAAAGGACTTTTCAATTAGGGATCTTAGAGTTTTCTCTTGGGTCCGACTGAGTGGAACTGGCTTGACAAAATAAACGATGAAACGATAATGTCGCTGGGAAGCCTGGAGAGTAGAGGTCAGCAAACCGTACCCACTGGTCGATGCTGCTCCACCACCTGTCTGGCCCATGAGATGAAATGCCTTCTACATTTTCAAACGGTTGGAAACAAAACAAGAGCACAGTAATATTTCATGACATGTAAAAACTAGATGAACCCCAAAGTTCAGCGTGAATTTATCAAGTTTCACTAGAACACAGCCGGGCCCGTTGATTTCATTCCTGTCCGTGGCTGCTTTCACTCTACCAAGAGCAGCAGCTCCAGAGACCCTATGACCTGAAAAGCCTAAAAGACTTCCTGTCTGGCCTTTACAGAGAGTATGCAGCCCCTGGTCTGCATCCCGGGCGAGGCTGGCCTCATGCCTGACCTGATTAGAGGCTGTGCTCTCTTCCCTGACACGGGCCACTTACTGCACTGACATCTCTGGTGGGTTCCAAACCCACCAACCACAAATACTGTCGGCAGAAAACCAAATGGAAGTCCAGGCCTGCTGAAGGGTCAGTATCACCACACAAGTATATGAGGTCTAGCATTGTTATCAAATACCATTTCCAAATGGGAGCGTGCCATCTTCCTACTTAGAAAAACCACTTACAATGGGAATAAAAGATAAATTTAACAGATTAGATGTAATTTTACTTATTTAGGAATACCATGAATTCCATACATTTCTTTACAATGGTATCCCCCTTAATGATTTTTTCATTGTCAATAAGTCACTTTCCACTGCTCCATCACCTCCATTAAACTAAATAGTAAGTTCTTTATGCTGCTATGCTCCCCATGTTGATGCCTTTTAAAAACACTCTGACTCAGAGGCACCTGGGTGCCTTGGTTGGTTAAGCGTCTGACTTTGGCTCAGGTCATGATCTCACTGTTCATAGGTTCAAGCCCTGCATCAGGCTCTGTGTTGACAGCTCAGAGCCTGGAACCTGCTTCGGATTCTGTGTCTCCCTCTCTCTCTGCCCCTCCCCCACTTGCATTCTCTCAAAAATAATAAATAAATGTTAAATAATTTTTTTGAAAAACCACTCTGACTCAATCTGAGGAAATCCTTTTACCTCTCAGTTGGTTCTTTTTTTTTTTTTAAAGGACTTGTTTTCTTTTTTAATTTTTTTTATTTTTAATTTATTTTTTGAGAGAGAGAGAGAGAGAGAGAGAGAGAGAGACAGTGAGAGCAGGGGAGGGACAGAAAAAGAGGGAGACACAGAATCCGAAGAGAGGCTCCAGGCTCTGAGCTAGCTATAAGCACAGAGCCCGATGCAGGGCTCGAACCCACAAACCGTGAGATCATGACCTGAGACAAAGTTGGACGCTCAACTGACTGAGCCACCCAGGTACCCCAGTTGGTTCTTTTTTTTAAGATCATTCTCTTGAGAGGTGTATTTTCTTCTGCATTCCAACGGTAGAACAGGGCTTTTGAGCTATTTATACTGAGGCTTAAAATTTATTTAAAGATTTCTGAAGATTTCCACATCAACACTAAGGTGGGTCATAATCTTTGAAGGGCCTCTGTTTGCAAATCACAGGATCCTGCATAAGAATAATTTTTATGCATGAGTGAGTCACAGCAAGTAGAGCAAGTAAGGAAAAATTTCAAGGTTCCCCCTTTAACCAAAAGAATTAAAAATAGAGGAAGAACTCAAAGAAGATATATACAGGGGCACCTGGGTGGCTCAGTCAGTTAAGCACCCGACTCTTGATCTTGGCTCAGGGCATGATCTCATCATGAGTTCGAGCCCCATATCAGGCTCTGCACTGACAGTGTGGACCCTGCTTGGAATTCTTTCTCTCCCTCTATCTGCCCCTCCCCTGCTCTCTCACGCTCTCTCTCTGCTCTCTCAAAATAAATAAAACTTTTTTAAAAAAAGATATACAAATAGCAAATAAGCATATGAAAAGATGCTCCATCAGGGAATCATCAGGGAAATGCAAATTACAACAATAACGAGATACCACTACATATCTATTAGAATGGCCAAAATATGGACCCCTCATTCACTGCTGGCGGGAGGACAAGCTGGCCCAGCCACTTGGGAAGACAGTTTGGCAGTGGGGCCTTTGGTGCTCCACCCCCATCTCTTTGCACCCCTTTTAGCAGAACTGCATGCCCATCTCCCAGCTTTTGACTGCTGCTAATGGCTCAACCCTGCCCCCAGCCTCGGAGTACTTAGGGCCCAGAGCAGAGAGATCCGGAAGTCCCTGGGAATTCACATCCACCCAGGAATCCCGCAGGCAGTGACTGATGCAGAAATACAGAAGCTCAGCTCGCTTGCCTTGCGGGGTGACAGACTTTGCACAGTACTATATGCTGGAAGGCCACGGAATCGTCCTGGTCCTGGACTTCTCCTGAAATCAGGCTTCTTTGTCTTCCTTTTCCTGTCCCCACCAATCCCTCATTGGTTTCTCTTCGGAGCACTCCTTTAATAAATCACAACTGCGTACTAAGTGTTCAAAGATTTGAAAAATATAACCACAAACAATGAGCAAACAGTGAGAAACTATTAAAAATGAACAAGCATATTTGGAAAGGAACCAAACAGAACTTTTAAAATGAAAATTTAATTGCTGAAATAAATTCAGTGGATGGATTAAATAATAGATTAGATACAGCTGAAACCAGAATGATTGGACTCAAAGAAATATCTACAGAATGTATCCAAACCTTATTCCAAAGACACAGGGAAACAGGAAATACAAGAAAGGTTAAAAGATGTGAAGGCTAAAATGAGTTTGTTCAATAGACAATCGAAATCCCAGGAGGAAAAACAGACCCAGCAATCTCCTCTCAGGGATACACCCTACACATTCTTGCACTTCCACACCAGGGGACATACGCAAGGACATCAATGGCAACATTGTTCATAATAGCCCCCAACTGGAAATCGCTTAATGTTCATCAGAAGGATAAAATATGCAAATAATAGCAAAGTCACACAGTGGAATATTACATAGCAATAAACATATATGTACTGCTACAAGCAATAATCTCAAAAATATTTTTATAAGGCACAAAAACAAACAAAACTAAACCACATATTACTTAGAGATACATATAGATGATAAAAGCTTTTTAAGGCAAGGTAATGGTAAATACAACATAAATGATATTTGTGACTTCTGGTGGGAAGACAAGGGGATCAGTTTCAAAAGGTGTACGGGGGTATTGCCAATGTTCTAGATCTTAAGCTAGTAGTTTCAGGAGTGCTCTCTTATTATATTCTTCATAAGCTAGCATAAACGATCTATTCTTATATATATATTAATTATATTAAAGTAACATTTGTAGAACCTCTATACAAATGGGTGCTAAAGATGCTGAGACCAACCCTTACCATGTCAGATGAACCCAGAGCCAGACTCTTTTATCTTCCTGTGTCTTTGAGCAGGTTCCTGACCATTCAGAGACCTAGTTTTCTCATAAAATAATGGCACTAATATCTGCCATATCTCATGGGCTATGAGAATTTATATGGTAAGATTACTAGACTATAATCTCTAAGGCAGCTAGGACTATATCTCTCTTACTCATCTATGTATCTCGAATGGATAGCACATGCCTGGAACATAGTAGGTATTTATGCTAATTCCTCTTCCTTCTCAAATAAGAGTAAAGAACAAAGTGTTAGGAGCATATGTGTTTAGATTTAGAGTGGTTCGTTCACTTTTTTGGGTTGTCTTTTTTTTTTTAAGGTTTTATTTTTTAGTAATCTCTACACCCAACGTGGGCTTGAACTCACAACCCTGAGATCAAGAGTCGCACACTCCACAGACTGAGCCAACCAGATGCCCCTATTTGTTTGCTTTTCAGACGGACGTTTCATCCTGGCATTGGCTATATATCACTATATGTAAGAAGCAACTTTACTTCTCCAGATTTTAGGCTCTTCATGCATTATACAACTTGACCGAAGTGTATAATTTCTTGGCGTCTATAGCCTAACGTCACACCATATATATTAGTCTTTTCAAACAATAAACTAAAATGCTTATAGTTTTGTTACACAAAATACAGCTTCAAGTTCATGGATATCCCCCAAGAAGGATAACACCTGCCCGAGCGACACCACGTGTGAGACAGTCAAAACTGTGTTCAGCGATGGTCCTCTCAGGTGAAGAGGTCATGAATTAGGGCCCTTTCATCTTCCAGAACATTCCAGAACACAGTTATTAGTTTGGAGGTGCCATCTTCGACCTCCCTCATTCTTGGCCTTTTTCCTTTGGTTCCTATTTTATTCTGCCCCTTGTGGTTATTCCCAAAACTTAGCCCTCCCCAATGCTTAGCACTGAGCATAAGTAAGTTCGCCTACTCTGAGGCCTTCAACTATTACAGTTGTCACAGTTCATGGAGTCCTAGATCAAACCAAACCTCAGGACCTCCTGCTCCTAAAGTGTAACGCCCATGCAGCTCCAGCTGCCACATGCTGAGAGCCAGCTCTGTCTGCCCAGAGGGACCGCAGGGGGACCCAGACGTCCAGCCGTGTGACACAGTGAGGTAAGCCACAGATGCCTGCTTGGCTCCTCCACTCCCGTCGCACATCTTCACAGTCCTAGGGTCCCTTTCTCACAATCTGAGCTCCTTCTTCAGTCTTAAGTTAACGCTTCATCCACTGGGGGTCTGGCCTTTACCAGTGCAAAGGCACTGTAACCACCATCGGGTGGAAGAGGAAATCACACATATTTACAGCCTGGAGAATGTGCTAAACCAGACCCACTGAGAGCAGAAGAGTCTTCAGTTCCTCCCAGAAGGTGCCGGCTACCTTACCTGATGTTTTCCAAGGCGTTCGTTACCTGCTGTTGCTCAACGTCATAGAGTTTCACCCTGAAGCCTCCGCTGGCAAACAACATAGCCCAGCTTCGCCCAATGAGTCCGCTAAGGAGAAAGAAAAGAAGAAAGGCTTCCAGTTACCTGAGTGACAGGTTCTCATTCCTAATCCAGAATGAAAATTTTAAAATTATACAGTACCCTATTCTAAAATACTTAAGAATAGGGGCCCCTGGGTGGCTCAATGGGTTAAGTGTCTGACTTCAGCTCAAGTCATGATCTCACGGTTTGTGGGTTTGAGCCCCACGTCGAGCTCTGTGCTCCAGCTCAGAGCCTGGAGCCTGCTTCAGATTCTGGGTCTCCGTCTCTCTCTCCCCCTCCTACACACACAGTCTCTCTCTCAAAAACAAATATTAAAAAAAAATTTTTTAGTAAATAAAAATAAAATACTTAAGAATAGTTATACATTTTTATAGCTGTATTTATTTAATACATTATCTCTCTGCATAGGAGTCCCTGAATTCTCAACTCCAGTGTAGGCATTACTATTATGCCTGGCACACTGCCAGAGGTCAGGTAGTTAACATTAGCTCACAACCGAAACAGAAAATTATAGTAGTGCAGGGCACCTGGGTGGCTCAGTCAGTTAAGCATCCGACTTCGGCTCAGGTCATGATCTTGCCGTTCATGGGTTCCAGCCCCGCGTCAGGCTCTGTGCTGACAGCTCGGGGCCTGAAGCCTGCTTTGGATTCTGTGTCTCCCTCTCTCTTTGCTCTTTCCCTGCTCATGCTCTGTCTCTGTCTCTGTCACTCAAAAATAAATAAACATTAAAAACAAATTACAATAGTGAGGTGGTAGGGTGTTGTGAGGCGAAAGGCCCCTATGTGAACCCCCATTTGACCATTGTTTTAGGCAAGTCACTTAATGTGAAGAACAGAGATATTATTTATTTGAGGAAGATGGGGGAAATATTAACTGCTACCACCACCAGCATTTGAGCATATTAGATGTCAGGCGACATCCAACATTTTATATGTCTTTCCTCTGTTCATCTTCACCACAACCCCACAAGGTAGGTGCTATTATTACCTCTTTTATATACGGGAAACTGAGGCATAGAGGGGTTAAGATTATATAGGCTATAAGTGCTGGAGCTACGAACCCGACAGCCCGACCCTTGAATCCTAACCAGTGGTACCTCTGCCTACACTGTTTCAGACTTACCAGAAAAGGGAAAGATAAAAAAGACATGAAGAATTCACATGCAGTTGTTCAAAAGGTTAAAAAATGAATGTAAGGAGCACATCTAAAGCTTAAATCTTGGTTTCTAATATCATTCTCCAATAAAAGGAACTAGGGCTCAAATGTCCATTAACGGATGAATGGGTAAAGAAGATGTTGTGTGTTACATACATACACACACACACACACACACACACACACACACACACACACTGGAGTATTACTCGGCAATCAAAAAGAATGAAATCTTGCCATTAGCAACTATGTGGATGGAACTGGAGGGTATTATGCTAAGTGAAAATTAGTCAGAGAAAGACAAATATCATGTGATTTCACTCATATGAGGACTTTAAGACATAACAGATGAACATAAGGGAAGGGAAGCAAAAATAATCTAAAAACAGAGGGGGGACAAAACATAAGAGACTTTTTGTTTGTTTGTTTTTTTGTTTTTTTTTTTTGTTAAACATTTATTCATTTTTGAGAGACAGAGAGACAGAGTCTGAGTGGGGGAGGGGCAGAGAGAGAGGGGGACACAGAATCTGAAGTAGGCTCCAGGCTCTGACCTGTTAGCACAGAGCCTGATGAGAGCTTGAACTCACAGGCTGCGAGCTCATGACCGGAGATGAAGTCAGACACTTAACCGACTGAGCCACCCAGGTGCCCCCTAAGAGACTCTTAAATACGGAGAACAAACATAGGGTTACTGGAGGGGTTGTGGGGGGGGTGGGGGGCTACATGGGTAAGGGGCATTAGGAATCTAATCCTGAACTCATTGTTGCACTATATGCTAACTAACTTGGATGTAAATTAAAAAACAATAAAAAATTTAAAAAGGAACCAGGGCCCCTTGGGGAAATGGCTGATTCTAGGACTGAGCCAGGAGATACACAAGTTGAGCCCAAAGTAACTGGCAGTGCCAGAAAGTACGTAAATGCTAATAAAATATAAACATTTTAAGAAAATGATAAAAGCCTATCTTGACGGAAAAGGTAAAAGAAATGCAGGAGCCAATGGAAAGAGCTCCAGGGGCCAAAGCTGGGACAAGTGGAGCGAAAAAGTCAAGTAACACTGGACTATAACAGAAAGTATAAATTAAGTACCCATGAGTCACACTGATATCAATAAATGCTTGAATAAATAAATGAACAGAAGACAAGCCAAATCTCCCTTGCAGAAGAACTGCCCAATAATTTATGTAGTAACATAACTCCCCTAAAACTCCCCACCCCTGAAGCATCGGCTGTGCAGTGACTTCCTTCAAAAGAGCACAGTAACCAGAAGGGAAAATTTAGAGTGACTTTACAGTGGAGAAAACTGATGACTGCTCTACGTCAGACAAGTGGTCAGCATCAACATCAACAGTGATAAATAATGTTACAGGATGCACCCTTCTTCATATATGACGAGAAGGGCATGGTGGTCTTTTTCCCAAACACCCATCACCACCTGTCCAAGTACGAGAAAAACTTCACAAATCCCAACATAGTAAGGAACTCCAAACCCGCCAACCAGCACTCCTCCTCACTGTCAAGGTGACCAAAAACAAAGAAAATCTGGGGAACTCACAGTCGAGAGGAGCCAAAAGAGAAATGACAAGTAAATGTAATTTGGTGTGCTGGGTGGGATCCTGAACGTTAAGTAAAAACTAAGGATTTCTGAATGAAGCATGGATATGTTAAATAAGAATGTATCAATATTAGTTCAATAATTATAATAAATGTACCACACTAATGTAAAATGTTAACAATTGGGGAAACTGAGTGAGAGAGTTTATAGGAACTTCCTGTACTATCTTCACAATTTTTCTCTAAATCTAAAAATATAAAGCCAATTTTTTTAAAAAAAGTAATGTTTAGAAAAGCAATCCCACCGCAGGTATGTACACAACAGAAATGAACCAGATATCCAAAAGAAAATACTTTATACATAAATGTTTACATGAATATTCCTCATAGCAGTTAAATGGAAATGACCCAAAAGTCCAATAACTACTGAATAGGCAAATAAAATGTGGCATACCCAAACAACAGAGCTATTCAGCCATGAAAAGGAGTAAAGTACTGATACATGCCACATCAAACCTTAAAAAAATGCTCAGGAACAGAAGTCAATCATAAGGACCTACATACCGTGTGATGCTTCTAGGAACCGGCCCGGCAAATCTATAGACACAAAGTAGATCTATGGTTGCCCAGGGCTGGGGAGGAACAGGAGTGACAGCTGATGGGGGCAGGGTTTCTTTGGGGATGATGAGAATATTCTAAAATTGACTGTAGTGACAGTTGTACAACCCTGTAAATATGCTCAAAGGGTGAACTGTGTGCTAGATGAACTACATCTCAACAAAACTATTCTTAAAAAATGAGGGGTGCCTGGGTGGCTCAGTGAGCTGAGAGTCCAACTTCGGCTCAGGTCATGATCTCAGGGTTGGTGAGTTGCTGTCAGTGAGGAGCCAACTTCAGATTCTCTGTTTCTCTCTCTCTCTGCCCCTCCCCACCTGCTCTCTCTCTCTCAAAAATAAAAGAAACATTAAAAAAAGAGAAGAAGAAGAATGTGGGACGCCTGGGTGGCTCAGTTCGTTGAGGATCCAACTCTTGATTTCAGCTCAAGTCATGATCCAGGGTCGTGGGATCAAGTCCTGCATCGGACTCTATGGTGAGTGTGGAGCCTGCTTGGGATTCTCTCCCTCTTTCTCTGTCCCTCCCCTGCTTGCATTCTCTCTCTCTCTCCCTCCGTCCTTCCCTCCCTCTCTCAAAATAAATACATAAACACTTAAAAAAAAGAATGTATGTGAAAATGTTTTGAAAACCAACAGCTGTCACCCAGATGTAAAGCAATAATGCTTAGCAAGTCCTTAAATGTGGCTGAGTTGGGGGGCAGAGAGGAAATGAGAATCACATTTGGTGGATGTAGGTGTTTGCTCTGATGCACAGTTAGAGTTCTCTCCCCTAAGGTGAGTCCTAGCTGGAGGTGAGAGGAAGGAAAATGTGTCCCCTCACGACACATCCATGACTCCGATTATCAAGGGATTTCTCCAGAGGAGGTGACCTACAGGAAACAAAACCCACTGACAAGGGTCTCTGATTCCAAGCCCCAGGGCTGCTTCACTACATTCCAAGCTGCCCAATCCAAACAGGGCTACGAGTTTCCCCCCAGGGGACCCAGGGGCCAACAGGTCCAGTTTGACAACGCTCCACAGGGACAGAGCCAGCGGCTCGCCCAGCCTGCTGAGTAGTCCCACCCTGGACAGAAAGAACGGCTTTCTGTGTTAAGCAGCTTACTTTTTTTTTTTAATGACGACTACATTATTCAGATTTAAAAGTAAATTCTGAACACGTTACAACATGGGATCAACCTTGAGGACATTATGTAAAATGAAGTTAAGTCAGTACTTGTATGAGGTACTTAAGAGGAGTCAAATCTGGAGAGGCAGAGAAACGAGTGGTGGGCAGCAGGGGCTGGGGGCGGGGGGCGGCGGTTAGGCACTTGTTACTTAAGGACACGGTTTCAGTTTTGCAAGAGGAAAAAGTTCCAGAGATTGGGTGCACGATGTAAAAGTACTTAACACTACTGAACCACACTCTTTCAATGAATAAGATGGCAACTTTTACATGCATCTCACCACAATTTTTTTTTATTGTTTAAACAAACACTAACTCGTTCTGCAAACGGCTACTTCTGGGTTTGGGCAAAGCTTCCTTACCTGCAGAGAGGGCCACTAGGCACTTTCTCACTGGCCTAGAAGAAAATACATGTATAACATTTGGATCTCAGCTCCCTCTCCAAGCTTCACCATCGGTCCCTTTGTTCTCCTAGGGACTGCAATTCAAAAGGTAACCCCACCCCACCCAAGGTCTATTTTCTCAAGACACTCATTCCTCTGGACCAACCCTAGAATCACTCTGCCCCTGGCACCCGTTTTGTACGTGTATGCATGCAAAGGTGTGGAAGAATCTGGAGGGGAAGCAACCGACAAATGCTTCTACGTTCGTTTCTAGGTCTGGTGAGGTGACACGCATGTGTCATTTTTTGTGAACTGTAACATCGTTAATTGTGGATATCTAAGTTCATGAATCGAAACCGTGAATTTCATACAGTGAAGTTAAAAGAACGCAATGCTTCCCAGCAGTGTGAATTTATTTTTGTTTGCTTGTTCAACAGCGTAAGCTCTATGCACCAGGAATTATTTGTGTTCCCGGAACATCATGAGGTCTTAAAAATGTTAGTTGGTAGCAAAAAAAAAAAAAGGGGGGGGGAGGGAGAAAAGAAAAACAACAAAAAAACCTCATTATCCAGCGACAAACACTATATAACGGTCACAGCCTCTTCCTATGGGGTTACTATGAAGGCCACAGTCATTCACTGAAAAAATAGAGAGCCCACTGTGTGCCAGGCACAGTCCTGGGCACTGGGGATATAGCAGTGACAAAACTAAACTCTCGTCCCATGGAGCTTACAGTGGGCAGGCAGAGAAGAAAGTAAACAGGTAAATAAGATAGCATACTAAAAGTACTAAGTGCTGGAGGGGAGAGGAAGCAGGGAAGACAGCCAGGAGGACAGCAGGGACTAGGAGGCAGAGAAATTCTAAAAGCACCTCAGGGACTGTCTCACTAGGAAGGTGACATTTTGGCAAAAAGCTGAAGGGGGTGAGGGGACAAGCAGCAGAGGCATCTGGGAGAAGGGCAATCCGCGCAGAGAGAACTGCAGGTGCAGAGCCTGAGGCAGGGGTGTGCTGCAGGGTCCAGATCAACAAGACTGGGCGTCCAGAGGGGAGAGGAAGGGGGAGGACACCTCAGAAACTCCAGAGAGAGATTTTGGCTTTGACTCCAAGTGAGATGAGTAGAATAATAGGTTTTAGAGGAACGGCATGGTCTGGCTTCGGTTTTAAAAGGTTCTGGTTGCTTTAATAAGAATATACCAGGGGTGCCAGGATGGCTCAGTCGGTTAAGTGTCCGACTTTGGCTCAGGTCATGATCTCACAGTTCATGGGTTCGAGCCCCGCGTCAGGCTCTGTGCTGACAGCTAGCTCAGAGCCTGGAGCCTGTCTTCAGATTCTGTGTCTCCCTCTCTCTCTGACCCTCCCCTGCTCTCTCTCTCTCTCTCTCTCTCTCTCAAAAATAAAAAAAAACATTAAAAAACATTAAAAAAAAAAGAAAAAGAACTGAGGATGCCACCATGTTTCTTTTGGACGGCAGCAGAAAAGACAGAGAGGACATTAACGCTGGTGGGAAAGACAATAACTTGAGTAGATTAAGGGAGTGAAGACCAGGCATTCAAAACCGGATGTTTTAAGTTTGAAAAAGATGTCCATCTGGTACATCTAGGAAACAAATAGATGTAAGTCTCAAGGTTCAGGGGCAAGACCTGAGGTGAGGATATGAATCTAGGATTACTGCACAGACGTGGTCTGTAAAGGCATGAAACTGGATAAGGTCACTAAGGAAGTAAATAATGATAACAGAGTCAAAGGACTGAGCCCTGGGACACTCCCACTTCAGTGAAAGACACAGGTTGGGGAATGGGAGGAAAACCAGATATGGGGGGGTCAGGGAAGTGAAATGGAGTCTCAACAAGAAGAGACTGATCATCTGGACCCAAAACTGAGCTGGCCACTGGGGTAGCAAGATGAATGTGGGTGGGGACAGTGACAAGAGCGGTTCTGATAGACTGGTAGGGAAGAAAGCCTGCCTGGGTGTAAGAGAAATGAGCCTCTAGATCTAAGTACCAGTTCCACAAATGAAGGTACAGGAGAATAAGTACATTAAAGGACACGCATGGCCAACAAACACATGAAACGATGCTCAGCATCACTCATCATCAGGGAAATACAAATCAAAACCACACTGAGATACCACCTCACGCCAGTCAGAGTGGCTAAAATGAACAACTCAAGAGACTATAGATGCTGGCGAGGATGTGGAGAAACGGGTACCCTCCT
>CM053574.1:75386393-75509555 GCA_028646485.1 Cryptoprocta ferox | reverse complement strand
AGGAAAAAGAGTTAGGGAGAGGGAGGGAGAAAAAACACAAGAGACTCTTGAATCCTGAAAACAAACTGAGGGGGGAAGGGGAAGGGGAAAAGGTAAAGCGGGGTGATGGTCTTGGTGGAGGTCACTTGTGGGGAAGAGCACTGGGTGTTATATGGAAACTAACCTGACAATAAACTATAAAGTTAAAAAAAAAAAAAAAGAAAATCTCTAACACTTTTATTAAAGCAAAAAAAAAAAAAAAGAAAAGAAAAAAAAAAGGACACGCATGGACACATTCAGCAAAATCCAGAATGTAGGACATTTCACAGGACAAATGACTGTGCTTCAACAAGGAAACTGCAAGAAAATCTAAAAAATTAAAAAAAAAAAAAGGAGGGCTGGGGATGTGTGGGCCTTACCTGGACCCTCAAACCAAATATAAAAAAGTTTTTAGGTAATCAAGGAAATTTTGAATGCTGACTGGATACCTAAAAGACATTATGTGATGATAACAAGGAATTGTGTTAATATCTTATACATGATGTTGGTATTGCAGTTCTATATTTTTAAAATGCAGTTGACCCTTGGGGATGCCTGGGTGGCTCAGTCAGTTAAGCATCTAACTTCAGCTCAGGTCATGATCTCATGGCTTGTGAGTTTGAGCCCTCATCGGGCTCTGTGCTGACAGCCCAGAGCCTGGAGCCTGCTTCAGATTCTGTGTCTCCCTCTCTCTCTGCTCCTCCCCTGCTCATGCTCGCTCGCTCACTCTCTCTTTTTCTCAAAAATAAACATTAAAAAAAATAAATAAAATACAGTCGACTCTTGAACATGGGTTTGAACCGTGCACAACCACTTATATGCAGATTTTTTATAGTATAGTACTATAGATATATTTTCTCTTCCTTATGATTTTCTTAATAACATCATTTCTCTAGCTTTCATTATTGTAAGAACACAGTATTTAATATGTATCACATAAAAAATATGTGTTAATTGACTGTTCATATTATCAATAAGGCTTTTGGCTTGGGGGGAGTCAAAGTTACGGGCAGATTTTCAACTGTGTTGGGGAAGTTCAGCACCCTAATCCCTGCACAAGGGTCAACTGCAGCCCTTATCCTTTAGCTACACACACTGACATGTCTGTAGGTGAAAGGATACAATGTCTGGGATTTGTTTCAAATTAATCCACAGAAGGGAATATAAATGAAGCTAGATTAGCCCTTTGTTGATACTTGGTGAAACTGGGGTAGAGGGTACATAAATTTTCGTTGTACTATTCTCCCAACTCTAATGTGATTTGAAACTTTTCCATAATATAAAGAATATGGATGGGAACAAAGGAACCAGAGACAGAATACAGACAATTTTACTGAGGTTAAAGGAAAATGCGGCAGTTACTGGAAAGAGAAACCCGGTCAGGTGGGGATACTGTTAGGCTGGAAGAAATAACTATGCTTACACGCGCAGAGTCTGATTTCCTGCAGACAACACAGCACTGCAGTCTGAGGCTATGCTACGGTACCTATTTCCACTGCTTGGATCATCCAGATGCTCGCCTAATATTACTCAGGAAAAGGCAGCCCCAGGGACCAAGCAGGCGGAAAAGCCTTGGAATAGGAGGTATCTGAACAGAGGCAGGAATCACTTGGCATCAAATATTGGATGGGTGGCTGGAGTATGCTCCATTTTTCTTCCAATCTTGAGATTTTACAATGCCACTTAGAATATCAAAAGCAAGTTGCATCTCATTCACAAACTGTCCTTACAATTTGTACTCTTTATACGATTCAAAGACAAACCAACAACATTCTCTAGGTTGCCTCTAAATTATAAGCTTTTAAAAATGTGATCCAGATATCATCAGCAACAAGTTCCCCATTTTAGAAGGTCCAAACGGGGTGCGTGGACAGAGCCGGGCATGAGGCAGCAGGGTACTTCTCTGTGAGCACTCACAAGCCTTGCTGGGCGTGCCAGGAACACAAACCCCTGGCTGTTCCTCACCTGACCATTTCTCAGCCACTACACAGCGAGCAGCAACCTTAAGGGAAGAGAAAAGATGCCCCTCAAAGACAAAGGGCAAGCTTGCTTACACCTTAACAGAAAAACCGTGGCTTTCCCGGGCTAGGCGCCCCTGCACTGGACGGCGCTCGCTCCCCAAGCCTGGTGCCCCTGCACTGGAACAAGCTCACTCCCCACGCCCGGCCCTCCCCCCCGACTGGGCCTCGCTCACTGAGTCTGCAGGTACCTACCTGGAACCTCCACATCACCCCCACAGGACTCAGGGTGAAGAACAAATGCAGACAGGATGCTCACACAGGCTGCTCTGCTATGATGATGAAAAGTTCTCTGTCTCTGATCCATAAGTCTCCTGTCCTCTGCCAGCATTTGGGAAGGAGTAACACGCTAAATTATTAGCTTGCAAGTAGACAGAACATGTAGTAGGACACGCTTGTCTCAGACGTGGTGTTCTTCCACTGTAGTTACTACATGATGCACCGCTTTGAGGGAGTGGGGCTAGGACAGCAGCCAAAGGAATGGGCTCCAAGTCGCATTATCCCACTGGGTCTCTCCTGCCCCTCCCCCTCCTAATTCAGCTAATCTATCATTCAGACTCAAGTACAGGAAGCACCCCACACAGTTACAATGCCCCCCCTTCTATCAGGCTTGGGCCCAAGCAATTGAAGGGAAGCGCTTGGCTTGCCTCCTATTAACCTGAAAATCCTGTTAATGCCACAGAAGTGCTATCCAAGCTGCAAAGCCCTCTCAGTGCTCACTTGAGCTAAGCTGTTAATATATACAAAGCATTATCGAGAGGGGCTACTAGCTTGTTACTAGGTATATTATGCAAAGCCATTTGTTGAAAAAACACAGTGAAAACCACTAAAACCACCTCTACTCAACTTCTGGAAAGGGGGCAGGATTATACAGATTTTACTCCATATTCTTCTGCAATATTAAAATCTTTTATAATTAATGTAAAATTTACATATTATGTATATATAAATTTTTGTTAAGCCCTCAATGCTCTAGGCCTGCACTAATATGTCTAACCACATGCTATTTAATTAAAATTAACTAAAATTTAAAAATCAGTTCACCCAACAGTACCAGACACATCTCAAGTATTCAATACTTGAATTGAATGTGACAATGGCCACATGTGACAGTGGCCACCAACCTGGGCAGCAAGAGCATATATAGAACATTCCCTCTTTGCAGAAAGTTCTATTGACAGAGCTCTTGACCTAGACTATACACCACAAGCCAGAGTTTGAAAGAAACTGTCCCTGCATGAAGACTTCTTCCTCTTCACACACGAGCAGGCGAGCGCGCGCACACACACACACACACACACACACACTCACTCACTCCAGAGCTGCAAGGCAGTAAGTTAAAAGGCCAATTAACATTCATGCGGATCATCTCAATGGATCAGGGCCTGACTTTAAACATTCTTCTTCCCACTGCCAGGATCATAATGTTTGAGATACATAGCGATTTGTTAACCATACAGGAGGCCTTCGTGCAGCCTAACTCTAGAATGGATACTTTCCCAGTAGGGTTTACAGTGTGTGTCCACTGCATGATAACCATCAAACTGTGAGGGTCTGACTTCTGCACTTTGTTGCATATACGACATAATTCATAAAAATATTTTTCAAAAAGAGAATTCTCTTTCCTTCCACTTTGTGGTTTAAGAACCTACCACAACCCTCCCAAATGACTCATCCATGTAAAAGCCTTTGCCCACATGCTGGTCAGACTGAAAGCTGACTCCTTGGGGGGCGAGAGCTCCACGGGGCCTCCAAGGCAGCTCAGCAGCAGACCCCTCGATCGGCTGAGTCCCCCCACATCCAGTGTCCACCACGCAATGAGGCTGAGAGGATGGGCACAGAAGACAAGGAGCTGAAGTGGCAAGCACGGGTAAGACTGAAGGCCATACAAAAGTAGAAGGATGAGAGGTGTCAGCTGGTCTTTTTATAAAAGCCCGAAGTTCTCTAGCTACTTTCACAGAAGGACTTTCCGCAAGGAGAACACAATAGATTCATCTCATTAAGTGAACCTCCTCCTACAACTTGACTGGCCTGTTCAAAGTAAGTGTGAGTGCCTCTCAAATGAGCTGCAGGGTAAGATGAGGCATAAGGAAGGGGGGAAAGGAGCTTTCCGAAGATGGGCTGTCCTGATTCACAAAGATTACATCGTTGCTTAAACCGCACTGTCCAGCGTGGCGGCCACTTCCTAGCCAAGGGGAGCTATGCAGCACTTGGACATGGCTAGGGTGACGTGAGCTGCACTGCAAGTATAAAAGATACACTGGACTTTAAAGTCTATGCCTCCCAAAGAAGAACATAAACTCCTTCACCTGTAATACTCTATATTGATTACTTGTTGAAATAACAGTACTTATAGAAAAATACATTAAATGAAACATTGAAATTAATTTCACCGTTTTCTCAACGTAACTACTAAAAAATGTAATTACTTTGTGGCTTGCACGTGTGGCTCACACTGTGTCTCTAACAGGCAGCAGTGGCTTAAACAATTAATTACCTGGTACCGTAATTCAATCATTTGTCTTAGTAGTCACTTCCTGTCAGGACACCCCCAACTATGCAGCCACAATCATCTAGAAGCATTCACTCCAGAGCAGTAAGTAGCTTTCAACCTTTCTATCAAAACTGTTTCTACGGGACACCTGAGTGGCGCCCAACTCTTGATTTCAGCTCAGGTCATGATCTCACAGTTGGAGAGTTCGTGCCCCACGTAGGGCTCTGCGCTGACAGTGCGGAGCCTGGTTGGGATTCTCTCTCTCTCCCTCTTCTCTCTCTCTGTACCTACCCTGCTTGCACACTCCCTCAAAATAAATAAACTAAAAAAACAGACATCTTTACAATAATCCAAGCCACCATGGTCCTCATGTTTGAATACTGGTTGCCAAGTAAATATTAACTGATCTTAATAACTTTGTTTATGACCAAAAAAAAATCAATGTAAGACAAATGTTCAAAAAGAAGCAACATTTATAACAAATATACAAAAATTCCTAAAAACTCAGCAGTAAAAGATGAACACACCAAACACAAGAGGAGGGAAAGCTATATAAAGTATGTGTACAAGCTAACTTGAAAATATACTACTACTTCACACCCACAATAGCAAATACAATATATACCAGAACGGCAGAGATTTAAAAAAACCGACAGTGCTTAGTGTTGAAGTTATAGGGAAATGGGCAATCACAAGCCACTGAGGGGAGTAAAACCATCCGGTACAAAGCATATGGAGGAAGTGTTGCAGCCTGTATCAAAATTAAGTATTTCTAGGGGCACCTGGGTGGCTCAGTCAGTTAAGCATCTGACTTCGGCTCAGGTCATGATCTCACAGTCCGTGAGTTCCAGCCCCGCATCAGGCTCTGTGCCAATGGCTCAGAGCCTAGAGCCTGCTTTAGATTCTGTGTCTCCCTCCCTCTCTCTGCCCCTCCCCTGCTCATGCTCTGTCTCTCTCTCTCTCAAAAATAAAGTAACATTAAAAAAAATTTTTTAAGTATTTCTAATATCTGACCTGGGAATTTTACTTCCAGAATTTATCTTAGGTTACGTTAATATGGTCAATGCACAAACACCCATTTACAGCAGAATTTATTTATATTAGCAAAAAAGTAAAAGGTAACTCTCTAGTATTCAGCATTGGTTAAATAAATTCTATACAGATAAAGCCAATATAGCAAATTTTTAAACAATTGTTGAATAGAAAAGTAGTTACCAGGATATTCTTTTTTCCATAACTTCTACTTTTCTGTGTACTTGAGAATTTTCATATTAATCTGGGGAGAAATTAGTTATATTCCATTCCATACAGTAGGCATTAAAGACAAGGTTGACTTGTTACTGTAACAGTTTCACGGCCTCTACTGCCCACAGTCCTCCAGAGGAGGCACCCAGAGCAGAGAGTCAGCCCCCCGAGCCCCTGGAAGCCTGGCTCCCTCACACATCCGCAGTCATCCATGATCAGACAGGACTTGGACATCTGACCCAAAGCAGCCCCATCAACTGGCTTACCAGCTCCCTTCGTTATCAGTAGCCTCACCTGCACAGAGGACTTAATCCGATCAGATGATCTCTCCTGAAAATTGGACCTAAAATGTGGAAACTGTAAGTCAGTAACACTGGGGTTGGTAGCCATGTGCAAGAAAAAGCAGCAGAGGAGAGGGGAAGCGAGCAGGTGCAGGCAGGGGGGATCTGCAGAGCAGGCTAACGGCGGCACAGAGATCAGATTGCACAGGCCAAGAGGGAAAGTTGTGTCAGCTTTCTTGTTCCCAGTACTACTTTACCTTGGACCCGAATACAATTAGCCTCCTGCCCTTACAGCCGGTGACATCCTACTTTTTCTGAACTCCTAGACACCTGAGGACCATATAATGGGTCCCTACCATTCTTTCCATTCTGATAGGCTTTAAGGCTTCTAAACTCATAAATCCAAATTAGTACTTCAAAAACCTACTGCAGGCAAACATGTATTCTGTTACATAGCAGCAAAGCAACAGGGAAGAAAAGTAATAAAATTGGTCCGATCCTAATTTTATCATTTATGGCACTTAGTTTTGAAAAGAATCCACACTAGATACTTTAATCTTTTACATTTACATATTTTAAGCTGTTTATATTTTGAGAGAGAGAGCATGCAGGCATGCATGCACACACACACACACACACACACACACACCCCAGGGAGGGGCAGAGAGAAAGAGAGAGAGAGAGAATCCAAAACAGGCTCCACACTGCCAGTGTGGAGCCCAATGTAGGGCTGGAACTCACCATCTGTGAGATCATGACCTGAGCTGAAACCGAGTGTCTGATGCTTAACCAACTGACCCACACAGGTGCCCACACACTAGATACTTTTAAAAGTATCTTTCCATTCTATAGTTGTTTATTTAATGGACAACTGTTGAAGCAAAACTGTTTCTACACTATAAATGTAAGTCAGCTGTGAAATACCTGCCAATAAGAACTATTACATATCTCCTAGGAAGGGGAGAGTGAGTGCCTGTGCTGATAAGAACCAACTGGAGCATGGTAAGATTTGCTCTCTGTGTATCTTTCTATACAGCTATATGCCTACGGGTTTTACTGTAAAAATCATCAGGACAATATCTAGGGCAATAATTTGAAAAAAAATTCATGCCTCAGAAAGTTTCTGCTGGGAGCCGCATCGGCCTTGCTGGATGACACAGTCACAGTGAGGAAATGGCAAACATCTGCACAGCTCCTGCCGTGAGAGGCAAAACTGGTATCTCCTTCTGCTACTACTGCTCATGTTGAAATTAAGCCTGTTGTCATTAATTAGGCCTTACAGCATTCCAAATCAGACCGATATTCCCCACACAGGTACCCCATAAGAAAAAACATTTTCCTGTCCCTGCGTAAGAGATTTTGGATCAAAACACTATAAATGTTTGACAAAAGGCTCTTCTAATGAGCCTTGCAGACCCAAAACATACACTTGAAGGGGTTAAAAACACAAAAATTGCATTTGAGTCTGGCCCAGAAAAAAGGAGCCTAATTTGGAAATAAGAAATAAAAACAAGGTCAAAAGCATAGTCCATTTAAGTCTGGTCTGAAGAGAAATGGAGCCTAAATTGGAGATTAGAAATAGAAGACAAGGTCAGAAAATGATCCCCTCCCAAGGTCTACATTCTACAAATATCCTCCCTTATACTGACTTCAGTTAAGAGGATGGATAAGAATATGGGAAACCCAGGTACAAGGCCAACACACATAGGGCCCCCACTGTGCTTATATCAAAAAAAAAGGCCTTCTCAAGCAACTTGTTAATAAACACTTTTTTTCTCTCTTGTAGTTTATAAGCCAATCACAATAACTTAGCCTATCTATATACAACTTAACCTATGTTTTAATCTTAGCTTTACTAACTTAAATAATATGTATGTTAATCCTGTTTTCTACTAAAAACATCCTGTTATATACTTGGCTATAAAATTTACTCGACTTCACTTTAAGAACATTACATGATTTGGTTATAACTTGTTAATTAAAAACAAAGTCATAAATATTGGCAAAAAACCAACCCGTACAAAATAAGACAGGTTTGTTACTTTCTTAATCTGGGAGACTGGCACCAAGAATGAATGGGATGGTTCTAAAAAATACTTCTGTAAAACTTGTTTCTGTACACTTTCAATGATTAAAGCATCTTATCACTAAGAATTAGTCACTGTAAACAATTTCTATTTTCTGATGTCATGTTATTGCTTGATCAATAAAAAAGACACCAAAGCAGACAAAGCAGAGATGTCTGCCTGGTGATCAGAAAGAAACTTGTGGTTCTCTCATCACTCTCTGGTGCCGACACCGTCTATCCTTCAAGGAAACCTGGACCTGCTGGAGCTGGACTCCAGCAAGTTTCTGATAAAAAATGTACATGAGTCACCCCAAAGCAAAATTTTGAAATTAAAAAACTAAGACTAGCTCGAGGGATGCATTATTTAATATAAAATAACATTCTACCAGGCAGGGTTCATGACGGCGACTTACAAGGATTCTGAACTCACCTCTTCCCAGAAACACAACAAGTCTACAGCTATACATGGACCAATTTCCTCTGAAGAGGATGTGACAGACAGCTGAACAGGTCCTCCACAACAAAAGGTAAAAGGGCCACATGGAGTGGGGTAGGAGAGGCAGAGACACAGTCTCACAAGAACCCCACCCAAGGCATGGTGACCCATAGCCTCATCGTAACACAGATCTCATTCCCAAGGACCAAAGGATGTGTCCCACATTAGGCACCCCAACCCCAAAGAACTACACCAGAGAAACAAGCCCCCTCTCCAAGTGTTTGATCTTGGAAATCAGTGGGCTTACTTCCAGGAGAACCACAGGGCTACAGGGAACAAAAAAATCCATTCTTGCAATCCCTATCAAAATAACACCAGCATTCTTCACGGAGCTAGAACAAACAGTCCTAAAATTTGTATGGAACCACAAAAGACCCTGAATAGCAAAAGCAATATTGAAAAAGAAAACCAAAGCTGGAGGCATCACAATCCCAGACAAGATGTATTATAAAGCTGTAATCATCAAGACAGCATGGTACTGGCACAAAAACAGATACTCAGATCAATGGAACAGAATAAAGAACCCAGTAATGAACAAACATATGGCCAACTGATCTTTGACGAAGCAGGAAAGACTATCCAATGGAATAAAGACAGTCTCTTCAGCAAATGGTGTTGGGAAAACTGGACAGCGACATGTAGAATAATGAACCTGGACTACTTTCTTACACCACACACAAAAATAAACTCAGAAGGGATGAAAGACCTAAATGTAAGACAGGAAGCCATCAAAATCCTAGAGGAGAAAGCAGGCAAAAACCTCTTTGGCCTCGGCTGCAGCAACTTCTTACTCAACACATCTCTGGAAGCAAGGGAAACAAAAGCAAAAATGAACTATCGGGACCTCATCAAAATAAAAGTATTCTGCACAGTGAATGAGACAATTAGCAGAACTAAAAGGCAACTGACAGAATGGGAGAATATATTTGCAAATGACATATCAGATAAAGGGTTAGTATCCAAAATTTATAAAGAACTTACCAAACTCAACACCCAAAAACCAAATAATCCAGTGAAGAAATAGGCAAAAGACATGAATAGACACTTCTCCAAAGAAGATATCCAGATCGCCAACCGACACATGAAAGATACTCAACATCACTCATCATCAGGGAAATACAAATTAAAACCACAATGAGATACCACCTCATACCTGTCAAAATGGCTAACATTAACAACTCGGGCAACAACAGTTGTTGGCGAAGATGCAGAGAAAGAGGATCTCTTTTGCACTGCTGGTGGGAATGCAAACTGGTGCAGCCACTGTAGAAAACAGTATAGAGATTCCTAAAAAATTAAAAATAGAACTACCCTACGACCCAGCAATTGCACTACTAGGCATTTATCCAAGGGATACAGGTGTGCTGTTTCGAAGGGGCACATGCACCCCAATGTTTATAGCAGCACTATCGACAATAGTGAAAGTATAGAGAGAGCCCAAATGTCCATCGACGGATGGACAGATAAAGAAGATGTGGTATATATATATATATATATATACACACAATGGAGTATTATTCAGCAATCAAAAAGAATGAAATCTTGCCATTTGCAACTACATGGATGGAACTAGAGGGTATTATGCTAAGCGAAATCAGTCAGCAGAAAACAAGTATCATGACTTCACTCACGTGAGGAATTTAAGATTCAAAACAGATGAACATAAGGGAAGGGAAGCAAAAATAATATAAAAACAGGAAGGGGGACAAATCATAAGAGACTCTTAAATACGGAGAACAAACAGAGGGTTACTGGAAGGGCTGTGGGACGGGGGATGGGCTAAAGGGGTAAGGGGCATTAAGGAATCTACTCCTGAAATCATTGTTGCACTATATGCTAACTAACTTGGATGTAAATTTAAAAAATAAATAAATTATTTTTTAAAAATCCACTCTTAAAGGGCCCATGCACAGACCCACAGACCCTGGGACCCAGCACAAAAGCAACAGTTTGAAAGGCACCCAGTATATGCAAAGGAGACTCGCTTGTTAATTTTTCTTTTTTAAGCTTATTTATTTATCTTGAGGGAGAGGGAGAGCCAGAGCATGAGCAAGGGATGGGCAGAGAGAGTGGAGAGACAGAATACCAAGTAGGCTCCACACTACCAGCACAGAGCCCTATGTGGGGCTCAATCCCACGAACCACAGGATCATGACCTAAGCTAAAATTAAGAGTTGGATACACAACCAACTGAGCCACCCAGGCGTCCCTCACTTGTTAATCTTAAAGCATCTCAGAAGAGGCAGGAACCTGTTGGGACACTCTCTGGAGATGGAGGCACTCATGAGTGCCATTTTTGTGTTCTCCTTCTGCCTTGTTAGTGTCAGCTTTAGCAAGCACCAGTTTGTACACCCCCCACCCCCAGCCTGCTATCTTAAGTTGGAGTGCCTTATCCGCACCTCTACAGGATATTGTTTGGCCTGTCCTGCCACAGCCAGCAGGCACCCACAGCCCACCCAGGAGGCCTGCCTGGCTCTGGTGGCCAGAGGGGTTGTGTTTCTGGGCCCCACAGGTCTGAAACAATCAGACACTCCCTGGCAGGCTATCAACCCCAGGGCAGTGCACAATAGAAGACAGAAACACACTCCTAGTCTTCATGCAAAAAGGCCTATTTTCTTGTTCTGAAGCTTCAGTCTAAAAGGCAGGCTTCAGGTTTGCCACATATCCAGAGGCCACAGAGGTGCCCCCAGGGAACATGGGCAGGGAGATACCATATCAGTGCTCTACCTTGACCAAGCCACAGTTCATTGATACTGCCCAGAAAGGGGCTTACACACCTGTCTAAAGCCACAATTTTTGCAACTATTTCCCAGGGGACACCACCAGATCACCTGGTCTGGAAGTCAGCAGGGTTTACAATTATATATTTAATACTATATATATTTATGTACCTTAGAAGCTGTTGCTTGAAGATCTGGCTTACAATCAACCTAAAACTAGGCACTGTCTGAGATCCCTCCTCTTGAAACACTGACAGGTCTTGGTATACTCTCAACAACTGCAACCTATCAAGAACAAAGCAGGGTACTTTCACAAAGTTCCAATAAACAACAAAAAGCTAGAGCAAGGTTGAACTATAAGGTTCATCCCCAACACAAGGCCAACCTTGTGGGGAACTCAGGAGAATGGATGAACATAGTGAAAACTTCAACAAAGATACAGAAAACATTAAAAAGTTCCAAACAGAAGTCACAGCACTGAAGAACATAATAGATTAACTGAAAAATACACTAGAGGGGTTCAACAGCAGACTAGATGAAGCAGAAGAAAGGATCAGCAACCTGGAAGACAGGGCAGTGGAACTCATTCAGAGCAGCAAAAAGAAAAAATTTTAAAAAGCAAAGATAGCTGTTGAACTATGGGACAAATATCAAGTGGAATAACATCCACATTATAGGAGTCCCAGAAAGAGAAAAGAGAGAGAAATGGGTAGAAAACTTATTTGAAGAAATAATGGCTGAAAACTTCCCTAATCTGGGGAAGGAAACAGAGAGCCGACTCCAGAAAGCAAAATGAGTTCCAAATAAGATGAACTCAAAGACAGGGGCACCTGGGTGGCTCAGTCAGTTAAGTGTCCAACTTTGGCTCAGGTCACGATCTTGCCACTCTTGAGTTTGAGACCCATGTCAGGTTCTGTGCTGACAGCTCAGAGCCTGGATCCTGCTTTAGATTCTGTGCCTCCCTCTCTCTCTTCCCCTCCCCTGCTTGCACTCTCTCTAAAAAATAAACATTTAAAAAATGTGTAAAAAAGATGAACCCAAAGATACCATACCAAGATACATTATAATTAATATGTCAAAAATTAAAGATAGAGAATATTAAAAGCACAAGAGGAAAACAACTTGTTACATACACAGGAAACCTCATAAGACTATGACCTGATTTTTCAGCAGAAAGTTTGCAGGCCAGAAGGGAGTGGCAAGATATATTCAAAATACTGAAAGGAAAAAAAAACTTCCAACCAAGAATACTCTACCTGGCAAGGTTATGATTCAGAATTGGAGAGAGGTACCTGGATAGCTCAGTTGGTTAAGCATCCAACTCTTGATTTCGGCTCAGGTCATGATTTCACAGTTGGTGAGATCAAGCCCTGAACTGATTCTCTCTCTCTCCCTCTCTCTCTGCCCCTCCTCCCCTCAAATAAATAAACTTAAAAAATAGAAATGAAAAAAAGGAGAGAGAATTTTTCAGACATGATGTTCATCACCAGTAAACCAGCCTTACAAGAAATGTTCAAGGGACTTCTTTAAGCTGAAAAGAAAAGGTTCTAAAAAGGAGTAAGAAAACATATGAAAGAAAAAAAAATCTCACTGGTAAATGCAAGTATATAGTAAACATAGTAGATTAACTGCTTATAAAACTGATATGAAGATCAAAACACAAAAGTGATACAATTAACTGTAACTATAATAATTACTAAGGAATAAATAAAATAAAAAGATGTAAAATGTGACATCAAAAACAGAACATAAGGGGTAAAAACGTATAGTTTTTAGAATACATTCAAATTTAGGATTCTATAAACTTAAAGTACACTGTTATATAGAGAGATGTTATGTGAACCTCAAATTAACCACAAGCAAAAATCTACAGCAGACACACAAAGACAATGAGAAAGGAATCTAAACATAACACTAAGGAAAATCACTAAACTACAAGGGAAGAGAGTAAGAGAAGAACAGAAAGGAAGTACAAAAACAGCCATAAAACAACTGACAAACAGCAGTAAGTTTATATCTATCAATAATTACTTTAATGTAAATGGACTAAATTCTTCAATCAAAAGAGTGGCTGAACAGATAAAAAATAAGATCCATTTATATGCTGTCTACAACACTCACTTCAGATGTAAGAACACACAGACTGAAAGTGAAGGGATAGAAAAGAAAAGCTATTCCATGCAAATGGGAACCAAAGCTGCATTGCTATACTTATATCAAACAAAAGAGATTTCAAAACAAGGGCATTACATAATGATAAATGGGTCAACCCAACAAGAGGATATAACATTTGTAAACATTTATGAACCCAACATAGAACAACTAAATACATAAAGCAAATATTAACAGACCTAAAAGGACAAATTGACAATAATAATACAATAATAGCAGGAGGTTTTAATATCCCACTTACATCAATGGATAGATTATCCAAACAGAGAATCAACAATTCCACTATTGGGTATTTACCCAGGGAGAACACTAACTCATAAAGATATACGTGCCCCTATGCTTATTGCAGTATTACTTACAATAGCCAAGACATGGAAGCAATTTAAGTGTCCATCAACAGACAAATGCATAAAGAAAATGTAGTATGTACTGTGTATATACATACATAATGGAATATTACACAGCCATAAAAATGTATGAGATCGTGCCATTTGAGACAACATGGATGGACCTAGAGAGTGTTATGCTAAGTGAAATAAATCAGACTGAGGGAGACAAGTACCATATGATTACACTCATAAATGGAATCTTTAAAACAATGAATAAACAAACAAAAAAGACTCAAAACTACACATACAGAGAACAAACTGATGGTTTCTAGGGTCAGGGGGGCAGTAGGGCAAAATGGGTGAAGGGGAGAGAGAGACAGAAGCCCCCAGTTATGGAATGAGTAAGTCAAGGGAAGAAAAGGCACAGCATAAGGAATGATCTTGTCAATGATCTTGTAATAATGATATAATGGGACAGATGGTAGCTCTACCTGTGAACACAGCATAATGTGTAAACTTGTCAAAACACTAAGTTGTACACCTGAAACTAATGTAACACTGTGAGTCAACTATACTTGGAAAAAGTAGCTATCTCATGAAAAGAAATTAAATCTTAACATATTTCTGTTCTTTAAAAAAAATAATTAAAAATAAATTTAGAAAATAAGAAAATCAATAAGGAAACATCAGCTTTAAAAATCTCTTTATATCAGATGAACTCAGATATGCAGACTATCCCATCCAAAATCAAAAGAATACATATTATTCTTAGCGCACATGGAACATTCCAGAATAGATCATATATTAGTTCACAAAGCAAGTCTCAATCAATTTAAGAAGATTAAAATCATATCAAGCACCTTTCCCAACCATAATGGTATGACACTAGAATTATAGAAAGACAACTGGAAAAAAATCACACATATGTGGAGATTGTACAACATGCTACTGAACAACCAAGGTGTCAAGAATAAATCAAAAGAGAAATTTAAAAAAAAAAAACATGGAGACATATTCAAAGGGAAATACAATAATTCAAAATCTATAGAATGCCACAAAAACAGCTTTAAGAGGGACGTGTATAGTGATACAGACCTACCTCAAGAAACAAGAAAAATCTCAAATAAACAATCTAACTCTACACCTAAAGATACTAGAAAAGGAAGAACAGACTACTCTACAAAGTTAGAAGGACGGAAACAAAGACCAGAGCAGAAAGAAAACAGAGACTAAAAAGACAATAGAAAAGATCATTTAAACTAAGACCTTGTTCTTTGAAAAGATAAACAAAGTAGACAAAGCTTTAACCAAACTCACCAAAAAGCAGGTGGGGGAGTGGGGAGCCTCAAATAAATAAAATCAGAAATGAAAGAAGAACAGTTACAACGGATACCACAGAAATATGACAGATTGTAAGAGACTACTAAAACAATTGTATGTCAGCAAATTGGACAATCTAGAAGAGATGGATAAATTCATGGAAACAGTCTTCCAACACCAAATCATGAAGAAACAGAAAATCTGAATAGACCTATTACTAGCAAGGAGATTGAATCAGTCATTAAAAATCTCCAAACAAACCAAAGTCCAGGACCAGATAGTCCACTGGTTAATTCTACCAAATATTCCAACAAGATTTAATACCTATCTTTCTCACGCTCTTCCAAAAAACTAAAGAAGAGACAATGCTTTCAAACTCATTTTATAAGGCCAGCATCACTCTGATACCAAAACCAAACAAGGACACTACGAGAGAGAGAGAGAGAGAAAGAGAGAGAGAGAGAGAATGAATGAATATGAATTACAGGTCAAAATCCCTGATCAAATAGATGCAAAAATCCTCAACAAAATATTAGTGAACCAATTTGACAATACATTAAAAGGATCATACATCATAATCAAGTGGGATTACTCCAGGATGCAAGGATGGTTCAATATTCACAAATCAATGAAGTGTGACACAGCACATAAATAAAATAAAGGGCAAAAATCATATGACCATCTCAAAAGATGTAGAAAAAGCATTTGACAAAATTCAACATCCATTTATGATATAAACCCTCAACAAAGTTATACAGAGGAAACATACCTCAGTATAATAAAGGCCAATTATGATGCACAGTAAACATCATACTCAACTGTGAAAAGTAGAAAGCTTTCCTAAGACTAGAAACAGGCAGGATCATTGAACAAGATCTCAAATAAGATCAAGATCATTGCTCGCTCTCACTACCTTTATTCAGCATAGTATTGGAAGCTCTAGCCAGAGAAATTAGGCAAGAGAAACAAATAAAAGGCCTTCAAACTGGAAAGGAAGAAGTAAAATTCATTATTTGCAGATGACATGATACTATGTATAGGAAACCCTAAAGACTCCACCACAGAAGTGTTAGAACTAATGAATGAATTCAGTAAAATTGCAGGTTACAAATACAGAGAAATCTACTGTACCTACACACTAATAATTAGCAGATAAATTTTTAATCCCATTTACAACTGCATCAGAAAGAATAAAATACTGGGGCACCTGGATGGCTTGGTTGGTTGAGCATCTGACTCTTGATTTCAGGTCATGATCTCACAGTTGGTGGGTTTGAGCCCCACATCAGGCTCTACACTGACAATACAGAGCATGCTTGAAATTCTCTCTCTCTCTGCTCCTCCTCACTCACACACACGCTCTTTCTGTCCAAAAATAAACATTTTTTGAAAAAAGAATAAAATACCTAGGAATAAATTTAACCAAGGTAGTGAAAGACCTGTACACTTTAAGACATAAAACTTTAAGACATTGGTGAAAGAAATTAAAGAAGATATAAATGAATGTAAAGATATTCCATGCTCATCGATTGGAAGAATTAACATTGTTAAAATGTCCATACTACCCAAACCAAATTCAATGCAATCCTATCAAAATCCTAATAGCATTTTTCACAGAACTGTAACAAATAATTTTTAAAAAACCTAAAAGGATCTTGAGAAAGAAGAATGAAGCTGGAGGTATCATCTTCCCTGGTTTCAACCTATACTACAAAACTATAGTAACTGAAACACTACGGTATTAGCGTAAGAACAGACACACAGATCGATAGAACAGAACAGAGAGTCCAGAAATAAACCTACACATATCTAGTCAATTAATTTTGACAAAGGAAGCAAGAATATACAATTGGGAAAAGACAGCCTCTTCAACAGATAGTATTGGGGGAAATGGACAGTCATGCAAAAGAATGAAAATGGACCACTATCTTATACATGCACATAAAATATCTCAAAAGTCAAAATGAACTAAAGACTTGAATTTAAGACCTGAAATTATAAAACTCCTAGAAAAAAACATAGGCCGTAAGCTCCCTGACATATGTCTTAGTAATTTTTTTTTTTTTTTTTTTTTTTTTTTTGGGATCTGACACCGAAGGCAAGGGAAACAAAAGCAAAAATAAACAGAGGCGCCTAGGTGGCTCAGTCGGTTAAGCGTCTGACTTCGGCCCAGGTCATGATCTCACAGTTTGTGGATTCAAGCCCTGCATCGGGCTCTGTGCTGACAGCTCAGAGCCTGGAGCCTGCTTCAGATTCTGTGTCTCCTTCTCTCTCTATTCCTCCCCTGCTCATGCTCTGTCTCTCTCTCTTTCTCTCAAAAATAAATAGACATTAAAAAAAAAGCAAAAATAAACAAATGGGACCACATAAAACTAAAAAGTGTCTGGACAGCAAAGGAAACCATCAAGGAAATGAAAAGGTGAATGCAAGAAGATATTTGCAAATGACCTATCCAATAAGGGGTTAATACCCAAAATATATATAAGGAACTACAACTCAAAAACAAAAAAACAACCCAGAGGATCTAAATATAAATTTTTCCAAATAAAACATACAAATGGCCAACAGACATGCGAGAAGTTCAGTATCACAATCAGGGAAATGCAAATTAAAAACACCTCACATCTGTCAGAATGGCTAAACTCAAAAACTCAAGAAACATCACGTGTTGGCGAGGATATGAAGGGAACCTATGTGTACCGCTGATGAGAATGTAAACTGGTATAGCCACTATGGAAAACCATATGGAGATTACCCAAAAAATTAAAAACAGAAACAGCAATTTCATTTTTGGTTATTTACCAAAGAATACAAAAACACTAATTTGAAAGGATATTTGAACACCTGTGTTCACTGAAGCACTACTTACAATAGCCAAGATATGAAAACAACCGAAGTGTCCACCTAGGAATGAATGATAAAGACATGGTGTACACACACACACACACACACACACACACACACGATGGAATACTACTCAGCCTTAAAAAAGGATATCTTGTGGGGCACCTGGTGGCTCAGTCAGTTAAGCATCCAACTTAGGCTCAGGTCGTGATCTCACAGTTTGTGGGTTCGAGCCCTACATCAGGCTCTGTGCTGACAGCTCAGAGCCTGGAGCCTGCTTCGGATTCTGTGTCTCCCTCTCCCTCTGCCCCTCCTCCGCTCACACTCTGTCTCTCCGTGTCTCTCTCTCTCTCTCTCTCTCTCAAAAATAAACATTAAAAAAAAGGAATACCTTGCCATTTGTGACAACATGGATGGACCTTGAAGGTATTACAGTAAGTGAAATAAGTCAAAGACAAAAAGCATATGACTTCATTTTTATGTGGAATCTCAAAAACAAACTAAACTCAACTAATTCAACCTCACAGAGAACAGACTGGTGGTTACCAGAAGGGAAGGGGTTTCCAATGGGAAAGACTGGGGGAGGGGTTCAATTGTATGGTGATGAACAATAACTACATTTGTGGTGGTGATCACCCTGTAGTGTCTACAAATACCAAATTATAACGTTGTACACCCAAAATCTATATAATGGTATATACCAATTTTATCTCAATTTAAAAAAAAAAGGAAAAAACCAACATCCTAGCATACTAGCAAGCCCTTCAGGCTGCATATCAGTAAAAAGAAAAGAAAAATAAAAAAGCAATCTCTGTGATAAAAGCCCAAACACCTGTCTATAGGACCAGGCATGATGGACATACGGCTGGTGATGACACAGTTTCTACCCAAAGGGGAAGGAGGGTCGTGGAAGCAGAACTCTTCCTGAAGGACGTGGCCCAAGCTCAGTCCTAAAGAAGTGTGCTCAGTGAAAAGAGGCACATGAGGCACCAGGGACACGACAATGGTGGCCCTCTCCACCCAATCGGTTCCTATTTTAAAACAAGCTCAAGGCCTAAAATTTGGGTAAACACAATGCAGTATGTATATGAATACAGAATTCACATTTCAGTTATTTAGAAACACAGTATTACATAAGGTAAATTCCTCTGCAGACATGGGGCTAACAGATACAAAGCCTGGAGAACACCCACTTTTACTCCCATTTGGTAAAGTTGCCATTACCGTATTTCCCCTCTCTTTATGTTCCCACAGCCCTAGATCCAAGAGGCTTTTTTTTTTCTTTCTTAATTCTTCAAAAGCACACTCCTGTTGGGTCAAGCCCACCATTCTGAAGGGACTTGCCCCGGATCTTTGTAGGAAAGCCATGATGAAGAGTGGCCTTTATGGGAAAAAATCAATGGAAAAGAATTAAATAGGTACTGTATTTCCAGCAGCTACTTTTAAGGAGTCTGGTAATTACTAGGAAAAGATGAAAAAACAATGGTCCAATATGTCCCTGAAATTGAAATATGTATATTTTGGTCTGTTGAAATCCAAGAACGGAACAACCAGGTTTTAGCTTATTAACTTATATTCCTGACCCCATTTTGTAAATGGATGTTCCCTGGAATCACCCAGGGGGCTAGAAAAGAGAGAAAAAGAGGAGGGGGCAAGAAAGGGGGAGGAAGGGAGAGGAGTGGTGAGGAGGGGAGGGATGAAAGGGAACAGAGAGGAACGAAGGGAAGGAAAACAGCACTACTCTAGAAGCAGAGATGGGTATTTTTTGAGGTGGTGGGGCTGTAGGGACAGACAGGAAGGGCTTTTTGTCCTGTGCTAATTCCTGTGGTCATCAAAGTTTGCCAACTCTATTTAATTCTTTGTCAAACTCCCTCAAGGAAATCAGGACTAAACGGACTCGCCAATCCCAGCTCCTTCTTGAGACTGTGCCCCCTCATCCAAGAATGAGAGCCACACAGGAGTACAATCCAGTCCAAGCTTCACTTAACATGTATTAGGAGTGAGCAGAACACCACTCCAAAGCATGGTGTGAGATAGGCAAAACTCTAGCCCTTGACCCTGGACAACTAAAATGCAAAGCAAGCAGTAACTGTATCCAGTACAAAGGACACTTTCAAAATACATTTTTATATTCCCTCATGGGACACCACACACATCCACGTGCCTGTAAACGCCAAAGGCTGTTAATTCCACTGCTGTGGGCAAAAGGAAGCTGACAAAAAGCATCCTGGATCCTTCTTTCAATTGGTTGTAAAGGGAAAACGCTGACACTGGAATTGTCGATGAGGGGGAAGGGTCAGGTATTGCCAACACCTCAGGGGCATAAACAGACGCAAAGTCACTCCCCAAAAGGAGCTTCTAACTATAAATAACAAGTACTAACATGTCTGTAGATTGTTTGATACCCTATCAATGCAAAGGTACACATAAATGCTTTTTTTTTTTTTTAATGCAAATAGCAGGAGTTTTAAGAGACCAGGTGGGGGCACAAACAAAAATTTGAATGCAATTTAGGCGGTTAAACTGACACACCCTTTGGCCTCCTGGCGCTTTCCCCAGTAATCAGGAATGAATTGCCCCAAGGGTTCCAAAACACCTGCTGCCGCCCAGAGACACCCCTGGGGACAAAAACATGCGCATTCCTTCACCCTGCAGGCAGCCCTATCCACAGGTGTGCAATGGACCCTCTTTGCTGGGGTAGTCCCATCTCAGTCACTTAACTGACTGTGACCAGGGGCAAACTGCTTAATCTCAGTTTTCCCATCCATAAAGTGGGAATAGTTAAGAATACAGTTGTGCAGAATCTTTCCCAGACTTGATTTCGTCCATCTCTAACGCCTAGCACGTCTATTTGTATTCAGGCCTGGCATCATTCAACTAATTCCACAAACCGCATTTCCGTGGCCGCCTGCACGATCTGCTTCCCTAACCTCGTGTGCAAATCAGCCCGAAGTGAAACAAAATAGCACTCCACAGTGGGCTTCAACGTGCAAAGCCACGCCGCTACCGGGCGACGCTCCCGGCCTGGCCACGGGCGTGGAGGGCTGCAAGGACGCACTGCGCCCTCGAGGGCTGGAGGCTGGCGATCCATCACGCCGCTTCCAGCTCTGGAAGGTGACGGCGACCTGGGCGCCCAAGCCGCGGCAGCGACGCGCGGGCCCCAAGCTCGGGCGCACCGCGGATCCGCGTCTCTCCCAGCGCCGCGGACCAGGGGGCGGCGGGTCCGGGCCGTTTACCTGCCAAAGATCACCACCACGCCTGCCGCTGGGGACGCCATGGCCCTAAGCCCGACTGGCCCGTGAGGCGCACCGCAAGTGCGAAGAGCAGGGGGCGACGGAGCTCCAGGACGCTGAGCGCGGCGCCAGATCCCCGTGCCGGGCGGGGCGTGACCCGCGTCCATTGGCTGGGCGCTGGAGACGGAGGCGGGCGCGCGGGCCCGGATAGGCTGCGGGAGGGCCGGGGGGCGGGCTCTTCGCCTCGGCCCCCATTGGGTGCGCGTGGCAGGCGGAACCTGCACTTGGACACCCAGGCGCCGACCCCGAGTTTGGGGCGCGGGCCCAGCGGGTCCGCAGGATGACCCGCCGGAGGGGAAGGCTGGAGCGAAAGCGCGAAGACGCAACCCTCTGGACTTCAGGAATTCATTTTCTCATACTTTAGTTTCCAAATATGCACCCCAAAATCAGTGTACCTAGGAGGGGACACCGCCAAGCTGGCACAAGGCTTGACCGCTAAAGGACCCCAAAGAAACTGCTAGAATTTCCTATTTGAAAATATTAGCACCTCTTAAGTACATACCAGCTCAGGCATTTATGCTGAGAGTGATTATTGCTGAGTTTACACTCATAATTCGTTTCTAGAAAGATCCTCACTGCCTTTCTCTGCAGATGAGAATTGAGACCCAGAAGCTTCGGGAAAGCGGAAAAGGAAAACTCCAAATGTATTAATCTGTGAACTTGGAAGACGTGTTTCATTCCACTGCAGGAGTGGGGACAGTTTGAACTTATTTCCTCCTTCACGAGGCAGAATCTGTTTATGTCTGACAGGAAATGTCACAGTGCCTGACACCCGGCTCTTTTCAGATCCCAAGAACGAACAGACCAAGAGGATAGATCATCGTACGTCGCCAGTTCGTGTCCACAAAGCACAAGCTGAAGGAAAATACCAGTCGTCCAGTTCAAGATGATTAGAAAGCGGGAAACACGTGCACCACTGACGGCAAATGGAGCTCCTCCTTTGTTTTCCCCGGTCAGAACGTGGAAGGAGGAAGGTCAGAGGGAGAAGTAGGCTTTAAAGAATAATTTCACAAAGTATCAATAAACATTGAACCAAGGTGCTCAACTCAAGAGAAGGTAAATGAAAAGTAACACAAAAAAGGTAACTCATCTTTTACCCATCAGTTGTCTAAAGTTACAAAGATTGATAAAATATCCATATTGGTTAATGAAGTATTTCAGACATACAACTCTTTAATACACAGTTGAAGGTAGGCTTATATGGGCACAGCCTTTCTGGATAGAAATGCTTTTGGGAGAGCAGTCAGCCATGAGCTCTGAGTGTTCCTGCACTTTCTTGCTGCCTATAATAGACTGCAAGACTTACACATCCCCCTGATGCTAAATGGCTTCTGTAGCTATGCGGCGCAGGCTACTGCAGAGAGTACCCTCTAACTGCTCACTTCTGGGGTGGAAGGGGACTGGCTTGTTTGCTGCTTACTACAGTGTTGGCTCTGTGCTTAAAAAAAGTGCTGGTCTCTTGGCCCCTTGCAAATGCTGGGGTCATCTAGCCCTCCATGTAACCCTGTTGGAATTGGGACTCCAAGAATTGGTGCAAATATGCTGACACTCTGGCTATTGCTTTTACTATGGGTAGTAAGGTCTTCTATTTCTAATCCGAGAGTTTCGTGTCTTCTGTCAGCTTCCACAAAACTGGCAAGCTAACTTGTTAGTTTGCAATAAGATGAAAATCTCAGACCCTTCACAGTTCTTGACACATAAAAATGTGAAAGGTATGTACTTTGGCTTAGCAAATTCCAGTCTAGATATATGTCATATAGAAATACAAGTGAAGGGGTGCCTGGGTGGCTCGGTTGGTCAAGAGTCTGACTCTTGGTTGGCTCAGGTCATGATGTCACGGTTTGTGGTTTTGAGCCCTGAGTTGGGCTCTGTGCTGACAGCTCAGAGCCTGGAGCCTGGTTTGGATGCTGTGTCTCCCTCTCTCTCTCTCTCTGCACCTCTCTCTCCCTCTCTCTCTCTCAGAAATAAAATTGTTTTTAATTTTTTTAATGTTAATTTATTATTTTGAGAGAGACAGAGACAGAGACAGAGTGTGAGCGAGGGAGGGGCAGAAGGAAGGGGAGACACAGAATCTGAAGTAGGCTCCAGGCTCTGAGCTGTCAGCACAGAGCCTGACGCGGGGCTAGAACTCACAAACCTCGAGATCATGACCTGGGCCGAAGTCAGACGCTTAACCAACTGAGCCACCCAGGCACCCCATAAACATAAAAAAATTTTCTAATGTAAAAAAGATATACAAGTAGACACAAAGACAAAATTAATTATTTTAGCATAGAAATAGAATTTTTAAATATGGAAATATTATAATCTTAATATAACATTAACATAGATATTAAAAACATGATGAGTATCAATAAGAAACAGTTTTCAAGATTATGGTACAGAGGGCTTCTACTTCTGGCTGAGATGGAGTAACAGAAACCAGACTTCAGCTCCTGCCTTAAACAAACAGAAGGAAACCCCCACACACACACACCGCTGCTGCCAAAATCCAGGGGAAAATGGCCTAAGACATTAGACAAGAGGGAGTCTTGGTTTGTGATCCCGGAGTCCATAAATGTACACAGTCTGCTGACTTGCAACAAAGGTACAAAGGCAATTTGATGGCAAAGGATAGTCTTTTCAACAAAAGGAGTTGGAACAAGTAGATATGCATAGGTCATGTAACAATAGCCCCTTACAACAAACAACTCCAGATACATCGCAGCCCTACACGTAAAACCTAAAACTATAAAACATCAAAAGGAAAACAATAGGAGAGAACTTTGTGACCTTGAGTTAGACAGAGAGTTCTTGGATATGCCACAAAAAGTATAACAGGCAAAAGAAAAAGTTGATAAATTAAACTACATCAAAATTAAGAGCTTCTGCTTTTTCCAAACAGTATCCAAAGAATGAAAAGACAAGCCACAAAATGGGGGGGTGGGGGGGATACTTTCAAAATAGGTATCTGTCACAGACCTCATGTACAAAATATACAAAGAGTTCTCAAAGTCAATAATCATTTTTTTAAAGTTTAAAAATAGGCAAAACTCAAACCAATTCAAAAACAGGCAAAAGACTTAGGAATAGACATTTCTGCAAAGATATACAAATGACCAAGAAGCTCATGAGAAGATGCTTGATATCAATACTCACAAAACCACAATGAGATACCACCTCAAACCCAATCAGGATGACTACTAAAAAAAAAACACAAAAAACAGCAAAAAAGAGGGGTGCCTGGTGGCTCGGTAGGTTAAGTCTGACCTCAGCTCAGGTCATGATTTCATGGTTCATGAGTTCGAGCTCCACATCAGGCTTTCTGCTGTCAGCACAGAGCTTGCTTCAGATGTCTGTTGCCCTCTCTCTATGCCCCTACCCTACTCATTCCCTCCCCCTAAAAAAAAAAAAAAGAAAGAAAAAAACAAGTGTTGGTGAGGATGTGGAGAAATTAGAACCCATATGCACTGCTGGCACATTCTATAAACTGGTGCAGCCATTAAAACAATATGTCAATTATATGATCAAGCAATTCCACTTCTAGGTATATACACAGAAGAATGGAAAGTAGGTCTTCAACAGATATTTGTAGTCTATGGTTCATAGCAGCATTATTCACAGTAGCCAAAATGTGGAAGCAATCTAAGTGTCCATGAACAGATGAATGGATGAGCAAAATGTAGCATATACATGCAATGGAATATTATTCAGCCTTAAAAGGAAGGAAATTCTGAGACACACTACAACATGGATGAACTCTGAAGATTTTATGCTAAGAGAACTAAGTCACAAGAGAAGAAATATATCATGATTCCACTTATATGAGGTAACTAGAGTTGTCAAATTCATAGAGAGGGAAAATAAATGGTTTATGGTTTCCAGGAGCTTCTTGGAGGGGAGGAAGTGAGGAGCTATTGTTTAATGGGTATGAAGTTTCAGTTTGAGAAGATGAAAAAGTTCTGGAGATGGATGGAGGTGATGGTTGTACAACAATGGAAATAGAGTTGATTCTACAGAACTGTATGCTTTAAAATGGAATGATATGGGGCGCCTGGGTGGCTCAGTTGGTTAAGCATCCAACTTTGGCTCAGGTCATGATCTCATGCTTCGTGGGTTCGAGCCCTGTGTCAGGCTCTGTGCTGACAGCTCAGGGCCTGCAGCCTGCTTCAGATTCTGTCTTTGGCTCTCTCTGCCCCTCCCCCACTTGTGCTCTGCCTCTCTGTCTCTAAAATAAATAAACATTTAAAAAATCTTTTTAAAAATAAAAATAATAAAATAAAATGGTATGATACATTTTATGTTATTTTGCCACAATATATATTTTTAAGTTTTTAAACTTTTTTGTTGTTTGATGGGAATAGTTTCAACTGTGCAAAATGAAGAGTTGTGGAGATTGGTTATACAATGTAAATGTACTTAACACTACTGAATGTACACTTTATTTTTTTAATGTTTTTTATTTTTGAGAGAGCACAAGGAGGGGAGGGGCAGAGAGAGGGGGACAGAGGATCCGAAGCAGGCTCTGCGCTGACAGCAGCGAGCCTGATGCGACGCTCAAACTCACAAACCGTGAGGTCAGGACCTGAGTGGAAGTAAGACACTCAACCAACCAAGCCACCCAGGTGTCCTTGAATGTACACTTTAAAAATGGTTAAAGTGAGGGGCTCCTGGGTGGATCAGTCAGTTAAGCATCCGACTTCAGCTCAGGTCATGATCCCCCCCGGTTCATGGGTTCAAGCCCCACATCAGGCTCTATGCTGACAGCTCAGAGCCTAGAGCTGCTTCAGATTCTTTGCCTCTTCCTTATTCATACTCTGTCTCTCTTTCTCTGTCAAAAATAAATAAACATTTTTTAAAATGGTTAAAGTGATAAGTTTTATGTTGCATATACCTTATCACAGTTTTCTTAAATGGCCAAAAGATTGAAAAAGACATTTCATGAAAGAAGATGTATGGCTGGCAAATAAGCACATGGAAAAATGCAAATATCACTAGTCATTAGGGAAGTGCTGATCAAAACCATAGTGAGGAACCAACATACCAGAATGGCTAAAATTAAAAAAATAAAAATAAAAAAGGAAACTGACAATTCCAGGTGCTGGTGAAGGTATGGAGCAACTGAAACTCTCATGTATTTGCCAGTGGGAATACAAAATGGTACAACCCATTTAGAAAAAGTTTGAGTGTCTTATAAACTTAAAAATATGTATAGCATCTATAAATTCCCATGTAGAATTTCTGCCAGTTTCCACAAAGTGCCAGAATTCCTATTCTGAGGTATTTATCCAAATGAATACTTAGGTCACATGAAAAACTATAGGCAAACTTGTGTGTCTGCTTTATTCAAATCCCCAAACTGTAAATAACTGCAAATAACCCAATTGTGAATAACCCTTCAACTGGCAAATGGAAAAACAATCCATAATACAGCCATACAATGGACAATAAAAAGAACAAACTCAGCAATAAAAAGGAATAACTATTAATGTCCACAATGTGGATAAATCGAAATACAGTATGTGAAATGACAGAAGCCAGACTCAAAAGACTATATACTGTGTAATTTATTTGAAATTCTGGAAATGGCAAAATGATTGGAATAGAGAATAGATCAGAGGTTGCCAGGGGCTGGGGTGTGGTGAGGGGTTGAATACAAAGGAGCAGGAAGAGAGAATTGAGGGATAAGGGAGATAAAACTGTTCTGAATCATGAGCATACTCTATTCATCTGACAAAACTCTCAGAATTGTATGTAAATTTTAAAGTAAATAAAAATTAAAAATTAAATTATGAGATACAGCTGTACAGTTCTTAATATACCATTAAATGTCAATGTTAGAAAAGAAGAATTCAAATCTATGAAAACTTCCATCCTAAGAAACTAGAAAAAGAAAAGCAAATTAATCTCAAAGTTATCAGAACGAAAAGCCCAGGGGCACCTGGGTGGCTCAGTTGGTTAAGCCTCTGACTTTGCCTCAGGTCGTAATCTCACAGTTCATGAATTCGAGCCCCCTGTTGGGCTCTGTGCTGACAGCTCAAAGCCTGGAACCTGCTTCTTCGGATTCTGTGTCTCCCTTGCTCTCTGCCCCTCCCATGCTCACGTTCTGTCTCTCTCCCTCTCTCAAAAATATATAAACATTACAAAAGAAGGAAAACCCCAAAAATAAATGAATTAGAAAACTGAATAATAGACTTAATTGGTCATAGAGAAAACTAATAAATCCCAAAGCAGATTCTTTAAAAATACTCATTAAATTGATCAATTCTTAGCCAGATTGGACAGAAAGAATAAGAAAATACACAAATTGCCAGTATCAGGAATGAAAGCAAGAACATCATTATAGATCCTACAGAACATAAAAGGGTGATAAGAAAAATTTATGAACTTCATGTCAATAAATAAGACATTTATGAAATGCAAAAATTTCCTGAAGCCTTGAGGGAAACCAACAATTGAACCTCACGCAAGAATAAATAGCCTGAAAGGCCTCTATCAATCAGAGATATTTAATTTGCAGTTTAAAACCTTTCCTAAAGAAAACTGCAGGCTCAGATGTCTTCAAGGGCAAATTCTCCCAAGCATTTAAAGATTAAATAATATACCAACTGTTAAAACATCAAGTTTTAACCAAGTGGGGTTTATTTTAGGAACATAATGTTGTTCAAACATTCAAAACATAGGGGTGCCTGGGTGATTCAGTCAGTTGAGCATCTGACTTTTGCTCAGGTCATGATCTCACAGTTCATGAGTTTGAACCCACATCAGTCTCTCTGCTGTCAGCCCAAGGATGACACATAAATTCATGAAGCATTCCATATTTTTACAGAACAGATTGGTGGTTCCCAGAGGTGGGGGCTTGGCAGCAGATAAAAATTGTGTCAAAAGGTACAAATATCCAGTTATAAAATAAATAAGTCATGTGGATAAAATGACTTACAGCCTGTGGACTACAGTTAATAATACTGTGTTGCATATTTGACAGTTACTAAGAGAACACATTCAAATATTCTCATCACACAAAAGAAACATTTTGTAAGTTTGTATGGTGATTGATATTAATCACTCATATTGTGGTGATTATTTCACAATATATACAAATACCATATTAAAAATTATTACATTATACATTGCACATACGTATCATTATATTGTATACCACAACCTAAAGTTCTATGTCAATTTTACCTCAAAATATAGAAGTGAAAGAAATAAATGAATTAGATTATTAAATCATCTCTTTTTAAGAATTAAGTATATAAGGTTTAAGAGAATGAAGACCATAGTATTTAGGTTTTTGTGTTAAGAAAGGATTTGTGCATACATGGTAATGATTATGTTTGAAAGATTTGGTCTCAGGAACAACCTTGTAATTGCTATTAAAAATATGCAACTGAGGGGCACCTGGGTGGCCTGATCATCTGAATTCAGCTCAAGTCATGATCTCATGGTTCTGGAGTTCCAGTCCCTCATTGGGCTCTGTGCTGACAGCTCAGAGCCTGTAGCCTGCTTCAGATTCTGTGTCTCCCTCCCTCTCTTCCCCTCCCTGCTCACACTGTCTCTCTTTCTTTTTCTCAAAATACATAGACATTTAAAAAATAAAAATAAAAATATGTAACTGAGAAATTGATTTACACAATTTTTAAGATGAAATCTTCCTAATATTTTGCATAGCTTTGGAACATCTGAGAAAACTCTAGAATCACTTTGTGTCATTTGTAAATATTATTTACTACACTTACAAGAATTATTTAGCATTTGGGGAATTTTTGTGAAGTCCGACAATTGAAATACATAAAAAGAAAATAAAACACAGTAAATGTGTAAATGCAGTTTTAAAATACTGTGAAAGTATTTAACTAACTTAGTAAATTTAAAGCCCCTTAAAGTGTTTAAAATTTTGGGGTGCCTGGGTGGCTCAGTCGCTTAAGCGTCCAACTTCAACTCAGGTCATGATCTTACGGTTTGAGCCCCACGTCGGGCTCTGTGCTGACAGCTTGGAGCCTGGACCCTGTTTCGATACTGTGTCTCCCATTCATGCTCTGTCTCTCTCTGTTTCAAAAATAAACATTTAAAAAAATTTTAAGTGTTTAAAATTTTGATGTATTTTTTGTTAAAAGAAAAGCAAACTGGCTGTCAAAATCTAAGAAGTCTAAATAAGAAATAAAACGTAAACATTTGTGTCATCTCTTCTGTATTCTAAGCCCCAAAACTGTCAATGGTGGAAAACTAGGATATTTCCAGAAGATAAAGCCTCAGATGCTAAGGATTGACTTTGAGACAGAGACAAGTGCAAACCTCCTTGATCATAAAGTGCCTGAAGGGAAGGGAACTACCTGCCACAGCCCCAAGGCCTCCGGTCTAAAGGAAGCAGAAATGGACAGAGAAGGCCAGGTCAAAGTGTCAAGACCTTGTACATATGATAGAGACTGTGAACTGGGGTCTAGGCTGCCTCCCCAGTTCAGGACAGTCAGGGCCAGGTACAGGCAGCTGGGCGTCATTAAATGCACACCAATCAGCACACCTGGAAATGAAGCCAAGACGAGAATCCAAACCCAAGACGAGAATCAGAAGAAATGAGTTACCAGTCTCTTGTACCCTCCAAGAAGTTGTGGGGAAGGAGAGGGGCCTTGGCCCAGGGATTGGACACACTTCACTGCACAAAGCGGGTGAGATGAACCATTACCGAGGCCAATCGGCCCGCTGTGTCTGATTAACAGAAGGAGTCTCCAGCCTGTAAATATCCCCTTCTGTGAATAATTTGCATAGGTAAAAGGGGACATCCAGGAGGCCCATGAAAGGGTCCCTGAGGTAGGAGTTGGGGCATGAAGGACTCAGCCTGGTGACCTCCTTTTACCCTCTGTCCGGATCTTGGCAGGAAATGACGCAGGCAGGCAGAAGCTGATGGGACGGTGTTTATACGGACTCTGTGAGGCGAACGGCTACATGCAGCTGAGCTTTGGCACCCACCGGCCAAGTTGGAGAACCAGATGTCTTGGGGAAAGGAACACGCCTCCCAGTTGGTTTGGAAGATGCAAAACTCCATGAAGACTGGATAATCAAGCATTGCTCTGCGTCCCTGTGGGCTTCTGGGGGAGCCGGAGGGTCAAAAACACTCTGATGTTGGGTGAATCCAATTCACAGATTTGTTATTGTTGTTGTTTGACCTGTAGATTTCTTTCATTGTGAATCTGAATACTTCTGGAGACAGATCCGTGTCTCTGTTATCAATATTATCAAGCTCATGGTCACTGCCAGGAACGGCCAGTGAGGGGCTCTGAGAAGTCAGGAGGGGCCTCATGAGAGAACCCATGTGTATTAGGTAGGCAAGGACAAGTGCCAGTGAAATTTGAGTCCTTCCTATTTACATAATCCCATTTGTACCCACACTTCCAGGAAGTGTGAATACAAGAATTCACATTAGTGTTGTTCTCCTAGGGCATGAAGTAATTTCACTCCATTATCTCACTTGATCCTCACAATCTTTTAATTGTTGTTTTCTTCATCTGTAAGATGAGAAAGTAGGAGGCTCTAAGAGGCAAGTTCAGCAACTTTCATTTATTTAACCTTGTTCATTAAATACCGATTGAGCAGTTTCTACGCACCGGTCACTATTCGGAATCGGCACTGTCCAGCAGAACTTTCTGCAGTGGTAGAAATGTTCAGTATCTTCACTGTCCAATATGGTTGTCACTAGTCACACAAGGACACTTGGCTAATGTGGCTGAGGAAATCTATATTTTATTTAATTTTAGTTCATTCTAACTTACATTAAATAGCCACAGGTAGCTGGTGGCTACTGTATTAGCCCAGTTCTAGGTATTAGAGACAATGGTGAATAAGACAGATAAGGACTCCCCAAATTATCCAAATGATCCAAAACTTCTTCTTTTACGAAGCCAATCCCCTCTTCCTTTTGAAGCTGTGGCTGCTTCACCCGGTGAGGGATGTAAGTGACTGCTCTTTTCTCTGAGCCACATGAGCTTACCGTATACGTTATACGGTATGCTTGGTCATTCATTCGCTGTTTTTCATTGTACAATCCACTGTGTTAAGAGATGCTTCATGTTTAGTCTTCTGCTAAATTGTGAACTTCTTAAGGTTAAGGACTATGCCCCAGTTTTCCTTACTAAGCACATAATAGGCATACTCTTTAATTATGCTTCTGAAAGCTTTCTTCTGCTTATTTCCAAAAGCATGAGAAAAAACACATCATTCTCCCCATTTTCTTTCCGGTTCTTTTTATTTATTTTATTTAGGGGTACCTGAGTGGCTCAGTTAAGTGTCTGACTCTTTTTTTTTCAATTTTTTTTTTTTCAATTTTTTTAATGTTGATTTTTGAGAGAGAGAGAGAGAGACAGAGTATGAGTGGGGGAGGGGCAGAGAGAACGGGAGACACAGAATCCAAAGCAGCTCCAGGCTCTGAGTTCTCAGCACAGAGCCCGACGTGTGAACCCACAAACTGTGAGATCATGACCCAAGCCAAAGTCAGACACTTAACCAACTTAGCCTCCTAGGCGCCCCTAAGTGTCTAACTCTTGATTTCAGTTCAGGTCATGATCTCACAGTTTGTGGGTTCTAGCCCCGTGTTGGTCTCTGTGCTGGCAGCTCAGAGCCTGGAGCCTGCTTCTGATTCTATATGTCCCTCTCTTTCTGCTCCTCCCCTGCTCATGATCTGTCTCTCCCTGTCTCTCAAAAATAAATATATGTTAAAAAATTTTTTAAAAAGGAAATAGGGGTTTCATGATCATTCACTCAGTTACCCAGAAAGACCATAGTTCTTTTTTAAAAATGTTTTTAATGTTTTATTTATTTTTGAGAGAGACATAGTATGAGTGGGGGAGGGGCAGAGAGCGAGGGAGACAGAATCCACGAAGCAGGCTCCAGGTTCTGAGCTGTCAGCACAGAGCTTGACGTGGAGCTCGAATCTGTGAACCACAAGATCATGACCTGAACCGAAGTCAGACACTTAACCGACTGAGCCACCCAGGCACCCCAAGAAAGACCGTAGTTCTGAATGACAACAAAAAGATTTAAACATGCCACAAAGTGAATCAGGAACTTTTTTCCTCCTGTACTGCCTTTGTCTCCTTAATATCACAATAGTTTTGATTCACTTTCTTTTGGAGAACCAAAGACTGAAGACTGTATGTGTGGGGAGACTTCTGGGGAGACAGAAAGGTTTTCCTCAAAATGGAAGAGTTCCTCTCTATTTATTTACATTAATCACATTTGTACCCACACTCCCAGGAGGTGTAGGGAAGCTTGAGTTATACTATATCATTTATACTGTATCTCTCATATAACATATTATTATTTTTTTAATGTTTATTTATTTTGAGAGAGAGAGAGAAAGAGAGAGGGCATAAGCAGGGGAGGGGTAGAGAGAGAGAGAAATCCCAAGCAGGCTCCAGGCTATCAGCACAGAGCCCGATATGGGGCTTGATCTCACCAACCATGAGATCATGACCTGAGCCAAAATCAAGAGTCGGATGCTTAACCAACTAAGCCACCCAGGCGTCTCACATTGATAATATTACTTTAACAAAGAGTCAGCGTTTTGGAAGCTGGAATTTCAGTACCTAACGTTGATAATTCTTTTTCCTTATCTTTACCTATTAAACTACACTGGTTCACTTTCACTAATAATAGAGGTTTGATTTTATACAGGACTTAGAGCAAATGATAATCAAAATCATGCCTTTGTATACATTTTTAAAAAGCACTTCTTCCTCAAGATATATTTCCCATCTGCTGAAAATAATCATACTGCATTGATTTTTTTTTTTTTTTGAGACAAGATACTTTACTGCCATCTTCTGGAAAGTTGTTTTTTATCATTGTTATAAGCACCATATCTATGATAGCTATAATGTAAATAACACTTCCTCAAATGTGTCTCCCTTGTGCAATGCACAACCTATACAACCATATGTGGCAGAGGTTGTGATGAGAATAATATTGTTTAGGGAAATTCATGTGCTTGAATATAATTATGTCCTAGTAGATTGTAACTCCTTGTCAGAAACTAAGGATTTCATCACTGTATAATTAATGTGGCTTCTCTCCAAATGATTTCTAAACTCACTCAGACAAGATGTCACTCAGGGACTTTATCTTTGTCTAGCCTCAGGATTCTGGAGCGGTAGGAAGAACAGAGAATGGGTAGAGGAGATCCTTCATTAGGAAAGCATGCCAAGCACAAGAGCTTAAATCAACAAGCGTACAGCCTTAATCAAACAGGACAATTAAGACCTTCACCCTGAGTGACCCTTGATTTTCTTTGTTGGGGCCTCAGAGTCAAAGTCATTACTGGAGAGAGGCACATTTGCATGAAAAAGAAAGATTCTCCTTGCCTTTTGGCACAGTTCAACAAGTTTATACACAGGCCTCCTCAGAAAGACAAAGCCTCCCATCTTTCTAAGCCACCTCACTTTCCCGTAGCATTACACTCACCCGAACACAAACCAGAGGAAAGGAAAGACTAACAATGTGTCAGTGAAGGGACATCTAGTTCTTCGTAAGGAGAATTTTGAAGACCACATGTCAATAAAACAAATTCATTCCTCAGTGTTCTGTATTGTAATATTATAGATATTTAGAAAAGTTTATCTCACACGTGTTTAGAAAACACTATCAGGTCACTAGTGTTCTTCGGACCATGTTGGGGCTCACAGGCAAATAGAGTTTATTCAAAATTATTTTTAAATGGTGCAGTCACGTGATTTTAACATTCTCTCTGCCCTCCCAGTGTCTACTAGAACTTCCTGTGAGGCCGAACAGTCTCCCTGTGTCCTCTCCAGCACAGTGTCTCCAGCCCTACATGGCTGTTGAGCACTTGGAGGGTGGCTGGTGAGACTAAGGAATTGCATTCTTGTTTTTATTTTTTTAATGTTTATTTATCTTGAGAGAAAGAGAGAGAGAGCGAGAGAGCATGCAAGCACGAGCAGGGGAGGGGCAAAGAGAGAGAGGAAGAGAAAGAATCCCAAGCAGGCTCCGTACTATCAGCACAGAGCCCGATGTGGGGCTGGATCTCATTAACCGTAAGATCATGACCTAAACTGAAATCAAGAGTTGGATGCTTTACTGACTGAGCCACCCAGGCAACCCTGAATTTTTATTTTTATTTCATTTTAATTAGTTTAAATTTCATCTTTTTAAAAAAACATTTTTAATGTTTTTATTTATTTTTGAGAGAGAGAGAGAGACAACATGAGTAGGGGAGGAACAGAGAGAGAGAGGGAGACACAGAATCCAAAGCAGCTCCAGGCTCCGAGCTGTCAGCACAGAGCCCGATGTGGGACTTGAACCCAGGAACCGTGAGATCATGACCTGAGCTGAATTCAGATGCTCGACCAACGGAGCCCCCAGGCACCCCTAAATTTCATCTTAAATAGTCACCTGTGGCTAATTGTTACCACGCTAGACAGTGCAGCTTACACATGCTCTTCCATCTGCCAGAGATGCTTTATTTCTGGCTTATCCATTTGTGAAACTCCTAGGAAGAATGAATGAATGAATGGACATGTTATAGGTAGATACTGTATATAGCTGGTGCAGATCAATAAAAATATTTGATGCTGACAATATAATGCACTTAGTTTCACTGTTTCATGTCATCAAGTATCTTTCTACAATATTCTAAAACAGTTTGGTTATTTGAGTGTTCCTGTTTTTTTTTTCTTTTTTTGTGATTCTGGATGATGAATGAGTAGGAGTTTACTTTGGATTGGATAAGACTTATCAGGATTTTTTCAAAACATATTCCAGCCTTCACCGATCCTCCTTTTGAGTTGAAAAGCTAAATTCACATCTGTTATTACGAAACTGATTGGATTACTGATCCAAGCAAGCAGAAAAAATTGACATGTTATACTAGGAAATAAGGCTTTTTATAAGCAAGTTCTGAAAGTACAGAAAGGAAAGCCAAAGTGATGGAAATTTACTTTGCACATATCCTGCACAAACGGCCCTTTTAGAAATCAGTGTTCGCGTGGCACCAAAGCCACGCTGTAACAACAGCGCAGTGTCTGGGGCTCGTGAAAGGACAGGAGTGTGCTAGTCTCTAAAGAAACCCTTCCATTCGGCCCCCTTTGCTCCAAACACAGGCGAGACTGCGTAGGCAACAGGGTGGACTTCGGGTCACCTTTTACTCGTTTCCATCCATAAAAGTTGTTTCAACGTTTATGGCAGTATTTTTCCACTTTTTCTCTTCCTCTGCCCCACTCCCCTGTTTAATCAGTTATCACCTGTACCACTGAATACAGATTTATTACCCTAAATCTAGGGCACTCTACTGGTTCTTAAAAGTGAGAGATTTGTATTAAGGTGAATTTTACGTTTGAAACCAAAGTGAGATATAGATTAATAAGAAGTTCCTTTTAACAGTAAAGTTCCTCAGTCCAAGTAGCTGGCAATAACGTGCTGAAATAGAGAAATCCTGTGACATATGAAAAGAAGTCAGATAAGATCAGAGCCCAGAAGCAGTTAGTGCTGGAAGAGGTCAAGGCTGGCTCCTCCTATTACAAGTGACAGGATTCAGTCCTAGAGAAGAAAGGGACTTGCCCAGAGTTAAACAACGGCTCAGTAGCAATGCCGAAAGTAGAAGCCTGAATCCCTAACTCAGGAAGGTAAACTTCCTGTGGCCAACATTTCTCCATTTTTCTCACCAAAGGACCCTGATGGCAGAGAATGAAGATACTTCCTTGGGACAGAGAAGACACCTCCTCTAAACTTAACGTTTGATTGTAGTTTGGAGTCTTCTTAAGAATGTGTAATCATTTATATTCTATTTTACAATTTATCCATATTGGTGTTAATATAAAATAATATTTGAGGTTCTGGTTCAAGATGGCGACGTAGGAATATCCTGGACTCACCTCTTCTCACGGACATGCTGAATTTACAGCTGCATACGGAATAATTTCCTCTGAAAAAAACCCTAAAAACTAGTGGAGTGACCCCTTCGCATCAGGCAAACAAGAGAGAAACCGCACTGAAGTGGCTAGGAAAGGCTCAGACTCTACCAGGCCATAAATCCCTGCCCTCTGTAGCCACCCACAATTGGGAAGGAACTCAAAACCTGGAGCCTTTCCCTGAGGATTGATGGGTTTGTACCCACACTGGGCACACTGACTTAAAACCAGCACCTTAGAGATGACTCCCCACAACATCTGGCCTTGGAGACCAATGGGCCTTGGCCCATGAGATCCACAGGGCTGTGGGAAGTGAGGAACAGCTATCAGAGGGCCCACCCACAGACTTTCCTGTCGCTGGGCCCAACACAAAAGCAGCCCTTTGAAAAGTGCCCAGACTCCATGTGAAAGAGACTTATTTCTCAATTGTGAGGTATCTCCGGTCTGGTGGGCAGGGCCTGCTAGGTGCCCTCCGGGGCCAGACGCTGGTGAGCACCCTGTTGCGCATTCTCCCTCTGCCTTAAGAATGCAGGTAGGCACCTCTACTTTTCTTCTTTTTCCTCCTTCTTTTTCTTTTCTTCTACTCCCCCTTTTCTCAGTCAGTGCCATCTTCACCCTCTCCTTCGGCCACACTCCAGACCCCCAGTGTCTCCCAGAGCGAAGTGCCTACGCATGTCTGGGGCCCCTGTCTTTATGTGTGGAGACCTAGCTTTTACAGCTGCCACCCAGGGAACACCCCTCGACCTGCCTGACTCCAGAGGCCAAGGGGGGCTTGTGTTCCTGAGTCCCAGGGGACTGGGACAATTACAGAGGCACTTCTCAGAGAACAGACACAAACACACCAGTCTTTCTGAGAAAGAGGCCTATTTGCTTATTCAGGAGCTTTGGCCTACAGGGCAAGCTTTTGGTTTGGTGCATGGATAGGAGCCTACAGGGGGGCTCTCAGGGGTCAGAGGCCAGTGGACACAATCTTTGCACTCTCCTTCTGCCTCTCTTGAGTTCACTGGCATTCCAGAAAGGAGCCTATACTTTTGACTAGTGCCTGATTTCTCTGGTTGCTGCCAGGGGACATTTCTACATCACACAGGCGCTGAGGAGCTTATACTCTCAGGTTTCACTGGACTTTAACCAATGGAGAAAGAGCTTTTAAACAGCTATCACCACTCCATTCTACCCCACCCCCACCCACCTGCCACCCTCCAGGGCACAGCAAGAAACAACAGATCTAGGAGCTCAGTCTTTCTGTGAAAGTAGCCTGGGGCACCTGGGTAGCTTCTTGGGTTAAGCATCTGATTTTTGACTCAGGTCATGATCTCGTGGTTCATGAGTTCGAGCCTCGAATCAGGCTCTGTGCTGACAGCTTGGATCCTGCAGCCTGCTTCAGATCCTGTGTCTCCCTTTCTCTGCCCTTCCCTGCTTATGCTCTCTCTCTCTCTCTCTGTCTCTCTCTCTCTGCCCCTCCACCATTCTCACTCTGTCTGTCTCTCTCTCAAAAACAAACATTACAAAAACAAAACAAAACAAAAAGGAAAGTAACCTACTAGCTGAAGGGCAGGCTCCTAATTAAACACATATTTAAGGGCTGGTTGTAACCTTTCTTGAGACCCTAGAAAGTGGGCACTTTCTCCACATTCTCTCTTGGCCATACCCAGAGCACCAGCATCTCTCAGAGGGAAACTCTTATACGTGGCCACTACCCCAGTTTTTATATCTGGTGTCCTAATATTTAAAGCTGCTGCCCCAGGGATACCCCTTCATTGCCTGGGTCTGGTGATGCGAGGGCTTTCCTTCTCTGGGTCCTAAGGGACTGTAACAATCAGAGACCCTGGATAAAAAAACAAAATCCATCTATTTGCTGTGTACAAGAGACTCATTTTAGACCTGAAGACACCTTCAGATTGAAAGTAAGGGGATGGAGAAATGTCTATCATTCGACTGGAAGTCAAAAGAAAGCCGGAGTAGCCATACTTATATCGAACAAACTGGACTTTAAAGTAAAGGCAGTAACAAGAGATGAAGAAGGGCATTATATAATAATTACGGGGTCTCTCCATTAGGAAGAGCTAACAATTATAAACATCTACGCCCTGAATTCAGGAACACTCAAATACATAAGACAGTTAATCACAAACAGAAACAATCTTATTGATAAGAATGTGCTAATTGCAGGGGATTTTAATACTCCACTTACAGCAATGGATAGATCAACTAGACAGAAAATCACTAAGGAAACAATGGACCTAAATGACATATTGGAACAGATGGATTTGACAGATATATTTAGAACTCTACATCCTGAGGCTACGGAATTCACTTTCTTCTCTTCTCGAGTGTGCATGGCACATTCTCCAAGATAGACCACATACTGGGACATAAAGCAGCCCTCCATAAATATAAAAGAATTGAGACCATACTATGCACACTTTCAGATCACAATGCTATGAAACTTGAAATCAATCACTGGAAAAAGTCTGGAAAACTTCAAAAAACATGGAGGTTAAAGACCACCCTATTAAAGAATGATTGGGCCAATCAGGCAATTAGAGAAGAAATTAAAAAGTATATGGAAACAAATGAAAATGAAACTACAACAATCCAAACTCTTTGGGATGCAGCAAAGGCAGTCCTAAGAGGAAAGTATATTGCAATCCAGGCCTATTTCAAGAAACTAGTAAAAGCGCAAAGAATCTAACAGCACACCTAAAGGAACTAGAAGCAGAGCAGCAAGAACAGCCCAAACCCAGCAGAAGAAGAGAAATAATGAAGATCAGGACAGAAATAAACAATATAGAATCCAAAAAAACAGCTGAACAGATCAACGAAACCAAGAGTTGGTTTTTTGAAAAAATAAACAAAATTGATAAATCTCTAGCCAGGCTTCTCAAAAAGAAAAGAGAGAGCACCCAAACAGACAAAATCACGAATGAAAATGGATCTATTACAATCAATCCCTCAGAAATACAAGCAATTATCAGGGAATACTATGAAAGATTATATGCCAACAAACTGGACAACCTAGAAGAAATGGACAAATTCCTAAACACACATGCACTACCAAAATTCAAACAGGAAGAGATAGAAAATATGAACAGACCCATAACCAGTGAAGAAATTGAATCAGTTATCAAAAACCTCCCAACGAATAAGAGCCCTGGGCCAGATGGCTTCCCTGGGGAATTCTAACAGACATTTAAAGCAGAGTTAATACCCATTCTTCTCAAGCTATTCCAAAAAATAGAAATAGAAGGAAAACTTCCAGACTCATTCTATGAAGCCAGCATCACTTTGATTCCCAAACTAGAGACCCAGCAAAAAAAGAGAACTACAGGCCAATATCCTTGATGAATACAGATGCAAAAAATACTCAGCTAGGTACTAGCAAATCAAATTCAACTGCATATAAAAAGAATTATCCACCACGATCAAGTGGGATTCATTCCTGGGTTACAGGGCTGGTTCAATATTTGCAAATCCATCAACATGATACATCACATTAACAAAAGAAAAGATAAAAACCATATGATCCTGTCGATAGATGCAGAAAAAGAATTTGACAAAATACAGCATCCTTTCTTAATAAAGACACTCGAGAAAGTCAGCATAGAAGGAATTTACTTAAACATAATAAAAGCCATTTATGAAAAGCCCACAGCTAATATCATCCTCAATGGGGAAAAACTGAGAGCTTTCCCCCTGAGATCAGGAACATGACAGGGATGTCCACTCTCACCACTGTTGTTTAACATAGTGCTGGAAGTCCTAGCATCAGCATACAAGCTGGGATTCCATAATGTTGATCAAGGACAACAGAGGCACCACTACCCTGAAACAAGAACTTCACACCCATAGTGTAGACGGCCTTCTGACAGAACACAGAAATATGCTTACACAATACCCAGCCAATTAGCCCAGATATCTCCAGACCTCAGAGACTCTGCTTTCTTTTATTTTTTTAATTTTTAAAAGATGTTTATTCATTACTTTTGAGAGAGGGAGAGAGAGAGAGAATCTCAAGCAATCCCTGCCCTGTCAGCACAGAGCCCAATGGAGGGCTCAATCTCACCAAACGTGAGATCATGACCTGAGCTGAAATCAAGAGCCAGATGCCCAACCAACTGAGCCCCCCAGGTGCCCCAGAGACTCTGCTTTCTTTTTTTTTTAAATTTTTTAAAATATTTATTTATTTATTTATTTTATTTTTGAGAGACAGAGAGAGACAGTTCGAGCAGGGGAGGGTCAGAGACAGAGGGAGACACAGAATCTAAAGACAGGCTCCAGGCTCTGAGCTAGTTGTCAGCACAGAGCCCGATGCGGGGCTCGAACCTACGAACTGTGAGATCATGACCTGAGCCGAATTCGGATGCTTAGCCAACTGAGACACCCAGGTGCCTCGACTCTGCTTTCTTAATAGAGACCTAGTTCTCCGAGTCTCATCCTTGGAGCCACATCAATCAACTCAATTATTAGGCTCTTCTTTGTTGTATTCATTAAGAATTGTTGGTAGTCATATGATTTTAGAGATACATTTAAAATAGAAGGAATGATCCAAGATCAGAGAGAGAGAGAGAGAGAGAGAGAGAGATTGATTTAAAGGGGAAAGCGGCAAAAGCAACCTAATGCTTTGTACCAGCTGCATGACTAGCATACTTGAGTGATATGCAACCAGTGTTATTAATTTTATTTTTATGTGTGCCTTGAGTTGGGTTACTTTACCATTAGAAGACCAAGAGCTTGCCTTTTTCATCCTTGAGAAGTCACCAGTAATGATAATGTTCAGTCATTATCTATTTGGCTAATTTCTCTTTGGCAAACAATATACAAACTTAATGGTTGGACTTCAGTGAGCACTCCCTAGTTACAAATTAGAATCTCTTAGATTAAACTGTGCTTTGTTTATGCTGCCATTTATGATGCCTACATGCCCCAGTGCTACCATCAGTGTGGGTACAATTTGAAATACCTCATGCCTCCTTGGGTATTACACATTAATTTCCACTTGTTAATGACTCTAGTTTTTGGGTTGTGAATGGAATGGGACTCTTTCATTAGAGTAATTTACAGTCCAATGTTCATTTATTTTAGAACATATTGTAATTATTGACAGGCTAAAGTTAATTTGTAACTTGCAAGTAAGAGATCTTACAGCTTTGAGCACAAAGTATGACACTTCGGTTAAACTGTGAGTACAGGGTCTGTCTACAGTTTGGTATCTAAAGATCCTTCCAAAGGCCAAGAGGATGATTTCTCCGGACCTGATTGGTGCCAGTTGGAAACAGTGCTTTTTATATTAAGAAATATGAATCTCGGGCTGTTTTTTTTACTTATTTTTTATTTTTTAAATGTTTATGTATTTGTGAGAGAGAGGGACAGTGTGAGCAGAGGAGGGACAGAGAGGGAAGGAGACACAGAATCCCAAGCAGGCTCCAGGTTCTAAGCTGTCAGCACAGAGCCTGACTTGAACCCACAAACGGCGAGATCATGACCTGAGCCAAAGTCAGTCACTTAACCAACTGAGCCACCCAGGAGCCCCCCAGTTATCATTTTACAAGAAATCAAGTCTGCATTGCCTCCTCCCCTCAGGTGATATCATCATCATCATCATCATCATCATCTTCACTAATGTATCACTGTAAGCTTCTGGAGATGGGGCCATGCCTTATATTTCTTGGCATCTTCCATGGATGTGTAGAAGAAATTTGACTTTGGTCTTAGCTTTTTTCAATTATAAAAAGAAAATTGGAAGGTTTTTAAAAATGCTCAAATAAAAAATTTTACTTGTAAGGGATTGCAGACAACTCACATAAAATTTCTGAACCTGAACATTCTTTATTTCAAGCCATAAAACTTGCTTATACTGAATCCAAACTACATGTAATAATTCAACTTCACTTACATTGATTATAATAGTTTGCACTAGCCTAAACATTAATGATTAGTAATTATTACATAATATTTGTTAATAATAATATAATTATATATAAGAATTATGTAACCATACAGAATAATTATATCATTATACTACTAATGGTTTCTTTTAATTTTTAAAAATGTTTTTATTTATTATTTTTGAGAGAGAGAGAGAGAGAGAGAGTGCATGCTAACAGCACCTGGGTGGCTCAGTCAGTTCAGTGTCCGACTTCGGCTCAGGTCATGATCTCACGGTTTGTGGGTTCGAGCCCCACGTCGGGCTCTGTGCTGACAGCTCAGAGCCTGGAGCCTGCTGCAAATTCTGTGTCTCCCTCTCTCTGCCCCTCTCCCACTCATGCTCTGTTTCTCTCTGTCTCAATAATAAATAAACATAAAAAAAGAAATATGAATCTCACTTAAGTGGCTCAAAGGGAGAGAGTACACTACATTTGATGTAGAATATGCAAATTAGGGTGATTCACTCCTTTCTTGCCCTTTTCAACACAAAGTGAGCCCCTGAGAAACATCCTGGTAGAAGTATAGATTGCTGCTGTGTCATACAAGCAGTAAAAGAAAAGCAGGTTGGAACTTCAGTGATCATATTTTCACAATATTGAGTGGTGATTATCCTCCTAATAAGTAGAAAAAGGATTATAAGTTTTACTGGTCAGGTAATCAGCTGCAGGAAATAATTGGTTTATTATTTGAAAGATGAGAAAAAATTTGTCACTCTGCATTTTCAGGCTAATTTGCTTTTCACTTTTAGAGTAGAAAAGAATCATGATAATTTTACTGTTTTTTTAAATTTTATTTGGGGGGGGGGAGAGAGAGAGCACAAGCAGGGGAGGGGCAGAGAGAGAGGAGACACAGAATACGAGGCAGGCTCCAGGCTCTGAGCTGTCAGCACAGAGCCTGACGCGGGGCTTGAACTTGAACAGTGAGACCAGAGCCAAAGTCGGACGCTTAACCGACTGAGCTACCAGACGCCCCAATTCATGATAATTTTAAATATGTAACAGGTAATGACTGCATTTCATGGTATTTTTCTGGGAAGCTTAGGTGAAAGGTTTTCACAGTACCTAAATTGCTTGTTAGAGAAACCAAGTTTTTCATACTGGGATGGGAATCCAGTGGCGAGCAGCAGTATGTGGTCGGCTTGGGTAAACTTTTTCAAATAAGTCGTAACTATAAAACTGTGCTGTGCACACTGATAGTGGAAGACCAACATACTACAGGAACTAACACAAACCGAGGCATGCACAGGACCTAACATGAACCAGGTGTTATGCAGTGAACCGTGGCCTCTCAAATGCAAAAGTTGAAGCCCTAACCCCTAGTGCCTCAGAATGTGACTGTATCTGGTCAAAGAGGTAATTAGGTTAAACGAAGCCTTTAGGGTGGGTCTTAGTCTAATCTGACTGGCATCCTTATAAGAAAAGATTAGGACACAAAGAGAGAGGCCAGGGGTGGCATGCACAGAGGGACAGTTCTGTGAACCAGAAGCCAGGGGCAGCCATCTGCAAAACAAGGCCAGCAGCAGCAGAAACCAACCCTACGGACACTTCGATCATGGACTGCCAGCCTCCAGAACTGTGAGAAAACACATTTCTGTCATTTAAACCACCACGTTGTGCTGTTTTGTTTTGGCATCCCTAGAAAACTCATACACCAAGGATTACAGAAGGCATCTTGGAGGAAGGAGTGGCTAGGCTAACAGGATGGTAGGAAAGGCCCTTTCAGAACAAGACAAGGGGCCTAGAGGTAAGAGAGATCATGGTACCTGCCAGTGTCTTGAAAGGCGTTAAACATGCCTGGGGCACAATGTGCAAGTGAGGAGGGCAAAAGAAGGGAAAGTGTCATGGACATTTGTCATTTTTGGCTGTCCAACATCTGAACACCTTTCCATTTTAAGAGAATCCCAGAATTGGCAGGAAGAAGCTTAAGGACAGCAGATACAGTCTTTACACTCCCTGGAAGCCAGAATGTGTACTGATGTAAACCTAGTCAGCTCATGCTCCCGTCTGGGACTTTGGCTCTGGATGGAGAAAAATGAAGGGCAGGATGGTTAGAAATTGTACACTGTGTCTGCAGTAGAACCTAGTGTCCAGTGGCAAGGAAGAAAGTGCCAGAAACAACAGAATACAGCTACGTGGCATCAAGAGTTCAATGACAAGATGACAGATATCAAGTTGAGGGCAGGTCAAGGTAGCAAGAAGGCAGATCCCAGTAGCAGCAGACTAAGTAAGGTGACCAACTTTATCTGGTTTGCCAGGGATTTTACTTGTTTTGTAATAGAAAATCCCTTATCCTGGGAACTCCTTCAGTCCTGAGCACACTGGGAGGGTTGCTCTCCATAATTTAGGCAGATTGTTCCTGAGATATGAGGACTGTGCCTCACTCCACTCCCTGGACTTATTTTGTTTTTCCGAGTCTTATTCCTTAGCCTTATTCTCTGACAATTCTGTGAGTTACCTGATATCTTTTCAAAAAAAAATTCCTTTTCTGCTTAAGTTAGCATGAATTGGTTTTTCTTGGCTGCAGCCAAGAATCCTGAGTAAGGGCCTTATAAACAACATTACGAGTTTAGACTTTGTCCAGAGGGTCAAGGCAGAGTGGGGAGCGAGGCCACCAAAATGTTCTAAGCAGGGAAGACTGTGATCAGATTTTCACTTAAGGATGATCGCTTTGGCTACAGTGTGACAATAAATTGAATGAGAGCAAGATGGAAGAGTAAAGAGGAAGCAGTGAGAAAGATTAGGAAGTTATGATAACCAGACAGACAAGAGAAGACGGTTGCCCAGCCCCTTTAGGTGGTAGGGAGATGGAGAGAGGTGGAATGGCTGGAGAGAAATGTGGCAGGCTAGACAGAATTATTGGTGGATGACAAATAACAGAGACCTTTAAGAACACTGACCTTGAGGGGCGCCTAGGTGGCTCAGTCGGTTAAGCGGCCGACTTCAGCTCAGGTCATGATCTCGCAGTTCATGAGTTTGAGCCCCGAGTCAGGCTCTGTGCTGACAGCTCAGAGCCTGGAGCCTGCTTCAGATTCTGTGTCTCCTTCTCTCTCTGCTCTTCCCCTGCTCACGCTCTGTCTCTCTATCTCTCAAAAATAAATAAACATTAAAAAAAAAAAAAAGAACACTGACCTTGAGATCATGAGAGCATCAATCCAATATCGACAGCCAGACCCATCCTCCACCATCTTCCACTGAATAAATAATGTCCACAAGGCTGGTGTTCATTTGCTCCTGTACCAGCCAGTGCCAGTGACCTGCAACTGCCATCTACAGCTGGCCATGAAGAAAGGGAACGTGGCATCTCTCTTTCAGGCTCCAGCAGAATTCTGTTAGGACTGTGTGCCCAAGCCCTCCCAGAGAGTGTCTGGTCTACATCCCTCCCCTCTCACATTCCTGTTTTCCATGGGCGAGTCATTCTAGTCCGCAGCCGTACCCTCGCCCAAACTTCCCCCGAGTCCACTGGAATTTTTGTCCTGCGATTGATAGTTTCCCCACATCTTAAGACTCTTTTCCCAGTATTTTCCCACCTCTCTACTTTAATGGGGGAAACTGCCCATCCTCTGAGGACCATGTGAGTTGCTCTCTCACAGCTCAGGGATCTCAGTGTCAGAAAGTAGGGCTCGTAGTGTCTCCTTGACTTCCCCACACTGCTTCCAGACCATCAGTTCCCCACCCTCTTGCAGACCTTCTGTGGCTGTGAATCTCAGGCCATCTGGTATACTTTCTTTTCAAACCTCTTCCAACTTTCTCCTCGCTCTGCCTCATTTTTCTTTTTCCACCTGGCTCAGTATACCTTATTCCAGTGACTTCAACTCTGGACTCCTAATCCCGAATGGCTTCCTCCAGATCACATCTGTCATCAAACCCTGGGCCTTCTTACCATCTCAGAACCACACTACTTTCAGCATCACCCACTCAGAAAGCCTACTCTCCCACCTGTTGAAGTAATCCTGTTGCAATTGTTCCTTGAACCCATCAGCACTTCTATTTTTTTTAATTTTTTAATGTTTTTATTTATTATTGAGACAGAGAGAAACAGAGCATGAGTGGGGGAGGGGCAGAGAGAGAGGGAGACACAGAATCTGAAGCAGGCTCCAGGCTCTGAGCTGTCAGCACAGAGCCCAACACGGGGCTTGAACCCACGAACTGTGAGATCATGACCTAGGCCAAAGTTGGACGCTTAACCAACTGAGCCACCAAGGCACCCCATGCATCAGCACTTCTGACCTGACTCCTCAACTTTCTTCTTATTCATTAGCTCCCCTCAGTTCAGTTCCCTTATTATTCATATTAAGTTTCACGTCTGCCATTATAACTCTTTTTTCCCTCTGCCCTTTCTTTGCAACTGCCTAACAAATTCCAACTCTGGATGAATCCTGCCATTGCTTTTTTTATGTCTGTACTTATTAAACATCCATTGGAGAAAATGGAATCCGGAGAGTACCAGACAACAGGGCAGATGAGCATCACTACAAATTCATGATCATCAATGTCGACAGAGCACGCAAACTTACTAGGCAGTATTACTGTACTTCTCTAGTTAGTGTGTTCTCTTTTCTGCTCATTCTATACTTTCTCAACTTTTTGCATACCTTGGAACCTCCTCCAGTCTCCTCAGTCTCAGCTACTCTCCTGCATCCTCAAACTCTTTCTACTGGATTATTTCCATTAGCAATCAGGCATGCTCTAGTATCTTCCATCTTAAACAACAAAGCAACAAAAACTCTACTTGGACTCCTAAATTACTTGCCATCCAGTACTGCCTTATCTCTTTCTTCCCACTCACAGTCAGGCTTCCTGAGTTTCAATAACCAGTCACTACTTCATCACCAATTGCCATTACATGTGGTCCAGTCTTCTCTACCACCATTCGGTGAAAGGGCTCTTGCTCCATCAACAGTGACCTTCATACTGCCAAATACAACTTGCTTGACTCTTATCAACATGAACATCACTGTCCATCCCTTCTCTTTGACTCAGTTTCTTCCTTCAGCTTCTCTTTCATTTCCTGGTTTTGCTTCAATGTGTCAGGCTATTAAAGACAATCTTTAGGGGATCCTTTTCTATAAAACCTTTAAACTGTAAGTTTCTAAGTCTAAGTTCTAGGCTCTCTTTTCTTGTCCCCCCACATCCTCCTCCCCAGTAACAACCTCACCCACTTCCAGGCTTCAAATCCATCAATTCTGGGAGCCTGTGAATCCCAAATGTATATCTCCAGATGGACTCTCTTTTCTGAGCTTTATGTCTCTATATACAGTTGTCCACTCAAACACCTCTATTTGCACATCTTACAGATATCTGAAAACTCAACATGTTCATGTTCAAAATTAATTTCCTTTCTCAAATCTGCTCCTCCCCTAGTGTTCTCCACATTAATAAGTGGCACTAGCTTTTCCCCCACTGCTTATGCCAAACATAAGATTCATGCTTGCTGTTCTCATTCACCCGTGCCTCTATATGTAATTAATTACAAGCCCTGGCAGTTTATTCAATGAATAATTATTGAGAGCCAACTATTTTCAGATACTTCCCTAGGCACTAGGGTATAGTCTACAACAAAAAAGACAAAATGTCTGTTCTCTGGAGCTTTTATTTCAGAAATACAAGCGATGTGACCCTAACATTTTGTCTGGCAATATAGGTATATGTGCAATAAGCAGGAGCTGCGTTACAATATTTAAAATGAACGAGATGATAGACCACTCTCTGGGTAAGTAACCATATCATGCTTAAAGAGCAGCCAAATATAAAGGAACTTTGTTTCCAATAATTTTTTTTGAGAAAGCTAAAAATGTATAGCCTAGAGACCTAAAGAGATAACAAAAATTGTCTTATATATTGAAGTACAATAACCTGAGTGAAGGGTTATACAGTGTTCACTAATTAATTCAACAAATATATAATAAACATAGGCTTTGAGCTAGACATTGTAGATATGATGCTAGATATGATGAAAAATTGTGCAAGACTTTACCCTCTTTCCAGGCTAATAATCTAACACAGTTTGTGTTGGCAGAAAGTACTTGAATCAGAGACAGAGGACTTTTACTATTCACAGCACAGCCAGCAGCCCGAGCTTCATATTCCCTTCAGTTCTCCTTTGTGCCCAAGTCCCATGATGGTAGCCCAGGTGGGTGCCGCACATGCAGTGGGTTTGTATCACAGCCGAGGAGCCCTGAACTTAGGAAACCTCAGCCTTTCAACATGGATTGCAGGCCAAAGTACCCAGGCTTTGCCTCCGAGGGCGACATTAAATCTTTAATACACTGGACAGTAACAAACCTGGCTTTGGCATTGGAGGGTGATGGTCATCTCAATCTTCCAAAGCTGTTTCCTATACAAATACCCTTGAAGAAATAGTTCTGTTGGTTGGAGGGCCCCACAGAAAGAGAACCAAAATAATGAACATATAAAGACTTATTTTAAGGAATTGACTTCTGTCATTGTGGGACTGATAAGCCCAAAATCTGCAGGGCAGGCCACAAGGCTGGAGACCTAGAGAAGAAATGATGTGGCAGCTGGGGTCTGAAGGCAGTCTGGAGGCATGATTCCCTCATCCTCCAGGGACCTCAGTCTTTTCTCTGGAGTCTGTCAACAGATTGGGTGAGGCCTACCTGCATTATGGAGGGTAATCTGCTGTACTCTAAGAAGTCTACTACATCTTAAAAAATCCTCGCAGCAACACCTGTCCTGGTGTTTGACAAAAAAAACGCTAGGTACCTATGGACTAGTCCAGTTGACTCATTAAATTAACTGCCACAGCAGTCCAGAGATTCATTAAAAAATTGTCTCCCAACATATACTTAAGGTTTGAAACTCATTAATTACATTGAGTGTCTACATTTCCCCTGCATGATCCCCAGTTAGTCTTCAAAATTTAAAACAGGCTAATGATATTAAACAATTATGAATTTGTCATTCATACTGTGCCTTTATTAAGTTTTTGCTACAAAACGTGGTTCGAAGTAGTTGGGACACAGAGTTTCAGTTCTTGCCATTTAAGGCACTCATCAGACAAGAGTACATTAAGAGCTTGGACAAGGTGAGCACAGGATGCTGGGGGACCACCTAACGCAGACAGTAGGAAGGAGAAAAAAAGGAGCCGAGGCCTCCAAGACAGGTATCTCTTCTGAGTCACTTCACAGGGTGACCAAAGGGAGTCCATGATGACACGGAACTCTGGCTTCCAAGCTCACAAGATGGGCGTGGTGGCTACAGCAGATATTTTATAATAACCTCGTATCATCCCTGGGTCATCCTGGCTGATTTCATCAGGATTTATAAACTGTCGGATTTCTTTCCTTCCAAGGCCTCCAAGTAGAGGTGGGGCGACGGGAGCCCCTCCCCTATCCTCCCCCCCCACCCCCCGCAGGCTGTCCCCGCTCCCGGCCGGCCGCGCCCGACCACGCCCCCTTCCGTCCCCGCCCCGCCCAACTCCTCTCCGGTTCCGCCCCTCCCTCTCCCCCGCCCTGGCGCGGAGGACTGTGGGAACCGCTTCCTTGGATTCCGCGCGTGGCAACGGCTTGGCGCGGCGCTCTGGCCTAGGCGGGCTCTTAGTAGATTCTCGAGAAAGCCGCGTCGTCCCCGCCGGACTCGCGGCCGCCCCGCTCCCCCTCACCGCGAGGTAGGAGAAGGGCCTCGGGACAAAGAGCGCCTGGGGCCGGCGCGGGCTGCGCGGCGCAGGGCCCGCGGCGGGTGACGGTCCCGAGGCCGGCACCTGACGGCACGCCCCCGCGCGGGTCCTCGCCGCGCCCGCAGGGAGGAGCGTCGTTCGCTGAGGGGCCCTGCCCGCCCCCCGGCACTTACTCCCGGCCGGGGCTTTGCAGGCCCCGGGTATGGCCGCCCCGAACGGCGGGCGTCGGTTCGCAAACGCCGACTGCCCCCTTGGCGAGGCCCGGCAGTGCCGCTCCGAGCGGGACTGCTGTCCCGAATCGGCGGCCACGCTGCAGCGCTGCAGCCGGGAGGTTGGAACCCGGGTTAATTTCATAGCAGGCACACCGTGAACGCTCTTGTGTGTGTGTGTGTGTGTGTGTGTGTGTGTGTGTGTGAGTGTGTGTGTGTGTGTGTGTGTGATGTGAAGCTTTTGAGATTTTCTGGCGCAAGGTTTAATTCGTGAAATCAGAGAATGCACAACAGAAGCCGTAAGCCTGTTCTCAGTCCCACAACGAGGACACAGAATTCCAAACACTTGAAGTATTGTGTTTCCAAGACTCTTTCTAGAGCTAAAATTCCACTTTTCCTTTCACCGGGTGCATTTTCTGGTGGTGAGCTTTTGAGGAACTACAACAGGCATCTTGGATGTAGACTGGCCAGCATAGTCCAGGGAAGAGTGTCATAAACACACACACACACACACAAACTTCAACATTAAAAAAAAAAAAAGGTGCTACTGGCATTTAATCTATATGCCCAGATTGTTTCAACGCAAATGGCTTGCTATGTGTGTAAAGTGCTTTTGAAAGCTTGGGGAATCCGGAAAACCGCAGTTGTATTTGTCCCGCCCACCGCAGCCATCACCGGTGGGTCCTCCGCTTCATCTTTCCTGGCCTCGCTCTCTACATCTTTAGAATTAATTTGCTCACTACAGGTCTGTTCAGCAGAAGCCTCAGATGTAAGCAAATTCCAATGTGGTTGCAACCCTGCAAGAAGGATACCTAATGTTGCTTATTTTCGTGACATGCACTAAGCTGAGCTGACCTAAATAGGACTCCTAATCAGTCCCTTTAGCACAGTAGTCCTCTGACCGGCGTCATCAGCAACACTTGGGAACTTGCTGGAAATGCACACTGTAGGGGTAAAGGTGGTGAGGACTCCCACCGGGACTGAAGGAATCAGAAACTGCTGGTGGGGGAGAAACTGTATTTTAACAAGCCCTTAGATTGTCATGCACGTGAAAGTTGGAGACCACTGGTTTAGCATTATCTGAGCTAAAAGTTTTTAAGTTAAAATATTTTCTATATGTTATACTAATGACTTTTATTTAAAAAATTTTAAGTATATTTGCTTTCTTTTTCTAAAATTTTTAAAAAATGTTTATTTGTTTTTGAGAGAGAGAAAGAGACGCATGAGCAGGGGAGGGTCAGAGAGAGGGAGACACAGAATCTGAAGACAGGCTCCGGGCTCTGAGCTGTCAGCACAGAGCCTGACGCGGGGCTCGAACCCACGAAACGCAGATCATGACCTGAGCGGAAGCCGGATGCTCAATCGACTGAACCACCCAGGCGCCCCTGCTTTCTTTTTTTAAAGTTTATTTATTTTGAGAGAGAGAGAGAGAGAGGAAGAGAGAGAATCCACACTGTCACTGTCAAAGCTGAACCTTGAGATAACAATTTGAACCGAAATCAAGAGTTGGACACAGCCTACTGAGCCACCCAGGCACCCCTTTTTTAAAAAACTTTTATTTATTGAAGTATAGTCGATATACATATTAAATTTTTTTTAATGTTTATTTATTTTTGAGAGAGACAGAGTGCAAGCAGGGGAGGGGCAGAGAGAGAGGGAGACACTGAATCCAAAGCAGGCTCCAGGCTCTGAGTTGTCAGTGCAGAGCCCCATGTGGTGCTCAAACCCACAAACCTTGAGATCATGATCTGAGCCAAAGTCAGACACCCAACTGACTGAGCCTCCCAGGCGCCCCATGACATATTAATTTCAGGTGTGCAACATAGTGATTTGAAATTTATATGCTTTGCAGAATGATCACCACAATAAATCTAATTACCATCTGTCACCAGAGTTACTACAATATGACTATGATCTCTATGCTGTAATTTATATCTCTATGACTTATTTATTTTAGAACTGGGAATATCAGTGGCTTTTAATACCTTTGACAGTATTTGGAATATACATTTCTATTTGATATTTGCTCTCCCATAGTAGTGAATTTTTATCTTTAAAAAGTAATGAAAAATTAACTCAAAAGACCTACATGTAAGAGCTAAACCATAAAATTGTTAAAACAAGTGTAAATCTTAACCTGGGGTTAGGCAGTAGGTTTTTTCAGATGAGACACTAAAAGCACAAGCAACCAAAGAGAAAATGGATAAATTATACATCATCAAAATTCAAAGGACACTTCAAAGGGTACTATCAAGAAAATGAAAGGTAAAAATATTTGCAAATCATAAATCTGATAAGGGCTAGTATCCAGAATATGTAAAGAATTTTTATAACGTAGATAAGACAACTCAGTTTTTAAAAACAGGCAAAGCATCTGAGAAGACATTTCTCCAAAGAGATATAAAATGGTCAATAAGGGGAGCCTGGGTGGCTCAGGTGGTTGAGCGTCCGACTTCGGCTCAGGTCATGATCTCACGTTTGTGGGTTCGAGCCCCGCGTCAGGCTCTGTGCTGACAGCTAGTTCAGAGCCTGGAGCCTGTCTTTGGATTCTGTGTCTCCCTTTCTCTCTGACCCTCCCCTGCTCACGCTGTCTCTCTCTCTCTCTCTCTCTCTCTCTCTCAAAGATAAATAAAACATAAAAAATAAAAAAAGGTCAATAAACATATGACTCAACATCATTAGTCATCAAGGAAATGAAAATAAAAACCACAAAGATACCATTTCATACCCATTAGAATGGCTGTAATCAAAATGAGGGACAATAAACAAGTGTTGGCTAGGACATGGAGAAATTTAAACCTTCGTACATTGCAGGTGGAATGTAAAATGTGCAGCCACTTTGGAAAAGTCTAGAAGCTCCTCCAAGAGTTAAATGTAGAGTTGCTGTATGACTCAATGCCATTCCTAGGTATACACTCAATATCAATAGAATTGAAAATTTATGTCCACACTAGACATACACAAAGGTTCATAGCAGCATTATTTAAATATCCATACAATGGAATATTATTCAGCCATAAAATGGAACGAAGTACTGATGCATGCTACAACATGGATAAACCTTGAAAACATGCTAAGTAAAAGATGCCAGACATAAAAGGTTACATATTGGATGATTTCATTTGATTGATGAAAAATATTTGATTGATGATTCCATACAAAATGTCCAGAATTGGCAAATCCATAGAGGCAAAATAGATTAGTGCCATACATAGGCTAAGTAGGAGGAGGGAGGAATGGAGAGTGACTGTTAAAAGGGTCCCAAATTTCTTAATGGGGTGTTGAAAATGTTCTGGAAGTAGATAGTGGTAGTTGCACAACTTTGTGACTATACTAAGAACCACTCACTTATACACCTTAAAAAGGTAAGTTTTACAGTATATGACTTATAAAAATAATTTTACATTTCACATAAAAATGTTTTTTTAAATTTGAGAGACAGTGCACATGTGCATTAACCCGGGGGGGGGACAAAGAGAGAGGGAGAGAGAATCCCAAGCAGGCTCCATGTTGTCATAATGGAGCCCTACACAGGACTGGAACTCATAAACCATGAGATTGTGACCTGAGCCAAAATCAAGAGTTGGACACTTACAAGTAACTGAGCCACCCAGGTACCCCCACATAAAAATAATTTTTAAAAGGTTACAAGTAGCCATATACGTTTGGCATTATACTGAGCAGTAAGATTAAGCTGAAATTTTTGAAGGAATTTACCAGCACACTTAAAATTGTACCAACTTTAAGAAATTGTATTTAGTTTTTATTTTTTAGTATTTTTTTTTTAATTTAGGAGAGATAGCATGTGTGCCTGCAAGTGGAGGAAAGGGACGGAGGGAGGGAGGGAGGAAGAGAAAGAGAGAGAGAGTCTTAAGCAGGCTCTATGGTAGCATGGAGACTGACAGGGAGCTTTATCCCACAACCCTGAGATCTGACCTGAGCTGAAATCAAGAGTCAGACGCTCAACCAATTGAGCCACACAAGTGCCCCTAAAAAATATATGTATTTTAAAGTAAAGTAGTTTAATATTACATTTCTTGGGTATCTAGCCAGGTACCTCCCCTAAATTGCCTAAAATATTACTCAATTTGAATGGTTCTTCGTCTGAGAATTCTTCCCAAATTCTCTAGTAATTACTGCATTTACAGTACATGTATACAGTAATTAAATTTCTCACTTCTATTTTACTTTGCCATCTGTTTTATTCTAAGTCTTGCATTTTTCTCAATATTTTTTATGAAAATTTTCAAATGTACAGTAAAGCTTAAAGAATTTTACAGTGAACATCGTACCTGCATATATAGATTCTACCATTAACATTTTAATGTACTTTATCACATATCTTTCATTTATCCATGTTATTTTTATTTATTTATTTAGAGAGAGTGCACGCCTGTGTGTGCGTGAGCACAGGTGGGGCAGAGGAAGAGGGAGAGAGAATCTTAAGATTCTCTATCTGTGTTATTTTATGCACAAACTGAATTACAGATATTAAGCTTTCCTTTAAATACTTAGGTATGCATATTAATTATAGTTTGATATTTATTTACAGTTTTTTCTTTCAAGAAAAAATTTACCACGAAAAGAAAAATCTTAAGTATGTATTTGTGGAGCTTTTACAAGTGTGAATACCAGTGTGATCCAAACCCCTGTCAAGATATAGAATATCACCTTAGAAAATTAAAAAGAAATTTTTTTAATGTTTGTTTATTTTTGGGGGGGAGAGAGAGAGAGAGAGAGAGAGAGAGAGAGAGACAGAGGACGAGCCGGGGAGAGGCAGAGAGAGAAGGAGACATAGAATCCGAAACAGACTCCAGGCCCTGAGCTGTCAGCACAGAGCCCAACACGGGGCTCGAACCCACGAACTGCAAGATCATGACCTGAGCTGAAGTCAGACCCTTAGCTGACTGAGCCACCCAGGTGCCCTACCCTAGGAAATTCTATAATCATGCCCTTTTTCATTGAATCTCCAGTCCCCATGCCTAAACAGCAACCACCTTTCTGATCTCTATAATAGTTTAGCATATTCTAGAATTTTAAATCAATGAAACAATATATAAGGTGCTGTTTTGTGAGGCTTCTCTCACTTAACATAATTGAGATTCTTCCATTTCATATATGTCATCAGTGCATTTTTTTTTTTTTTTTTGCTGAATAATACTTTGTTGCATAAATATGCCTCATTGCTTATCCATTCTGTTGATGGGCATCTGGTGTGTTTCTAGCTTTTGACTATTATGAATAAACCTGTGAACATTCTTACATAAATATTTTTGTTGACCCATGTATTCACTTTTCTCAGGTAAATACTTCAGAGTGGAATTGCTGGGTTATAAGAAATATACGTTAATTTTATGAAACTGCCAGACTTTTTTCCAAAATTGTACCATATTACACCCCCAACAATAATGTATGACTGTTTAGATTACTCTGTATCATTGCTGACCTTTTGCATTGTTGGTTTTTAAAATTTAGCCATTCTGGTAGGTGTGTAGTGGCTTCTGCCTGGCTTTGTAATCGACTCTTACATACCCTCTTCTGCACTTGATACTAAGCCCTCAGAAGATCAGGGCAGCTAACTGTACCTGCGTTGAGTGCCTTTTAATTCAGTAGGTGTGGAATAAATGTAAAATGAGAGCAATGAATGGATGTTTTGACACCTAGTTTTGAGAATTTGTCGTGAAAAAAATTAAGTCATAAAAATATGTAACAATAAATCTGACCAGAAAGGTTAAGTAGTTATACTTTATTTCAATTAAGGATTCTTTTATATACCAAGAACATATTTACACTGCCAATTTTTCATAGGTACAAATGATGCAAAATGTGCACCTGGCCCCAGAGACAGATGAAGATGATCTTTATTCTGGTTATAATGACTACAATCCAACCTATGATACTGAGGTAAAAAAAAAAGAATCTAGTTTTTATGTTGGTCTTTACTAACCAGCTGGTTCATGAAAACTTTTGATTTGAGGGTTCTGCTTTATTATTTTTGAATTAAGTAAACTGATTAAAAGCCTGGAAAAGTGCTGCTACTGAAGTCTGTACTAACTTTCACTAATAATACTAATTGCAGCAAAAGGGAAAATCATGAGAAAGTTCTGTTTTACAGCACTAGCTATCTGAATGTTTAAAAAGACTTAAATCACTTGAAGTACCTAAAATCAGTTGTTTTTTTAAATGCTCTAAATTTGAAATGTCATGTAGTGATTTTTTTCTTTTTAATGAAAACATACGAGTATTTTATAGAAAACTTAGGAAATAGAATTAAGTATAAATAAAAATTAAAATCACAGAAACTATTACCACCCAGAAATAAACATTAACTACCTTATAATGCTTATCTCACCAAACATTTCCCTATGCAAATATATGTGTATCTCTATATTTTTGGATAAAATGGTATCATACTGTGTGTACTGTTTTGTAACCTGCTTTTTGTCTTTTATAAATATCCCTTTATGTCAACAAATCTATATCTACTTAATATTTAGTGGGTAGTAAACTAAAAGATGAAATTGTTATTCAGACAAATACTTAAATTTAAAAAACTTGAATATTTTATTTTTTATTTTTAAGATTTTTCTTTTAAGTTTATTTATTTTGAGAGAGAGAGAGAGAGAGAGCATGAGGAGGAGCAGAGAGAGAGAGGGAGAGAAAGAGAATCCCAAGCAGGCTCTGCACTGTCAGTGTGGAGCCCAAAGCAGGACTCGAACTCACGAACTGTAAGATCATGCCCTGAGCTGGAATCAAGAGTTGGCCACTTAACTGACTGAGCCACCCAGGTGCTCCAATACTTGAATATTTTAAATCTATTTATATATCATTGTGAAAGTTTGAGTTTCCAAACTGTAAAACAAAACAAAACCTTTTTATAAAGTTACCTTGAATTAGTGTAAAAAGAGTAAGGATGAAAGATATGATTGTTAATTTATTTGCTAGTATATACTAATCAAATATTAGCCTTTATAGGACTTTATATGAATTTAGGAAATCTTATTCTATTCTAGAGTTTTTCATATAACTTTTAGTCATTTTTCAATTGTTTTTTCCTCCAGAGAAAAATGGTAGTCTGTGAATGTGAGGTCTAGAGAGAAAACAAGGAAAGAAGATAGAAACCATTCACTTACTCTATATGAAATAAAAATCTAGGTGATGTGATCATTTAACAGAAAATTTGAAAAATACAGAAGATTGGAGAAATCTTCAAATCCTGTCAAAGATCACCTATATTAAGTATATCTATCACCTGACATTTTGCTGTATTCCCCAGTCCTTTAATATACACAGGTGTTTCCCTCCATGTGTATACTGTGTATATACACAGGTATGATTATATAGAGTCCTTTGTAAAATTTATATTAAAACATAGATATTTTCCTAGGTTTGTATAGATTTTGAAAACCATTGAACTCTCCCCCTTTTTCCCAGTTATAAAAGTTACATGTATACAAAATGTAAATCCTCGGTGTCGAAAACTAAATTACCCATAATCCCATCACTCCCAAATAACTATTATTAATATTTTGTTGCTTTGTCTTTCTTTTATGCATGTATTTACAGTTTTCTTTTAGCATGTTTGGAATCGAACTAGGATTTACTTTTCTGTTTGCTTTTTTACATTCAACTATATCATAAGTAATGTCTCATGATACTAAGAATTTAAATACAGTTGACCCTTGAACCGACCCACTTCCCTCCCCCCATGCAGTCAGAAATCTACATATAACTTTTGACTCCCCCCAAACTTAACTGCTAATAACCCACTGTTGACCAGAAGCCTTACCGATAACAAAGTCAATTAACACGTATTTTGTATGTTATATATATCATATACTGTATTCTTACAATAATATCCTTTTTCTTAATTTTTTCAGCCTTTTTAGGCTATATGGCTTGCGAGTTTTTTCAAATTGTCACAAATCTCCAAAGAATTTCCCAATATATTTATTGGAAAAAATTCATGTATAAATAGACCCCTGGCAGTTCAAACCTGTGTTGTTCAAGGGTCAACTATATAATTTTAATTGCTGCATTTTATTGAATATGTATAGTTGATTAGGAGCTATTTTCAGATCATAGGATATTTATTTTCAGTTTTCTGTTGTAAATAACAACTATGCAATAAACAATTTTATACATAAATAATTTTCTCTATTGTGAGCAACATTTTCTTGGCTAAAGTCCCAGAAGTAGAATTAATAGATCATGAATATGATCACTTTTAAAGCACCAGAGAAACTAATTATGCTGAAGATTACCTTTGGCTTTATACTTCATATGAGAGTTGTTGCCTAGTTTCCATGGCCAACTGAGCATTGTGTACTTATTAATCTTATATAGTTTATGTGGAAGGTTATAAAGATTATTTAAGGTAAAAATTAAAGAAGGCTTAGACATAATAAAATCATATTTAAAGTGAATTGCATTAACATCCTGGTTATATAAACATTTTACTTTAATTGCAGAGTTTTTAGAAGTTAATCAATAGTGACTGTTTTTTAATTTATTGTTTATATTTTTTAAATAATCAGCAAGTATATTTTTGTGGGACATAGATTGAAATAAATCAAAGGCGAGTCTGACAATTGTCCATAAGATGTGTATGAAGGCTTAGAGCCAGATTTTGTGTTGGTAACGGAGTAGGGGATAAAGGCTGGTTAGTAGGTTGGTGGTCGCTAAGATTGGGTGCTTTTGAGAGAGTCCAAAAAAGGCATTTGTCCTGGAAACCCAGGAACATTTGAATCTTGCTCTTGACTAATATTACTTCCCTCACGTTTCCTGATGGAGAATAGGAGTACAGGCAGGAATCAGCAAAGCATAATAACCTTTTCTTTCAGCTAAGGCTTTGGTTCCAAATGGCACAGCAGTTGGACCCTATAGAGCCTTCCCATGGGGAAGCTTTGCTTGGCTCCAGTCTGAATTCCAGACTGTACTCCTCCAGTGAAATGAAATGTCTTAAGACGTTTTCAGAATTCACTGGTAGCCATGGTCCCAGCATATGGAAGAATAGAAGGGAGGGAGAGAGACAAAGGGAGAAGAGATGTAGTTCTCGGTTCTTACTGCTGCAGCTACTTAGAAGAAAGGAACAGAAGAAAGGCCACATCCTTGTGTACTTGATCTTTTAGCCAGCCATAATGATGCCACACATTTAAACAGTGTGGTCAATAAAATACCCTTAAAGTTGACTGACATTACCAAGTACTCTTCTTGCTAGAAAAGGAAGGAGCCTTGATATTTTGGGTAGTGTGATGGGGGAGCTTTGAGGACAGGAGTCCTTTAGCCACTACCCCATGTCAGCGGATGGGGTAGATGAATTATAGAGGATCATGAATACCAAACAGAAGATGTTAAATTTATTTATTTATTTTTTAATTCTCACTTCATGTTGAATGTTAAATTTGCCTTTTCACTTTAGGAATTAGAGAATGACACAGCTTTTCAGCAAGCCGTGAGAACTAGTCATGGCAGAAGACCTCCAGTAAGTGGATGTTTTTTGTTGTGGTAAAAAATACATGACATAAAATTGCCATCTTAACCATTTTTATTTATTTTATCTCATTTTTAAATTCCAGTTAGTTAACAGTGTTATATTAGCTTCAGGCATGCAATATAGTGAATCAACAATTCCATACATCACCTGGTGCTCATCACAGCAGGTGTACTCCTTAATCCCCGTCACCTACTGACCCCCCATCCCTGTAACCATCAGTTTGTTCTCTATAGCTATGAGACTGTTTCTTGATTCGTCTCTTTTTCCCCCTTTGCTCATTTATTTAGTTTCTTAAATTCCACATATGAGTGAAATCATATGGTATTTGTCTTTCTCTGACTGACTTATTTTGGATAGCAGTATATTCTCTAGCTCCATCCATGTCTCTGCAAATAGAAAGATTTCACTTCATTCCTTGCAAATAGAAAGGAATCATTCCAATATTCCATTTTACACACACACACACACACACACACACACACACACCTCTTACATTTTTAATCCATTCATCAGTCAGTGGACACTTGGGCTGCTTCTGTAATTTGGCTATTGTAAATGATGCTACCATAAGCATAGGGGTGCATGTATCCCTTTGAATTAGTCTTTTTGTATCCTTTGGGTAAATACTCAGAGTAGTTCTATTTTTAACTTTCTGAGGCACTTCCATACTGTTTTCCACAGTGGTTGTACCAGTTTGCCTTCCCACCAATAATGCAAGAGGGTTCGTTTTTCTCCACATCCTCACCAACACCTGTTGTTTCTTGGGTTGTTGATATTAGCCATTCTGACAGGTGTGAGGTGATAGCTCATTGTAGTTTTGATTTGCATTTCCCTGGTAAGTGATGATGAGCATCTTTTCATGTGTCTGTTGGTCATCTGGGTGTCTTCTTTGTAAAAACGTCTGTCATACCTTCTGCCTATTTTTTAACAGGATTGTTTGTTGTATGGGTGTTGAGTTTTATAAGTTCTTTATATATTTTGGATACTAATCCTTTATCTGATGAAACATTTGCAAATATCTTGCAAATTCCGTAGGTTGTCTTTAATTTTCTTAGATTGTTTCCTTTGCTGTGCAGAAGGCTGGTTTTTTTTTTTTTTTTTTTTTGGTTAATGTTTATTTATTTTTGAGAGAGAGAGAGAGAGTGGGGGAGAGGCAGAGAGAGAGAGGGAGACAGAGGATCCAAAGCAGACTCTGCCCTGAGAGCGAAGAGACTGATGTGGGGATTGAACTCACAAACTGCGAGATCATGCCCCGAGCTGAAGTCAGACGCTCAACCAACTGAGCCACCCAGGTTCCCTGCTGTGCAGAAGCCTTTTATTTTGATGAAGTCCCAACAGTTTATTTTTGCTTTAATTTCCCTTGCCTCAGGAGACCTATCTAGAAAAAGGTTGCTATGGTTGATGCCAGAGAAATTACTGCCTATGTTTTCTTCAAGGATTTTTAGGGTTTCAGGTCTCACATTTAGGTTCTTAATCCATTTTGAATTTATTTTTGTGAATGGTGAAAGAGAATGTTCCAGTTTCATTCTTTTGCGTGTGGCTGTCCAGTTTTCCCAACACCATTTGTTGAAGAGACCGTCTTTTTCCCATTGGATATTCTTTCCCGCTTTGTTGAAGATGAATTGACCATATAGTTGTGAGCTCATTTCTGGGTTTTCTATTCTGTTCCATTGATCTATGTATATATTTTTGTGCCAGTACCATACTGTGTTGATTACTACAGCTCTATAATATATCTTAATATCCAGAGTTGTGCCTCCAGCCTTTCTTTTTCAGGATTACTTTGACTATTTGGAGTCTTTTGTGCTTCCATACAAAGTTTAGGATTGTTTGTTCTAGTACTGTGAAAAATGCTGTTGGTATTTTAATAGAGATTGCATTAAATGTGTAGATTACTTTGGGTAGTATAGACATTTTAACAATATTTGTTCTTGCAATCCATGAGCATGGAACGTCTTTCCATTTCTTTGTGTCGTCTTCAGTTTCTTTTATCAGTGTTTTATAGTTTTTAGAATACAAGTCTTTCACCACTTTGGTTAGGTTTGTTCCTAGGCATCTTATTATTTTTGGTGTAATTGTAAGTGGAATTGATTTCTTAATTTGTCTTTCTGCTGTTTCATAATGGGTAGGTAGAAATGCAAGACATTTTTGTATATTTCGTGTTTTATGATTTTACTGATTTGTTTATCAGTTCTAGCAGTTTTTTGGTGGTCTTTCAGGTTTTGTATATAAAATATGTCATCTGCAAATAGTAAAAGTTTTACTTCTTCTTTGCTGATTTGGATACTTTTTATTTCTTTCTGTTTTCTGATTGGTGTGGCTAGGATTTCCAGTACTATGTTAAATAAAAGTGGTGAGAGTGGACATCCCTGTCTTATTCCTAATGTAGAGGGAAAGCTCTCAGTTTTCCCCTATTTAGGATGATGTTAGCTGTGGGTTTTTCATATATGGCCTTTATTATGTTGAGGTCTGTTGCTTCTAAGCCTACTTTGTTGAGGGCTTTTATCATGAATGGATGTTGTACTTTGTCAAATTTTTTTTCTTTATCTATTGAAATGATCATACAGTTTTTTTCCTTTCTCTTATTAATGTGATGTATTATGTTGACTGACTTGCAAATATTGAACTACTCTTGCAACCCAGGAATAAATCCCACTTGATTGTCATGGATGGTTTTTTTAAATGTATTATTGGATTCAGTTTGCTCCTATTTTGTTCATCAGAGATACTGGCCTATAGTTCTCTCTTTTATTTATTTATTTATTTTATTATCTTTTTAAATGTTTGTTTATTTTTGAGAGAGTGTGAGCCAGGGAGGGGCAGAGAGAGGGAGACACAGAATCCGAAGCAGGCTACAGGCTCCGAGCTGTCAGCACAGAGCCTGATGTGGGGCTTGAACTCATGAACTGTGAGATCATGAGCTGAGCTGAAGTTGGACACTTAACTCAGGCACCCCTGTAGTTCTCTCTTTTAGTGTTAGATAAAGATCTGGTTTTGGTATCCGGATGTTATGGACATCATAGCATGAATTTGGAAGTTTATCCTTCTGGTTCTATTTTTTAGAACAGTTTGAGTTTTAAATATTTGGTAGAATTTGCCTTTGAAGCCATCTAGTCCTGGAGTTTTGTTTGTCGGGAGTTTTTTGATTACTGCTTTAATTTCTTGGCTGGTTATTGTTCTATTCAAATTTTCTGTTTCTTACTGTTTCAGTTTTGGTAACTTACATGTTTCTAGGAATTTATCCATTTCTTTTAGATTGTATAATTTATTGACCTATAGCTTTTCATAATATTCTCTTATAATTGTATTTCTGTGGTGTTGGTTGTTATTTCTCCTCTCTCATTTGTGATTTTATGGATTTGAGTCCTTTCTCTTTTTTTCTTTATAAGCGTGGCTATGGTTTCATTGATCTGATCTACTGGTTTTTCAGTTTCTATATCATTTATTTTCGTTCTGATCTTTATTATTCTTTCCTTCTGCTGGTTTATTCTTTGTACTTTTCCTAGCTCCTTTAGGCATAAGATTAGGTTGTTTACTTGAGATTTTTCTTGCTTCTTGAGGTATACCTGTATTGCTATATACTTCCCCCTTGGAACTGCTTTTGCTACATCACAAAGGTTTTGGACCCTTGTGTTTTCATTTCATTTGTTTCCATGTACTTTTTTATTTCTTCTTTTATGGCCTGGTTGACCCATTCATTGTTTATGTAACCTCCAGGTATTTGTGGTCGTTCCAGATTTTTCTTGTGGTTGACTTCTAATTTCAAAGCGTTGTGATCAGAAAAGGTGCATGGAAGACTTCAGTCTTCTTGAATTGGTTGAGACCTATTTTGTGGCCTAATATGTGATCTGTTTTGGAGAATGTTTTGTGTGCACTTGAAAAGAATGTGTATTCTACTATTTAGGATGGAATGTTCTGAATGTATCTGTTAAATCCATCTGTTCTCGTCTGTCATTCAAAGCCATTGTTTCCTTTTTGATTTTCTGTTTATATAATCTACCCATTTATGTAAAGTCCCTTCATATTATTATATTATTACTAATGCATTCCTTTATGTTTGTTATTATTTTATGTATTTGGGTGCTAACATGTTAGGTGCATAAACAGTTAACAATTGTTGTATCTTCTTTTAGATTGTCCCCTTTATTATTATATAGTGTGCTTCTTTGTCTCTTTTTACAGTCTTTGTTTTAAAGTTTTTTTTTTATCTGATATGAGTATTGCTACTTTGGCTTTCTTTTGACATCGTGTGCATGATAGATGTTTCTTCCATCCCCTTACTTTCAATATGCAGGTGGCTTTAGGTCTAAAATGAGTCTCTTCTAGGCAGCATATAGATGGGTCTTGTTTTTTTTTTTATCCATTTTGACACCCTGTGTGTTTTCATTGGAGTGTTTAGTCCATTTACATAAAAGTAATTCTTGATAGATATGTACTTACTGCCCTTTTATTACATGTTTTGTGATTCTTTCTGAAGATTTTCTCTGATCCTTTCTTATCTTCCTCTCTTTCTGGCTTGCTGGTTTTCTTTAGTGATATATTGGGATTTCCTTCTCTTATTCCTTTTAATTAGGTTTGTATATAACCTCTTCTGCATATAGCAGTCTAATTAAATTGTTGATCATTTGCGTTTGAATCCATTCTTCTGCCTTTACATGTTTTAAGTATATGGTTCATATTTTACATCCTTTTATTTTGTAAGTTCTTTGATTTTTTATGGAAATATTCATTTTTACTGCTTTTGTGTTTCCTAATTTCTTTCTGTTGCTTTTTGTCTTTCCTTTCTACTCAAAGAGGTCCTGTTAGTATTTCTTACAGGGCTGGCTTAGTGGTCATGAACTCCTTTAGTTTTGTTTGTCTGGGAAACTCTTTATCTCTCCTCCTATTCTGAATGATAGCCTTGCTGGATAGACTGTTCTTGGCTGCAGATTTTCCCCATCCAACATTTTGACTATATCATGCCACTCCCTTCTGGCTTGGAAAGTATCTGCTGAAAAATTTCTAGCCAGCCTAATTGGTTTTCCCTTGTAAGTTACTGTCTTCTTTGTCTTGCAGCCTTTAATATTTTTTCTTTATCACTATATTTGCCATTTTATTTATTTATTTATTTTAATGTTTTTTATTTATTTTTGAGGGACAGAGAGAGACAGCCTGAGCAGGGGAGGGTCAGAGAGAGAGGGAGATACAGAATCTGAAGACAGGCTCCAGGCTCTGAGCTGGCAGCACAGAGCCCGACTTGGGGCTCGAACTCATGAACTGTGAGATCATGACCTGAGCCAAAGTCGGACGTTCAACTAACTGAGCCACCCAGGCACCTCAATATTTGCCATTATAATTACAATGTGTCTTGGTGTGGGTCTGCTTTTGTCAGTTTTGAAGGGGGTTTTCTGTGCCTCCTGGATCTGGATATCTAGTTCCTTCCTGCAATTAGGGAAGCTTTCTGCTTTATTTTTTCCAATAAATTTTCTGCCTCCCTTTTACTTTCTTCTTCCTCTGGGACTCCTATAATACAAATGTTATTATGTTTAATGAAGTTACTGAGTTCCCTAAGTCTATTATTGTTTTGCATCTTTCTTTTTTATCTCTTTTGTTCAGCTTGATTTCTTTCCACTACTTTGTCTTCTAGGTCATTAATTTATTTTCTGTTTCTTCCAGTCTGCTGTTCCTTCTATCAAATGTGTTTCTCATTTCATTTATTGTACCTTTAAAAATTTTTTTTAATGTTTGTTTATTTTTGAGGGGGAGAGAGAGAGAGAGAGCGCGTGAGTGGGGGGTGGGGGGGAGGGGCAGAAAGAGAGGGAGACACAGAATGTGTAGGAGGCTCCAGGCTCTGACCTGTCAGCACAGAGCCTGACACGGGGCTAGAACCTGTGAACTGTGAGATCATGACTTGAGCCGAAGTCAGACACATAACCAACTGAGCCACCCAGGTGCTCCTCATTTATTGTGCCTTTTATAGCTGTTGTGCAATTTTTTATCTTTTGTTAAGGTTCTCATTCATTTCTTCCACTCTTTTCTGAAGCCCAGTTGAGTATCTTTATGATCATTGCTTTAAATTCGTTGTCAGGCATATTACTTACATCTGTTTTAAGATCTCTGGCTATGGCCAGGAATTCGAGATGAATTCCTCTGTTTTCTCATTTTGTCTGAGTCTCTGTGCCTGTGTCTGTGTGGAGGAAGGTCAGCTATGTCTCCTGTTCTTGAGGGTAATGGCCTTACAAAGAAGAGGTCCTGTAGTGCCTTGCTGTGTAGCTTCCCTTGTTCCTCAGGCCCTGGCACTTCTAGAAATGACTCCAGTGTGTCATGTGTGCATTTCCTGTTGTATCCTGGCTGCTTTATCCTTCACACCAGTCATTTGTAGAGGGTTGCTTTGCCTGCTGAGGGCAGGTTTTAGTCCCTGGCCCAAATGTCGCCAGTTTTAACAAGTAAACAGTTTTACTTTTATAGTTTTAACAGTTTTACACTCTTTGTAAAGTGAGACCTGTCACTACCGCCGCTGGAATCCAGATTCTGCAAAACTTCCTGGTTATTTCTAGCCTCCCTTGAAGCTAACCAAGGTCATGTCATTAAATTCTGGCCAATGGAATTTAGCAAAAGTGTCCTGTATGATTTCTAGGAAATGTCCTTAAAGGGGAAAAATATGTCCTGTCCCCGATCTTTCTTATTGTGAGCTGGACTGCGGATCATGACTGGAGCCTGAGCAGTCATCTTAGAAAGCCAAGTACTGAGGGTAGCAAAGAAATTAGCCAGTTCTGTCTTGTGTAAACCACTATTTTTTTGGTTTTCCTATCACTTGCAACCAAACCTAATCTTTAGAATTAATATTGTTCTAGATCTTAAAAGTTCTCATCATAAGAAAAAAATGTTTTGTAACTATGTTTGGTGAGGAATGCTAACCAGCTCGATGGTAGTTATCTATATATACAAATATGGAATTGTCATGTTGTACACTTGAAACATATATAATGTTATATGTCAATTATACCTCAATTAAAAAATCAGAGTAGAACTACTAAGGATAAGGGCTGGCATAATGTAAAGAATGCTGGGCTGGGGGTCAGGAGAACAGGGGCTTACCCAGCTCACCAACTATTTAAGTTTGGTCAAATTTCTTACCTTTTTGGTGGCACTCATACCCTTACGAAAAATGACACTTTTGGTCCTTGTGCCTGCTTTAAATTTGAGTACAAACTGTAAGGATTATGTGAAATTATAGCTATTAAACAAACAAACACCTCCCTGGTTGGGAGACAAGGGACACCAGGGAATGTTGGCAGGGGTTTGGGCCAGTCTTCTAGGGGGGAGGAGTCTGTGGTGAGGCAGCTTACACAGCCTGAGTACGAAGTACAGTTTTATAGGAGCGTGGGGGGCAAGGCTTAGTATAGGAAAGTTAAGTAGCAAATGTTTGTTCTGTGCTGGTTCCTGCAGGTGGCCCTAGGTTTATGCCAAAGCACTAGGGAAGGCAATGGCAGCAGCCAGTTTATTTGTTCCCAGAAGGGTCTCTCTGTGAACACTATCTATCTGGAATGCACTCTGAGATGACGGAATAACCTCCCCACTCTGTGCCCCAGGCACTCATCACATCACTGTTTCCATGCCTCATGTCCACATGTTCACCTGCCTTCTCTCTGAGAACCGAGCAGTGCCCTCTGGGCTCTATCCTAGCCAAGCCTGCTAACTTTTACACCTCCGGGCTTTAAGCCTGCCGCTGCCCGAAGACATGAAATTCGGCCCTTCTTGCTTTCCAGGCCAATCCTGTGGGAACTCGCTTTCCCCATGCACTCTCCCCTGTGGTTAGTCTGCCTCTCACCCTTCTCTGCCCCCACTGCTCCCTCCCCACAGCAGTGCCCACTGTCTGGCCAGGATCCATAGATCCATCTCCATCCTCTATCCATTTCTCTCCCAAACTACATCTCCACACTTCTACCTTCTTTGATGTGGCCTCTTCTCTACCTTTAGTTGTGGAGCTTGTTTTGCTAGTTTTCAGGTCAATTTCTGGAGTATTTAGGATGATTTGACAGTTATCTTGTGTTTGTGGGACAAGGTGAGCCTAGGGTCCTCCTACTCTGCCACCATCTTCCCTAATCCCTCCCCATCATAACCATTTTTATTTTTTATTTTACTTTATTTTATTTTATTTTATTAAAAAAATTTTAATGTTTTATTTATTTTTGAGAGAGAGAGAGACAGTGTGAACAGGGGAGGGTCAGAGAGAGAGATACAGAATCCGAAGACAGGCTCCAGGCTCTGAGCTAGCTGTCAGCACAGAGCCCGATGCGGGGCTCAAACCCACGAACCGTGAGATCATGACCTGAGCCGAAGTCGGATGCTTAACTGACTGAGCCACCCAGGCGCCCCTCGTAACCCTTTTTAAGTGCATGGTTCAGTATGTTAAATATTTTCTCATTCTTGTGGAACAGATCTCCAGGAATTTTTTTATCTTACCAAACTGAAACTTTGTACCAATTAAACAAAACTGTGCATTCTCCCTCCAACCTGTTGCAGCTATCTTTCTACCTTCTGCCTTTATGAATTAACTACTTTAGGTACCTCATATAAGTGGAATTATGCAGTCTTTGTCTTTTTTGTGACTGGCTTAGTTCACCTAGCATAATGTCTTCAAGGTTCATCTGTGTTGTAGGATGTGACAGGATTTCCTTCCTTTTTAAGGCTGACTAGTAATCCTACATATGTATATTATATTGTGTTCCATGAACACTTGGGGTACTCCTACCTCTTGGCTCTTATGAATAGTGCTGCTCTGAACATAGGTATGCAGATGTCTCTGAGACCCTTTTTCAGTTCTTTGGATGTATACCCAGAAGTAGGATTGCTGCATCCCATGGTAATCTATTTTGAATTTTTTGAGGAACTTCCATACTGTTTCCATAGCAGTTACACCATTTTACAATCCTATTAACAGTAACAGGGTTCCAGTTTCTCTACATCCTCACTAATGCTTTCTATTGTTTTGATAGTAGCAGTTTTAATGGGCATGCAATGATTCTTGATTTTGATTTGCATTTCTCCAATGATTAGTGATGTTGAGTATCTTTTCGTAGGCTTGTTGGCCATTTGTGTATCATCTTTGAGGAAATGTCTGTTCAAGTCCTTTGCCCATTGTTTAACTGATTTTTTGTTATTGAGTTTTATATTTTCTAGATATTTACCCCTTACCAGATATATGATTTGCACATTGCCTCCCATTTTGTGGTTTGCCTTTTTGTTCTGTTGATTATGTCCTTTGATGCACAAAAGTTTTTAAGTTTGGTGTAGCCCCATTTTTATATCTTCACTTTTGTTGCCTGTGCTTTGGGCATCAATTCCAATAAATCATTGCTCTGTCCAATGTCATGACACTTTCCCCCTATGCTTTCTAGGAGTTTTATAGTTTTAGGTTTTATGCTTAGGCCTTTAATCTATTATGAATTAATTTTTTGTGTGTCAGTATAAGATTAGGCTCTAATTTCATTCTTTTGGAGGTAGATATCCAGCTTTCCCAGCACCATTTGTTGGAGAGACTGACCGTTACCCATTATGTGGTCTTCGCACCCTTGTGGAAGATCACTTGACCATATATAGGAGGGTTTTTTCCTGCACTTTTTATTCTATCCCATTGGTCTGTTTGTCTGCGTTTATGCCAGTACCACACTGTTTACATATAGTAGCTTTGAAATCAAATGAATTTCAGGATGAATTTTTCTATTTCTTAAAACATTGACATTGATATTTTGGTAGCAGTTGCACTGAATCTTTGGATTGTTTTGAGTAGTGTTGACATAATATTATTAAGTTTTCTAGTCCTTCAACATGGGATGACTTTTTTTAAATTTGTGTCTTCTTTAATTTCTTTCTGCAAAGTTTTGTAGCTTTCAGTATATCCAGTAAGTGAATTTTAAAGTATTTTATATCAAAAAGTTTCTTTATACTCTTGAGAATATAAGTGTTATATGTAAGGTATTGGAATATATTTACCTAAAATACTCATTGTCTAAAAAATTTTGTCTTTCTAATTTTTAAAGTTACATAAACATTTATCCTCCAAAACACTGGGGGTTAATTTACAAATTACTCCTCCCTTAGATTAATGCCCTTCTGTTAATTAATGTTTTACCAATGCATAAATTGCTAGAGTGATTTTTTCAATAGTATTATTAAAATTTCTGTATGTGTCATGCAAAGCATAGGCATCTGCCTTCTGCAATGCATGAAATCTGTCAATCTTTTTACTGTTGAAAATAAACAAGATTGGCACTAAGTAAAATAGCAAAGAACAGAAAGTTCTATCCCTAATGTTCTATGTCTAGTATTTCTTTTTTTGAACTACTTTTCCCCACTTGCTCACTACTATATGGCAGTGGATCTTAATCCTCCTCTACAACTGTCCCAAGGGACATTTGGCCTGGAGATATTTTTGGTTGTCACAACTTGAGGGAGTGCCACTGGCATCTAGTGAGTAGCAGGCAGAGATGCTGCTAAACATCATATAATTCACACGGTATCACCACCCCCCCATAAAACTTATGTGAGGAAATGTCAATGGTGCCAAAGTTGAGAAACTCTGATATAATAGCAACTCCTCTGCTTTAAATGAAGTGTCTTTTTGCTTTCATCTTCCCTCACTTTGTTACTTTCCCTCTTTCTTCCCTGCCGTGTGTATTATTTAGCAAAAATAAGTGATTAGTATTAAACAACTTAAAGTGGAAATTATCTTGTGAGTAGCTTTCCCATCACATTTCTGTAAGTGAATTTAGTGTAGTTCCCTGCAATGAGTTTAGCCAACTCTACAGTTAGAGGACACAGAGGACTGTGTACTGTACAAGACTATTCTCACTTCTTTTTTTTTTTAAGTTTATTTATTTATTTTGAGAGAGAGAGTGTGTGGCGGGGAAGAGACAGAGAGAGAGGGAGAGAGAGAATACCAAGCAGGTGCCCCACTGTCAGCACAGAGCCTGAACAGGGCTTGATCTCATGAACCGTGAGATCATGACCTGAGCTGAAATCAAGAGTCAAATGCTTAACTGATTGAGGCACCCAGGTATCCCCAGACTATTCTCACTTCTGATACCAACAGCAAGTTACGGGGATTCCCAAAACAACCTTCAGGTTCAATTGTTCTTTGAAAGGGCTCACAGAACTCACTGAAGGCTATTATACTCATGCCTTATTACAGGGGAAGGATACAGTTAAAATCTGCAAAGGAAAGAGACGTATAGGACAGAGTCTTGGGGGGGGAAGGGTCTAAACAGAACATCTGGTCATCCTTTTCCTGTGGAATCCTGCATGGCTCCTCCTGGCCACTGTGTGGGATGACAGTACTTACGGAAAGAATATTGCCACTAGGGAAGACCACTCCCAAACTTTGGTATTCAAGGTTTTTACTGGGCCTCTATCACATAATGTTCGCATGGCTGACATTTAGTCTCCAGCCCCTTCTGGAAGTTTCGACTAATACCTCTGGAAGTTAAAACTGATATTATGCTGTCTCAAAGCTCCCATCATAAATCACCTTGTTCAGTTTTCTGGTTGCCAAAGCCCCTAGGCAAAGACCTACATATCAGGCAGAACATTCCAAGGGCTTAGAGGTCACCCCCAGTAGCCAAGAGCAAAGCCAGACCTCTCTTTGGATAAAATTAATTCTTGACTACACATTTCACAATCAGTGTTTTAGTCTTAAGGTTACCTTCATCATGGAAAGAAAAATCGTATGTCGAGTTCTTTCAGTAAGCTAATGACTAGACGTAAGCTTTTTTAAAAATTTTTGTTTTTATGTTTTATTTATTGTTGAGGCAGAGAGAAACAGAGCATGAGCGGGAGAGGGTCAGAGAGAGAGGGAGACACAGAATCCTAAGCAGGCTCCAGGCTCTGAACTGTCAGCACAGAGCCCGATGCGGTGCTCGAACTCGCGAACCGTGAGATTGTGACCTGAGCCGAAGTTGGCCGCTTAACTGACTGAGCCACCCAGGCGCCCCTAGACTATAAGCTTTTTGTAGAGGCTGACTGTCTTATACAACGTTCTTTTCTTTCTTTCTTTTTTTTTATTTATTAAAAAAAAGTTTTCTTTTAACTTTTATTCATTTTTGAGAGAGAGAGAGAGAGACAGAGCGCAAGCAGTGGAGGAGCAGAGAGAGAGGGAGACACAGAATCCGAAGCACGCTCCAGACTCTGAGCTGTCAGCACAGAGCCTGATGTGGGGCTCAAACTCACTGACGGTGAGGTCATGACCTGAGCCTAAGTCGGACCCTTTACCGACTGAGCCATCCAGGCGCCCCTACAGTGTTCTTTTCTTTGCCTACTGTAGCTGCTTTATAAGTCTTTATTCCATGACTTAATAAATAAGCAAACATTTTCTTCAGTTATCAGACATCAGGTGATAATTTTACCATGCTGGCCTTTCAGTGATGTTTAGAAGTGACTTTAGAGATCCTTATTTTATAGATGAGAAAACTGAAGCCTAGAGAGGCCAAAGTCTCACCAGCTATCCATAACTGGGGTAGAGCTTAAGCCTCTTGACCTCCTATTGAATGGTATTTTCATCACACTCTACTTATTATGTTAAACAGGGAGAAATTGCATAACTTCTATGTGAAAGGTACTAGTTTACTATGGGATAAAATTTTAGCTAGTTCCAAAGGACTTTATAATCTTAGGAAGGGAAATAAAATGGATACATATGTTCAAAGCGTAATGTAATAAGTATTGTAAAAAAAAAAAAAAAGTGCAAATTGCTATGAGACCACAAAGAGATTATTTGTCACTAGTTGGGACAATTAGACAAGGATGCTTAGAATTTAAATTTACAGTTGAATATTAAAGGGTATGTACAATTAAGATATGGGAGGAAAGGCATTGCATATGACGGTGTAAGGCAAATAAAGGAAGAGACAATGTCGAATCCACTCTATCTGAAGGGATCATTCTTATGCTAAAAATAAAAAATAAGAATATGGATTTAGTCATTAGTAAGTAGTTAAAAGAATAATGGTCTCTTATGGAAAAAAATTGCTGAGACCTATATCCTTTCTTTTCAGTGTTTTCTAAGATCTGTCAGATCAAGTTTGTTAATGCTTTTGTTTAAAAGTTCTGTATTTTTACTGACTTTTTGGGTTGAGGAGGCTACTAGTTCTATTAGATGTCAAAATTTACACTATGTGCATTTATTTTTTTTAGGGTTTTGCTTTATTTATTTGGAGAAAAAATATTTAGAATTATTATATTTTCAGTGTAAATTGAGGCTTTTATTATTTTTGAAATGTCCTATCTCTAGTAATGCTATTTGTCTATTTTGTCAGATATTAACATATTGATATGGCTACTCAAGCTCTCTTTTGTCTAGCATTTGCATGATATGTCTTTCCCATCTCTTTGCTTCCAACTTTTCCATCCATATATTTAAGATGTATTTCTCATTAGCAGAATGTAACTGAGTTCTGTTTCTGAAATGCAGTCTGAGAATCTTAGTCTTTTAGTGAAGTATTTAGTCCATTTATATTTAATGAAATTACTGATTTGGTTTTAATTTACTGTCTTAATATTTGCTTTTTGTTTTTTCCTGCCTCTTTTATGTATTATTTTCTCTCATTTTTTGCCTTCTTTTGTTTGTTTTTTATTGTTCCATTTCCCCCCAATGTTATCTTTGGAGTTTACATTCTTTAACCATTCTTCTAGTGTTTTCCTAAAGATTACATTACTTATCTTTAAATTATTAAAGTGTAATATAACTTAGTATTTTACTACTTCATAGACAATGCCAGAATTTTACATTTTCAGCAATTTTTCAGTTCTGTATTTTCTGTTCTTTTTTTATAGTTTCCAATTCTCTGCTGAAATTGTGTCTTTCTTTTAATTCATTGATCATATTAAGAAGCATAGTTATTGTTAAAGTCTATATCTGATATTTCCATTATATGTGTCATTTTCTGAGTTTCTGTTCTTTTGTTCTCTTGGCTTTTGGTTAGGTAGTCTTGCCTTCTATAAGTCTGGTTGTATTCTGTTGTTGTTTTAAGGTTTTATTTTTAAGTAATCTCTGTATCTAACACAGGGCTCAAACTCACAACCCTGAGTCTACTGACTCAGCCAGCCAGCCTCCCCTGTCTGGTTGTTTTTGATAGAGTGCCAGGCAGTGTAAATGAAAAATGTCAGATAACTCAAGGCTGTATGTCTGAGCTGTCCAGTATGATAACTACTAGCTACATGTGGCTATTTACATTTAAATTATTTAAAATAAAATATAAAGATTCAGATCCTTATTACACCAAACACATTTCAAATGCTCAACAGCCACATGTGGCTAATAGCTATCTTATCAGACAGGGCAGATATAGAACATTTTCATCACTGTAGAAAAGTTCTGTTGGATAGCAGAGCTCTAGATGATCTTATTTTTCACTAGAGAATTTACTTTTGCTTATGGCTCTAGAGACACTAGGAGTCCTGGCTCACCCTAATCCAATTAAGTTTGAGATGATTCTTAATTGGACTTCAGTGTTTATGAAGGCTAGTATACTTCTCATTTACTTTTCAGTTGTAGAGTGTAGAATTTTGAGATCACAATCTAAAGCTGGAGGATTACCAGGGGTCTAGTGTTTTCTCTCTTCAGACCTGTATGTCTGTAGAGAGCTGTGTTCAGCTTCTTAGCCGTGTCTCTTGGAGAAAAGCAGGCTCAAATGTAGGAGTACCTCTCAAGCCTTCCTTTTTCCTTATCTTGGGACCTTGTAATTTTTCACTGCCTTCTTGGTATTCAAATTGATTTTTCCTAAAAATATTTTTGTCCCCTGCTTTTTCAGTTGTTCTTATTGGGAAAGTTGTTTAAAATAGCAGTCCATCATAGCCAGAAGTAGAGCTCTTCTATTAACGATGTTTTAATCAAATACTTCAAACAAATATGCTTAATAACTAACATCCATAGAGCATTTCCACCTACATGGTCCTATTGGATTCCAACTATAATTTTGTGATCAGGGTATCCTTATTTCAAAGATAAGAAAACTTGGGTTCATAAAGATACAAATAAAAACAGCTAGTAGTAGGAGAGCAGAGAATCAAACCCAAATTCTTGTTTGTATTTTGTTAGGCCTAGTGGCTGGCAGTAATAAGTATGCATGATGAATGATAGATACAGCCTTAAATACTAATGTTTCTCGTTGGTACCTCAGGTCATTCTAAAGTCGCCTTTCTCCTTTAAAATGAATTCTAGAATAAGTCTCCTTCTTAATACTCTAAAATACCTAGGCCCCTTAATATTTAGGATAATTGAAGAGAAGTTATCCTAAATATTATATAACACTTCTCTATTGATGTATCTGTCCATTGTTTTTAGTTTTCAATTGTGTAGTTTAATCTGAATTCCATTAATTATGTCTTTTTTCCTCCCCAAGATAACTGCTAAAATACCAAGCACAGCAGTTACTAGACCTGTAGCTACTGGATATGGGGTAGGTTTTCTTAAGCTAAAAATATTAAGGTGATTTTTCTCATCCGTAAGTTGACTTTAGGCAGTTCTAAAGAATTTTGGCTATCTTTCAGTCCATGACTCAGATATATTTTCCATTTTGGATAGTTACAAACATTATGAAAGTCTAATTTGACTAATAGCTTTTGCCATTCTATTCATTTTGATTGTAAGTTTTATCAGAAAATATTTTATTATCATTTTCTGTTTGTAAACCTTATGTTTATTGATTGACTTCCTTTCATTTTCTGTGTAATATTACCAAGTCTTGTGTATTCCATTCGTATTTTATGTGGAGTTAAATATTATATAAATGTAATGATGTTTATAATTTTTTAAAATCTATCAATTAATACAGAAAAAATAAAATTTGAGAAAAACTTCAGAGACGTATATTTGGGTTAGGGTTAGGGTTGGAAAGATGCTATATAAAAATCCATAAAGGAAAATTTTTAGGTCTTTCCCAAATTTAGATGTTAGCATACATGAAATAAAAGGGGAATGGGAGAAAAATAGAAGAATGAGGTGGAATAGCATTTCCTAGTCCTTATTATAATATTTCTTAGGGGTCAGAAAAATGGTTTTAGTACCTAGAGGTCCAGGAAACTTGACTTTATACTGTTTCTTTAGATGAATGAGGGGAGTAGTCATATACACAATGTAACTGTGTGTCAAATGAAACATGCTTTTATTAATCAGCCTAAGCATGTTTTACTCATAAATTTGATTTTTTGGCAGTGTTTAGAACAGACTGCATACATTTTCTGTGAAGAGCCAGGCAATTTAGGCTTTGCAGGTCAGAGAGGCCCTACTGCAGTTACTGAACTCTGCGTTGGTAGTGCGGAAGCCGCCACATACAGTGTGCAGATCAGCGCGGTGTAGCTGTGTTCCAAGCTGAGTTTTAGAGTTCTATTGTTTAATCTTATATCCTCAGGTTTTAAATGGGAAAAATTAGGTCTACTTGCCAATAGAATGAAGAAAAAAGTTATGAAGAGAACTTTTATAACTTGTTTTTTATAAAATTAAATGTAGATGTTTTTTGGAACCATTTTAATTTAGTTTTCTGTTTACTAGTCCAAGACATCCCTGGCATCATCGATGGGAAGACCAATGACAGGGGCTATCCAGGTATCTCTGTTATGTGGTTGTTCATTTTGGGCCTCTCATGACTTAGAATATTATTACCAACTTTTTTTTACTATGTTATTTTAAAATGTTGAAGTGTTTCTTCCATAATGAACCTGATTCTTTAAATTATGGGCTAAAGGCTGGCCTATTCAAAAATCTTTGGAGGTAAAATCTCTTTGGACTTACTTAGGTCTCAAATGAAATCCCATTGGGGAGTGGACATAGGACTGATAGATTGCTTGTGTGGTAACTCTGGGTCCCATTTTTCTATGCTATCACTTACAATTCCTAAAATTTCTCTCAGAGGCATATAGGAGACCAACAAAAGTAGAGGAGTAGCCAGCTAATAACCTATATAACATACAAGACCCTACATAAAAATCCATGAGTTTTTCTTTTCAAACTAGGAGTAAGCCCAGGTAAAGCAAGGAATTGAAATTTTATGGGTGAAAGGGAAAGTAGAGACAGGACTGACATATGAGTAGGCAGAGGTAAGGAATACGCAAATAGTAATAAAAAATCTGTTAAAAATTAGGACTACATTAATGTATGTGTTGTGTGCAGAACTATAAATAAGAGGTAAATCATATTTAAGAATACTTTTTAAATGATTGTTTTTCTTTCAAGGATGGAGTTACTAGACCAATGACAGCAGTGAGAGCAGCTGGTTTTACCAAAGCAGCTTTAAGAGGTTTGTTATATTGTCTCTTCTGATAATTTTTTTAGATGTTTTCACTTTGTTATTTTTTATGTGTAAGTGTTATTACCATTTTAATTAAACCTAACATACCACTGGTTATAAGGTATGTCATTATTTTAGACACCATTAAGAAAGGAAAGGGGTAATGAAAATGTTCTGCATCTTAATTGGACTAGTGGTTATACTGGCATTTTATTTGTCAAAATGTACTGAATTGTACATTAAAAATATGCATTTTTTAAAAAACTAAAAAATATACAAGTTATTTTATATAAGTTAGAGCTCAATTAAAAAATTGTAGGTGAAAATAGTGTTTAAAGATGTAAGTTAAGTCATAATTTAAAAATGAAATTATGACAAAAATTTATGTTATACCAACAAAATTAAAAACCCACTAGCGGGTCATTACACACATGACATAATTTAGAGTTCCCAATAGGATAGATTACTATAGGGGAGAAGTGAGCATTGACAGAGTTCACTCATTTCTGTTTTCACATTTTATTTACATAGTTTTATGTATGTAAAAAATCTTACCGATTTCTTGATATAGAAAATATTTCTATAGGCATAATAAATGTCCTGGCTGTTTAATAAATAGATAATTTAAACCATTTAATAAATAGGTAAATTAAATAACTTGTGCAAGTTTTTATGTTTTCTTCAATTATGCTGTGTCACAAGTTCAATATGAACTCTTGAATTGTGTCTCAGGCTCTGCATTTGACCCCCTTGGTCAGTCAAGGGGCCCTGCTCCTCCTTTGGAAGCCAAAAATGAAGATAGGTATGTAAATCCTTATGCTATTGTTTTATTGTTGTTGCATATTTTTAATTTTTATTTTCCAAATACATAGTTCTCAGTTATTTTAAAAGTTCTTGTCAGAAGCACCCCTATGTTTATAGCAGCATTGTTTTTAATAGCCAAGATATGGAGGTAGCCCACGTGTCTACTGATCAATGGATGGATAAAGAAGATGTGGTATATATATACAATGGATTATTACTCAGGCATAAAAAGAATGAAATCTTGTCACTTCCAATGACATGGATAGAGTTAGAGAGTGTATTGCTAAGTGAAAGAAGTCTATCAGAAAAAGATAAATACGTATGATTTCACTTGTTTGTGGAATTTAAGAAACAAAGCAGGAAGACGAAGATAGTGGCAGAGTAGGGGTACCCTAGACTCACCTCATCCCACAAATACAAATAAATAATTATCAAATCATCCTAAATACCCCAGAAATTGACCTGAAGGCTGCCAAACAAACACTACAACTAAAGGTAGAAAAGAGGCCACACTGAAGAAGTTAGGAAATATGGAGACGTGGCTTGGAAGAGAAAGGGACCATAGCTGCTGTGGTAGGGAGGGAGTCATGGTTGCAGAGAAGGGCAAGAGACAAACTAGCACACAGAGAAAACAAATCCCCATAACAAATGGTTTGGAAATTGAGAAGTCCTGAATTTGGTGAGTTCTTGCAACCACTGAGGCATAAAGCCTGAAGTTTTAAAGGTCAGGCTGTTTGGCTCTGGAAGAGCTCAGAGGATATTGGGGTTGCTCCTGAAAAGGCAGGGCAAGGGTGCCTGGGTGGCTTAGTCAGGTGAGCATCCCACTCTTGATTTTGGCTCAGGTCATGATCCCAAGGTTGTGGGATCAAGCCCTTTGTCAGGCACCTGTGCTGAGCATAGAGCCTGCTTGGGATTCTCTCTCTCTCTCTCTCTCTCCCCCTCTCTCTCCCTCTCTCTCCCCCCTCTCCCCCCACCCCTCTCCCCTACTTGCTCTTTCTCTCTCTCTCTCTCTCAAATTAAAAAAAGAAAGAAAGAAAAAGAAAGAAAGAAAGAAAGAAAGAAAGAAAGAAAGAAAGAAAGAAAGAAAGAAAAGGCAGGGCAAACAGCCCGCAGACAGACATCATGGAGATTGCAATCTGAAGAGCACCTAGGGTACACAGCAGGGAGGTTATTCTCTCATCTTGAAGCGTGTCCCTGAGAGGCAAAGTTCATGGAGAGACCCTTTTGAGACCCCTCCCTGCCCTTCAACATAAACACAGAGCTACCTGAGGGAACAAATGCCGCACTGGCACTCGCAACTTCACTTGCTTACAGCAAGCCACACACCCATGTGCTCCAGTGGAACCACCCTTCCCAGTCAGGCTTGCCTCAGTCCCAGTGTGGCAGGACCCCTCCCCAAGAAGTCCAGCCCAAACTCCTGTCAAAACTACATCTTCCAACCAGGGAGTCTCAGTTCCAGTGGCGGTGATTACAGGTCTCATTTCACAAACTGATACATGAATTCAGTAAAGTTGCAGGATACAAAATCAGTGTACAGAAATCTATTGCATTTCTATACACCCATAATGAAGCAGCAGAAAGAGAAATTAAGAAAACAATCCCACTTATAATTGCATCAAATATAAGAAGATACCTAAGAGTAAACCTAAGTAAAGAGATCAAAGACCTATGCTCTGAAAACTGTGAAACACACATGAAAGAAACTGAAGATGACACAAAGAAATGGAAAGACATTCCATGCTCATGGATTAGAAGAACAAATATTGTTAAAATGTCTGTATGATCCAAAGTAATCTACACATTTAAGGCAATCCCTATCAAAATACCAACAGCATTTTTCAAAGAACTAGAACAAACAATCCTAAAATTTGTATGGAACCAGAAAAGACTCTGAATATCCAAAGCAATCTTGAGAAAGAAAAACAAAGCTGGAGACCTCACAGTTCTGGTTATATTATAGAGCTGTACTAATCAAAACAGTATGGTACTGGCACAAAAATATACACATAGTTCAGTGGAACAGAATAGAGTATCCAGAAACAAACCACGTTATATGGTCAATTTATCTTCAACAAAGCAGGAAAGGCTATCCAGTGCGGAAGAAAATAGTCTCTTCAACAAAACTGGACAGCCACATACAAAAGAATGAGACTGGACCACTTTCTTATACCATACAGAAATATAAATTTTTATAGCAGCATTATTTATAACTGCCAAAATATGGAAGCAATCCAAGTGTCCATATATTGATGAATAAAAGATATAGATAGATAATATTAAATTAACTATATATGTATACATATGCATATATTATTAAATTATAATATTAAATTAACTATGTATATATGTATATATGTATGGTGGAATATTATTAAGCCATAAAAAGAATAAAATCTTGCCATTTGCAAAGACATGGATAAAGCTAGAGAGTATAATACTAAGCAAAATAAGTCAGAGAAAGACAAATACCATATGATATCACTCACATGTGGAAGAAAGAAAACAAATGAGCAAAGTTAAAAAAGAGAGAAACCGAGAAACAGACATTTAACTATAGAGAACAAACTGATGGTTACCAGAGGGGAGATGGGTGGAGGGATGGGAGAAATAGGTGATGGGGATTAAGAAATGTACTTGTGGTGATAAGCACCAGGTGATTAAAAGAAATACTTTAAAAAAATTTTTTTTAATGTTTTTTATTTATTTTTGAGAGAGAGAGAGACAGTGTGAGCAGGGGAGGGTCAGAGAGAGAGGGAGACACAGACTCCGAAGCAGGCTGCAGGCTCTGAGCTGTCAGCACAGAGCCCAACGCGGGGCTCAAACCCACGAACCGCGAGATCATGACCTGAGCCGAAGTCGGATGCTCAACTGACTGAGCCACCCAGGTGCCCCAATAAATACTTTTCAAAAATAATTATGAATCCTCAAAAAAAAAAAGTTCATGTCAGTGGAATAGTAGCCAAAACATCATCCCTAGTTCTTGGAACTAGCCCAAGAATCAAGTCTCAGAAAATAGTCATGTGTGTTCTATGCAGTTTTATTATAATATTACTTGACTGGAAGATATGTTTAATTTTTATGGGAACCAAAATTGATTCTCTTGAAGGCCAAATGGGGTTGAAAGTGTAATAGGATATATGTTTAGTTTGAAAGAATATTTCAAAGAAAAAAATTAAGAGAACGTATAAGAAGTTAGTCATACTGATATTGAGAAATTTAATTTTTTACAGGATTTATATCTGTGCTAATGTGAGTAGCCAAGAGCTGTGGTATAAATTCAGGTGTATGCATTTACTGGTGTCGAAGTACTATTGACAAATCCATTTTACAAATAGGAACATAATGTTTACTGAGTATTCACTGTGTGCCAGGTGCCGTGCAAGGGCTATACGTAAATGAAGACCGAGCTGTTCTTATCATTAGATCATAGAGTGAGAAGGTAAACACAGAGGTCTTTACGTGGTAACACTAATAAACGGTAGGACTGAGATTTGAAAGTAGGCTGTTTCCAGAGCTCATGTGAAAACACTACATTGTTTTGCTTCTGTGTTTTTAAATCGTAGTTCTGAAAGTATTTGTCAGAATCGTAGTTCTGAAAGTCAGTATTTGGGCTGTTGTATAAATTACACAATTTCTCTTTTTCACTAACAAGGAACCTCTATAGAAAATATGTTCACTTCATATCCTAGTTAATAACAACTAATAAAAGTATGCTAGTTTATTTAAATAGCAGGTCATTTAGGATCCTTTCAGTTGCCAACAACAGAATACATATCAGAAAAGCACACATACAGTAAGAACATTTATTATATAATAGGAAGTCTGGAGGAAGGGCACTTCAAGGGATGGTTAATTTAGCTGCTCAATAACATTATGCCTGGTTCAGCTTGTGTGTGATTCCCTTGGCCTTTTTCAAAGGCCTGCCCATCCTATCATACCACAAGAGCCCCGAGAGTTCAAAGTCCCCATGTAGTTAAGAATGCTTAGAGTCAGGAAGTTCCCAGTCTTGGATCCCTTTACAAAAGCAAAGAAAATCTTCCCAGGAGCCCTCTGCCCATAGTAAACCTGTCTTCATTCTCACTGGTCAGAAATGCATCACATGTGCATGACTGAACCGAACATTTGGTAAGAGAATGAGACTCCTGGTGACTAGCTGAGATCCCGTATGCAAGGAGGAAGGCTGGTGGCAGGTTCCTGCATGAGTAGGTGTCCAAGAGTGTGTGTAGAGAGTTCATTTTCCTGGCATTTGATAGGACAGAGTAGTTACTTTTAGTGTCTTTATAAAGTTCTCTTACAGATTTTTTTTAAACATTTATTTATTATTGAGAAACAGAGAGAGAGAGAGCATGAGCATGGGAGGGGCAAAGAGAGGGGGAGACACAGAACCCGAAGCAGGCTCCAGGCTCTGAGCTGTCAGCACAGAGCCCGATGCGGGGCTCGAACCCACGAGCGGTGAGCTCATGACCTGAGCCGAAGTCAGACGTTCAACCGACTGAGCCACCCACGTGCCCCTCTCTTACAGATTTTTAACTTAAAATTTTTATATTCATATTTTAGGTTTAATATTAACAATTTACAACGTTTATTAGACATTTATTAAGGGTGTTTCAGAATAGATAACAGAATTCTGTACTTTGTTGTAAACTTTATAAAACCATATCTCTTATGCTCATTGCTCAGAATTTTGTAGATTTTTAGTAAACGAATAAACCTTTTATCCTCCCTAATTTTATTTTTAATTTTTTTAATGTTTATTTGTTCTTGAAAGAGAGGCAGAGGGGAGGGGCAAAGTGAGAGAGACACAGAATCTGAAGCAGGCCACAGGCTCCGAGCTGTCACACAAAGCCTGACACATTGCTCAAACTCACGAACTCTCACATCATGACCTGAGCCAGAGCCAGAGTCAGACACTTAACTGATTGAGCCACCCAGGTGCCCCCCTTACCTGACTAAATTTATAGTCAGATTCCACCAAAGAATATGATTCTATAGACAAAGCTGTACTATTAAATTTATTCCTGTATTTTTAAAAGTCTATTTGTAGAGAATTAAGTGAACTGTTGTATATTCTGAAATATAGTAACATTTAGGCACTGATGTGCATTCAGAGTATTGTGATATTTTGCTGGATGAAAGTGGTAGCAAAATGACATTAATGTTGTTTTTGAAGTGATTTGGGAGTACTGCATTTGCTCCAATGGAGTCAGGATTTTTAAACTTCTTTACATTGTTGGAAATATTCTCTAGAATTCCCATCTGGTAGTAGTCAACCATCCTCTTCTTCTCTTTTATGGGGGCTTCAGTTTTCCTCACCTGAAGGTAAAATTTTCATTTGTCATAGGATCTGAAGAAAGGATCCACTTTCTTTTAGGGATGATAATGTAATCACATGGGTTTGAATTAACTTATTCGGGTTTAAATCCTAGCTCTGTAAACTAGCTGTGTGATCTTGGACATAATACTTAACTTTCTAAACCTAATAGTTTCCCTATCAGGAAAATGAGAGTAATGATAGTACTTATATCAAATGTTATTGTGAGGATTAAATAACATAATTAGGGTAAAGCATTTGGTTTAGTGTTAAATTACTAATTACTGTGCTAAGTGTTTATTTTTATTAACTAAAATGTGTTATTTTTACTGTTATTATATAATAATTATATAATTACTAAAAACAGTATATTTGCTCTTCAACGCCATTTATACATTTATCTCATCTGTGACCTATTCTCATAAAACCACGAAATGGACAATGTTGTAAGTAAATTAAATTTTAGTATATATTATTAATGCTTGAATGAATCAGAGTACACCTGCTTTTTCTTTAATAGTCCAGAAGAAAAGATTAGACAATTAGAGAAGAAAGTAAATGAATTGGTAGAAGAAAGCTGTATTGCCAACAGTTGTGGAGACTTAAAATTGGTAAGTTCCTAAACTCCTAGGATTCAGGATGATGAAGTGTGTGTACATATATGTGTACTTTTATATATGCACAAATACAAGACATGTACAGGTTTCCCCCAACTATCCAAATGTAGAGCGAAACTTTTCCTAAGTTGAAATGGGATCAAAGAAACAGTTGCTATTAATTTACATTGAAAATTTTTGAGCATTCTCAGATCCAAAAACTAACCTCTCCTAGGCTTTCCTGACACCTTAGGACACATCTTGCCAACTGATGCGCAGAGTAAATCATAATCATAGTTTGCTTTTCGGGATTCTAACTCTGTGTTTTTTTGTTTTTTAAGTTAAATATTTTCTTTGTTTGCTCTGTTCTCATTACTTTGATTGTCATACTATATAAACGTAATTTCTGTGACTTAGTTATTAGATTAATGAATACCATTCGAAATAATTATTCAGTATAAAAGCTGTTTTTACTGCTCTTAGAACTGGTACTTTTTTATCCAGCTCTAAAATAAAATCTCATGGTGAGTTAATCTGTCTGTGGTTAGTCTGTAGGGGGAATTAACAAAAGGTTCTTGGCATTCTGAGCAGGATATAAAAGCCAAACTAACCATCTGTTGTAATATTGAGTAGCAGTTATTCTATTGCAGGAGATGGAAGTAAAATACCCAAAGATTCAGGATTGGGAGGGAAAAAGAAAGAAATAAGGTATTGTCAAATCTAAATTGTGGTGGAGGTATGGTGATAAAGAAACTTGATATGGGGCCAATATACTCTCCATTTTCTCTCTCTCATACTTCCTCTCCTTTGGGGCAAGGCAGAGGGGAAGACACATGACATTCCTATTACTGGGAGCTCCACTTTAAACAAATACTCTGGGTTCTTTTGTTTTCAAAGGGGAGTTAATTGTAAGAGGACCGCAGGGCCTCCTGGGAATCCAGGTTTCCTGCAGATACCTCCCAAATGCATAAAATGCTCATGATGAATGCTAAAAGGGATTGACAAAGTAAAAACTTGATTTCAGGCCTTAGAAAAGGCAAAAGATGCAGGAAGAAAAGAGAGAGTCTTGGTGAGACAACGAGAACAAGTTACAACTCCAGAAAATATCAATTTGGATTTAACTTACTCAGTAAGTGTGAAATACCTATTGAGTGAAATTATTTTGGCTAGGATTTGTTGATTCCAAAAGTCTTTTTCCTTTTCTCTTTGTTTTTTTTTCTTTTCTATGTTGTGTTTTAAATCTTACTGGACCTCAGATGCCCAGAATTAGATTAATAATAATCTTTATAAAGTTCATGAGGCACTCTTTGGTTTGTGCAAATATCTTTCTTAAATTTATTTAGTTAATTAATTGTTTTTAGTAACTTAGTACCCACAGACTCACCACCCAGTGATTCTATTTCTGGATGATCGCTAATATTTATGCTTTGTTTTTAGTGTGGTTACTTTAATGAGATTTTAATGTGGACTTTTGGTCTATGATTCTTAAGAACTTCCAACTAGACAAATAATGCAATATTCTGTGAGGGTAGTGAAAAATAAACAAAAACTAAATTCTTACCAGATTTTTTTAATTCTTAAAAGACTTCCTTGATGGTTATACCACTGTTTTAAAAGGGAGTATTTTTAGTGGGAAAAAATGTTCATCTGCCAAACATATGGAAAAAAAGACATTTGAAACTTTGAATAGGAATTTTTAGATATTTGTTCTTAATAGCTAATATTTTTAGATTCTATGAAATCTTTAGGGCATAATTTCTAATGATTTTTATTTACCTGTGGGAAAATAATTTTATATAACTTAGTGATTTAAATTATAACTCTTCATATAGAGAAATGCTTTTTACAGTTTTGCATATAAAATGCACAAACGAAGGTTTAAGATATTTCCACATAATGTTTAATTTTTATTTACTAAGAAAATTTGGCTCACTGCCTTGCTTACTCCTTTTATTATCAGCAGCTTTAACAACACATGTTTATTCTTTGTACATCTTCCTGAGATTAATGGTTGACAAATACTACCTAAATTAGAAAGAATACTTAAAAAAACTAAGGTGCAGTTTGGAGGACAGCTAAGCTTATCTTAATGTTCTCGTTCATTTGGAATGCAAGATATTTCTCTGTATGCTTTACTTCCTCATTAGTGGAGTATCTTGATATAGGCATCTAGCTTTGCTAGGTATAGAGTGTTAATCTCTGAAAAGATTATAGGCAAAAGGGGCCTAAAATGGTCATTGTTTTTCTTTTCACATTGTTTTTTCCTTAGGTTCTTTTCAACTTGGCCAGTCAATATTCAGCTAATGAAATGTATGCTGAGGCACTAAATACATATCAAGTTATAGTGAAAAATAAGATGTTTAGCAATGCAGGTGGGTATAAATAGTTTTCCCAATAAGTATAGTTCTTTTTCTTTTAAGTTTGTTTGTTTAAGTATCTCTACACCCAACATGGGGCTCAAACTCACAACCTTGAGATCAGGAATCAATGTTGCACTGACTGAGCCAGTCAGGCGCCCCAAGTATGACTTTTTTGTAGTGTTAATTTACATTTCCCCACTTTATGTTTCCTTATATAATCTATGCTCTAAACAAATTTGTGTTTATAAAGAAGTGTCCTACTTAAAGATACTACTTATATGAAAAGCTACATAAATACAAATGAAAAAATACAGTTGGTATGAGATAGATTGCCTAATAGTAAACAAAAAATATATTCTGTCATCACAAGTAGCATGAGCCAGGGCAATCCCATCAAACATGCTTTCACTTTTAAATTTATCCCCAAGAGACTATAGTTTAATAGCATATATGTATAAAATTTTTGGTAGTAGTATTCAAGTTTATCAGAATATCATTTTCTTTAATATATTGAAATGTGTGTGGCATTATTGAATTTAATTTTAAAATCCCATTTTTTACAAAATAACACAATTCCAGTTTTACAATGTAAATCACTTGTTCTCTAGCCATATTTTCAGGGCTCCATCTGTCTTAAGTTCCGTTTCCTCACAGAAGATTGGTGTGTAGGTATACGAAAATAGTATAACTATTTTAAAGTGAGAATTTTAGGTAGTATCTGAAGCTTCATAACTTGAGAAAAACTTCAAACATGAATTAAGGTCATCTAAAATAGAGAAAAAAATGAAGATAATAGAATATTATATATTCATTATTTTTTTAATTAGGAAGATTGAAAGTGAATATGGGAAATATTTATTTAAAGCAAAGAAATTATTCCAAAGCCATTAAATTCTACCGAATGGCACTAGATCAAATTCCAAGCGTCCATAAAGAAATGAGGTAAGTTTACATAATGATGACTTGGTGAAATTTAAGTGTTGTTTTCAGAAACAAGATAACTCTAATGACCTATTGTCGGTGGGTTGAATATTTTGAGGTGTTGTATCTGTAGTATTTTGGTCTATTCCCCTTCTGACTACTTGCACACATTTATGTAATGACAGGTTAAAGATTAAAGACATAATATGTAATCAATTGAAATAAAACTAAGCTAATTGGCCTATATAGGGGGTAACCTAGCAGGCCGTTAGCAGCAAATAAGTCACTGAACACAAAATCAAAACAGTGCTTTAGAACATAATAAACTTTAGAATGTCTTAATTTCTAAAAGGCTAGAAATTAAAACCACCATATATTCTTGCTGTAGATTGCGAATGAAATAACAAAAGGAAGGGACTGCATTTGAATCTTAGAAGAGGGGAAAGGAGGAGGAAGCTGGGATATATTCTATTCCTACCATATTTCAAGAGCAGAAACAGTAAATTACCTTAGGGTCTGGTAATCACCTTAAGAACATAGAAGGTTTCCAGGATATTTACTGGTCACAGTTGTCCCTAGGCTTAGAATAGTTCCTCTGTGAAAGTTAATTTATTTGTAAATGCCACCTTTAATGATTATTTGTTTTGAATAATGCATCATTATCATTGGGAAATATCTAGATTCTAGGACAAGGCCCTTAGGCAGTTTTAACACAGGTTAAAAGTCTTACAAAGACTTGAGCCCAAGACTTCGAGCATTGTAGGATAGCTTATGTCAAGTGCTTAATTGTCAATAATCAAGAGGTGTTATAGTAACTAAGTTAAGGGACTGATTGTTAAGAACAAGAACTGTGGAGAAAGGTGTACTTGTGACAGGTTACTTAAGTGATAAAGAGAGAAAGGGCAGTATTCCAGACAAAGGGAAAATCGAAAAGAGTCAAGGAAATAGCAGTATTCATCATCTGATCAGAATAAATGAATTTAGTTGAAATAGAGAGATTATGTTGAGGAGCGCTTAGAAATAAGATGGAATTACATCCATTCTAATGGGTATAACTTCAAAAGACTGACAATAACAAGTATTGAAGAGGATGTAGAGAAATTGGAAACCGCATGCACTGGGGGTATAAAATGGTACAGCCAGTTTGGAAAATAAGTATGGAATTTCTTAAAGAGTTAAACACAGGGACGCCTGGGTGGCTCAGTTGATTAAGCCTCTGACTTCGGCTCAGATCATGATCTCACGTTTGTGGGTTCAAGCCCCGTGTCAGGCTCTGTGCTGACAGCTCAGAGCCTGGAGCCTGCTTTGGATTCTGTGTCTCTCTCTCTGCCTCTCCTGCTCTCATGCTCTGTCTCTCCCTGTCTCAAAAATAAATAAAACATTTAAAAAAAAAAGAGTTAAACACAAATTTACCAGTGGACCAGTAATTCCACTCCCAGGTATATATCCAAGAGAAACGAAAACATGCTGTTACAAAGGATTGTATGTGAATGTTCACAGCATTATTCATAATAGCCCCAAAGTGGAAACAATCAAATGTCTGTCAAGTAGGCAATGGATATCTAAAATGTGGTGTATCCATATTATGGAATACTATTTGGAAATATAAAAGGAATGGAGTACTGATAGATGCTACAATATGGAGGAACCTTCAAAAGATTATGCTCATTGAAAGAAGCCAGATATAAAATACTATATATTATATGACCCCATTTATATACAATGTCTAGAAAAGGCAAATCCAGAGAGACAAAAAGTAGGTTAATGATTGCCTAGGGCAGGAAGTGAGAATGGGCAGTAGCCGATAATGGGCACAGATTCTCTTTTTAGGGTAATTGAGATGACTTAAAATATTCACAGCTGTGTAGCTATAGCAGCAGTCACTGAATTGTATACTTAAAACAAGTGAACTTATGATATGTAGGTTAAACCTCAGTAAAGCTTTAACAAAACAAAACAAAAGTGGGAAAGAAAAGGATACTGTCTGTGGAGTGTCTTGACTGCTGTACTAAAATTAGACTTTTATTTTTTTATTATTTTTTAATGTTTTTTTAAAATTTATTTTTGAGAGAGAGAGAGAGAGACAGTGTGAGCAGGAGAGGGTCAGAGAGAGAGAAGGAGACACAGAATCCGAAGACAGGCTCCAGGCTCTGAGCTGGCTGTCAGCACAGAGCCCGACGTTGGTCTCAAACCCACGAACCGTGAGATCTTGACCTGAGCCAAAGCCAGACGCTCAACCGACTGAGCCACCCAGACGCCCCAAGACATTAGACTTTTAAACTCATCCATGTTTCTTTTTCTTTAGGATTAAAATCATGCAGAACATTGGTGTTACGTTTATTAAAACCGGTCAATATTCAGATGCTATTAATTCATTTGAGCACATAATGAGTATGGCACCAAATCTGAAGGCAGGCTTCAACCTAATTCTTAGTTACTTTGCTCTTGGAGATCGAGACAAAATGAAGAAGGCATTCCAAAAATTGATTGCTGTTCCGTTGGAAGTTGATGAAGATGATAAATATATTTCACCAAATGTAAGTAGGAAGACAACTGCTGTTAGTTGTCCGGGCTTTTCTGTTTCCAGGAATGAAAAAGTTAGATGGATGACTTTCTAAGTTTCTCCTAGCCCTATGTTAATGTGTTTTAATTAATTAAATTTAATTAATGTGCTTTTACAGTTTCGTTTGTTATTTAAATTAGGTTGAGAATGGCACTCTGTTGAAATAGGGCTAGAGATTATGGTTAAAACAGACTGACTTTACAATTTTATTGAAAAAAGAGAAAATCTTACAAAATTATGATTACATGTCATCCTTTAATATCTTGACCAAGGAACCCCTAAATCCTTGTTTTTTTACTATTGTTTTCAGTCATTTATGAACAGAGGAAGCTCACACTATGTGTACTAAATATATCAAAAATGGAAAGAAGTAGTTCCTTATCCTTATGCATAGAGTAGAGCATAATACAAAAATCATATTTTCAAAGACCTGAGGAAATGTTATATAATGGTAAATGAAAAACCAAGTGAAAAAAAAAAAGATATACACACACACCCATACATGAACACAAACTGAAAAGAAATACACCAAAATAGAAATAGTAGTTTCCAGGGAGTGAGATGATCTTTCTTAATGTTTTTAAAATATTTTCCAGATTTTTACATATAAATTATTGGTATGCTGGCATATTATTTTATATTAAGCCAAACAATATGAACTTGCCTGTATTTATAGATAAAAAATGATGGAATAATGCCAATTTCATAAATTGAATGAACAGATTTTATGAATAGATTGTAAGGATATTACCTCATAGTGCTTGGCTCCACCACTCCGTACTTACACTTCTTATAGGACTAATTATAACCTACCCTCTAGGGTTGTGAGGATTAAATGAGGTAATGCAAGTGAAATGCTTATAACAGTACCTGGAACATACTGTTCCATAGTACGTTCTATGTAAATATTGATTATATATATTGTTTTCATATTGAGAAAACATATGTTGTGAGAAAATCTATTTTTAATAGAGAGTAGAGATATGGATTACTAAGTAATTTGATGATCATTAAAGCATTTATATTTGAGTTTAGAATTTATAATATCACACAGCTTCTGTGTACTTGGTTCTATTCTATCCAGCCTGACCTTTTATCACCTGCTCTGAATCTTTTAGTTCAAAGAGAATGTGATAGGTAATCAGGAATAAGAAGAAAAGTTCTACTTTACTTAAGGGAAAAGAGTTTAGAAAGATTAATGTAATCTACTAACTAACTTAGTGGTGCGGTTGATTAGAAATCCAAGTTCTTAGTATTTACTTCTGAATTAATCACTTTTTTCCCAATTTTGTTTTCCCAGGATGATCCACATACTAACTTAGTAATTGAAGCTATAAAAAATGATCATCTAAGGCAAATGGAACGTGAACGGTAATATTTTGCACACTTTAGTAACATGAGTTTAATTTTTATGAGTTGAATATACATTCTGATTTTTCTCTCGAAACTTATTATATTCAGTCTATTTCTTAAATAGTGCTATTTTCACCGTTTCTGTACATTACTAGATTCTCTTTATATTATGTTGATTTAAAAAATTATATCTTTGTGTATTTTTGTCCAGCTTCCCAGTTAAATTTCAACTCCCAATGACAAAATTGTACTTATTTCTTCTTTCCTCCAGTATGGTACCTAGATTCTGCCAACACTGGTTTGAAAGTTCTAATATTTATTGAACATGCAAAGGCATATTAGAAGTATATCACACAATAGAGAGCCTTTAATTTTTTAAATTGTGGTAAAATGCATACAACATAACATTTGCCATCCTAATTATGGTGCATAAGAAAGACTTCATGGTTTGGTGGTGTTACACGCACGCGTTCATGTTCTATAATCAGTCTTCAGAAGTCGTGTGTGTGACTTCACAGTTTAGTGGTGTTACACGCGTCCACATTCTATAACCAGTCTTCCGAAGTCGTGTGTGTAGGGGTCGGGTCATATTCTAATTCTGTTTATTTTTTTAAATTAATTTATTTATAATTCCAGTGTAATTAACGTTATATTAGTTTCAGGTGTACAATATAGCAAGTCAACAATCCTGTACATTCCTCAGTGCTCCTCATAAGTGTACTCTTAATCTCCTTCACCTATTTCACCCCAGAACTCTTTGTATCCTCATAAACTACATCTCTGTCCATTTAACAACAATTCTCCAAGTCCTGCCCCCAGCACTGAACACCCACCATTCTACTTTCCGTCACTATGAATTTGCTTTATTTTCCTCATATAAATGGAATTACAGTATTTCTTTGTGACTGGCTTATTATATTTATTATAATGTCCACAAGATCCTTCCATGTTGTAGCATGTGATAGAATTTTCTTCTTTTTTAAGGCTGAATAATATTTCATTATATGTATAGAAGGCCCTTAATTTTTAGAAATTGGTTTAACTTTAAAAATTAGTTTAGGGGCACCTGGGTGGCTCAGTTGGTTAAGTGTCTGACTCCTGATTTTGGCTATGGTCACAATCTCACAGTTTGTGAGATTGAGCCCCACATCAGGCTCTGCACTGACAGTACAGCTGCATGTAAGTGTTTGTCTCCCTCTCTGCCCCTCCCCCACTGATGCATGTATTCTCTCTCTGTCTCTGTCTCTGTCTCTCTCTCTCTCTCTCAAATAAACTTAAAAAAATTAGTTTAACATTAAAAATAACTGACTTCTTCTGCCAAGATGAGTAGACATAGTTTTTCCTGTTCTTCCCCCTAAGTACAAATGAAAACCTTGGAAATTCTGTATAAGACAAATATAAAAAGAAAGGTGGAGAGAAGAGGGCAGATCAGCAAAGGACCTCAGGACCTGAGGAACAACATGGCAGTGAATCCCCTCATCTTTCCCAGACTTGGATCTGAAGAAACTGGCAGTCAGAAAACATCAGTGGGTGTATTTTAAAAAACAAACGAAAAGCCCCATGAAAAGCCTGCTTTTCTCACCAGAGGACAAGGAAAGGAATAAGACTCTCAGACTGAAAACTTTCAGACAAATATTGCACACACAAACTACAGCCCCACTCCCATGGCCTGCCAGCAAAAGTCAAGTGGGAGCCTAGCTTTCCATCCTGATAAGGATGTAAGGAGACACTCCGTATCCCAAAAGACCAGGTAGGGAGCCAGGACTTGAATCTCCACAGACCCTTAATGAGACCCACCAGTCTTTGGTTTCAGCAGATAGGACATGGGGAGCCTGAATTTCCACTCCATCCAGCAGTAATGAAGCACTCCTTCCCCTCTCTCCTGGTATCAGAGAAAAAGGTGGAGAATCAAAACTTTAATCATCACTTATTGGTAACAAGGCCACCCCACTGTGGTGTCAATAGGGACCATGGTAGAAGCAGGAACTCCTACCCCATCCAGTGGAAACAAGGACTTCTTCCCACCTTAAGTATCAAAAAAGGCCATGTGGGGAAACCTGGACATCTATTATGTGGGCATTATTATTACTAGTGAGGTGGTGTCTCTCTTCCCCTGCTAGAGCAGTGTCATGAAAGCCAGCTAAAACAGATTTAAATAAAAATTCAGAGTATTATAATGTAGAAATGCCCAAGTTTTTAAAAATGTTTATTTTTGAGAGAGACAGTGTGAGTAGGGGAGGGCAGAGAGAGACAGAGGATCTGAAGCAGGCTCTGTACTAACAGCAGAGAGCCTGATGTGGGGCTTGAACTTACTACAAGATTGTAACTTGAGCGAAAGTTGGACTCTTAACCAACTGAACCACCCACGTGCTCCATGAAATGTCCAAGTTTTGATCAAGAATCACTCATCATAAGGAAGTAAGATGACTTCAAACCAAATGAATGAAAAATCTAATCAATAGATGCCAATATTGTTAGCACAAAGATGTCAGAATTATCTGGTAAAGCAACCGTGATAAAAATGCTTCAGTAAGCAATTATGAACATGCTTAAAGCAAATTTAAAAGTAGAAACCCTCAGAAAAGAAGAGTCTCAGCAAATATAAAGAAGCATCAAGTGGAAAATTCTAAACTGAAAAATGCAGTAATTGAAATAAAAAGCCTAGTGGATGGGCTCCACAGGAGAATAAAGGGGGAAATGGAAAGACTCAGTGAACTGGAAGATGAAAAATGGAAATTACCCAATCTGAACAAAGAGAAAATACACTAAAAACCAGAAATGAAGAGAGCCATTATCTTATCTGTGTCTTGGACAGAGAGGAGAAACATTGGGTTAAAGGAATAATGGTTGATAAATTCCCCAAATTTGATGAGACAAATAAATACATAGTACAAAAAAAATGAATACCAAAAAGAGTAAACCCAAGGAAATCCATGTGAGGATACATCATGATTAAACTTCTGAAAATTAAAGCTAAAAAGGCTCGAAAGGAGACAAAGAAAAACAACACCTAAGGGAAAGCAATTAGAATGATAGTGGAAAAGCCTTAAATTAATAACCTAAGCTCTCAGATTAATAAACTAGAAAAAGAAAAGCAAAATCAGCCAAGGGAAGAAATAATAATGAACAGAAATCACTGACATTGAAGAAAAAGAAACATTGATGAAACACAGAGCTGATTCTTTGAATAGGTCAAAATTGAGAAACAGCAAAACTGACAAAAAATGGAGAAGACACAAATTACCGATATCAGGAACAAAACAGGAGCTATCTCTACAGACTTAGCAGACATCAAAAAGATAATAAGGGAATACTACAAGCAGCCCTACACCAATAAAGTTGACAACTTGGACAGAATGGACCATTTGCTGGAAAAACACAAATGACCACAACTCACCTAATGTGAAATAGATTATTTAAATAGCCCTGTAAATATTAAAGAAATTTAATTTATAATTTTGAAACTCTCCCAAAAGAGATCTCCAGGCCCATATGGTTTTACTGGAGAATCCTGCAGGTATTTAAAAAAGAATTAATGTCAATTCTTTACAACTTCTTCCAGAAGATAGTTCATTTTATAGGGCCAGTATTCCCCTGATACCAAAATAAGACAAAGACAAAAAAAAAAAAGAAAAGAAAAGGAAACAACAGATCAATGTCTTATGAATATAGATGGAAAAATTCTAAAGAAAATAATAGCAAACCAAAAATACAAACAAAATATAAAAGGAATTGTATACCATGACCAATTGAGATTTATCCTGGGCATGTAAAATTGGTTTACTGTCTAAAAATCAGTGAGCATAATAAAGGATATCAATAGAATACAGAACAAAACCACATCATCATCTCAGTTTAAACCAAAGAGAAAGATCAAGTGGGATTTATTCCTGGGCTTCAGGGCTGTTTCAATATTTGCAAATCAGTCAACGTAATATACCACATTAATAAAGGATAAGAACCATATGATCCTCTTAGTAGATGCAGAAAAAGCATTTGACACAATACAGCGTCCATTCTTGATAAAAAAAACCCTCAAGAAAGTAGGGATAGAAGGAATATATCTCAACACCTTAAAGCCCATATATGAAAGACCCACAGATAATATCATCCTCAGTGGGGAAAAACTGATAGCTTTCCCCCTAAGGTCAGGAGTACAACAGGGATGTTCACTCTCACCACTGTTGTTCAATGTAGTACTGGAAGTCCTAGCCTTAGCAATCAGAGAACAGAAACAAAAGACATACAAATCAGCAAGAAAGAAGCCAAACTTTCACTCTTGGCAGATGACATGATACTCTATGTGGAAAACCCAAGACTCCCACCAAAAAAACTGCTAGAACTGAAACATGAAGTTAGCAAAAGTCACAGGATATAAAATCAATGTACAGAAATTGGTTGCATTTCTATACACCAATAATGAAGCAGCAGAAAGAGAAACCAAGGAATCGATCCCATTTACAATTGCATCAAAAACTATAAAATACCTAAGAATAAACATAGCCAGAGGTAAAATATCTATACACTGAAAACTATAGAAAGCTTGTATAAGAAATTGAAGACACAAAGAAATGGAGAAACATTCCATGTTTATGGATTGGAAGAACAAATATTATTGAATTGTCTATACTACCCAAAGCAATCTATACATTCAGTGCAATCCCTATCACAATAACACGAGCATTCTTCACAGAGCTAGAACAAACAATTCTAAAATTTGTATGGAACCAGAAAAGACCTCAAATAGCCAAAGTTATGTTGAAAAAGAAAACCAAAGCTGGAGGCATCACAATTCTGGACTTCAAATTGTATTACAAACCTGTAATCATCAAGATGGTATGGTACTGGCACAAAAACAGATGCATAGATCAGTGGAACAGAATAGAGAACCCAGAAATGGACCACACATGTATGGCCAACTAATATTTGACAGAGCAGGAAAGAATATCCAGTGGAGTCTCTTCAGCAAATGGTGTTGGGAAAACTGGACAGAGACCTGCAGAAGAATGGATCTGGACCACTTTCTTACACCATAGACAAAAATAAATGTAAAATGGGTGAAAGACCTAAATGTGAGACAGGAAACCATCAAAATCCTGAAGAAGAAAACAAGGCAACAACCTCTTTGACTTTGGCTGCAGCAACTTCTACTAGACGTGTCTCTGGAGGCAAGGGAAACAAAAGCAAAAATGAACTACTGGGACCTCATCAAGATAAAAGGCTTCTGGAGGCACCGGGGTGGCTCAGTCCGTTAGACATCCTACTCTTGGTTTCTGCTCAGGTCATGATCTCACAATTGTGAGATCAAGCCCTACATCGGGCTCTGTGCTGACAGTGCCGAGCCTGCATGGGATTCTTTCTCTGTCTTTCTCTGTTCCTCCTCCACATGTGTACATACACACTCTCTAAATAAATATTTAAAAAGTTTTAAAAGCTTCTGCACAGTGAAGGAAACCATCAACAAAACTAAAAGGTAACTGACAGAATGGGAGAAGATATTAGCAAATGACATACCAGATAAAGGGTTAGTATCAAAAATCTATAAAGAACTTATCAAACTTAACACCTGAAAAACAATCCAGTGAAGAAATGGACCAAAGACATGAATGAACACTTTTCCAAAAAAGACATCCACATGGCTAACAGACGTGAAAAGATGTTCAATATCACTCAACATCAGGGAAGCACAAATCAAAACCACAATGAGATACCACCTCACACCTGTGAGAATGGCTAAAATTTAACTCAGGAAACAACAGATGTTGACAAGGATGCAGAGAAAGGGGAACACTTCTGCACTGCTGGTGGGAATGCAAATTGGTGCAGCCACTCTGGAAAATAGTATGAAGGTTCCTCAAAAAATGAAAAGTAGAACTACCCCTTAGGGTTGCAATTGCACTAGGAGGCGTTTATCCAAGGATACAAAAATGCTGATTTGAAGGGGCACCTGTACCCCAGTATTTATAGCAGTGCTGTCAACAATTAGCCAAATTGATTAACTGATGAATGGATAAAGAAGATAAAAAAGAATGAAATCTTGCCATTTGCAACAATGTGGATGGAACTAGAGTGTATTATGCTAAGTGAAATAAGTCAGAGAAAGACAAATATCATGATTTCATTCATGTGGAATTCAGGAAACAAAACAGGTGAACATAGGTGAAGGGAAGGAAAAACAAGATAAAAATGAAGGAGTGCCTGGGTGGCTCAATCGGTTGAGCATCTGACTCTTCATTTCTGCTCAGGTTATGATCTCATGGCTTGTAAGTTCAAGCCCTGCTTTCAATTCTGTCCCTCCCCCGCTTGTGCATGTGCGCACTCTCTCTCTCTCAGAAATAAACTTAAAAAAAAAAAGTCTCTTTAGAGACTCTTAAAAACAAACCGAGGGTTGCTGGAGGGGAGGTGGGGGGCATGGGCTAAATGGGTGTTGGGCATTGGGCATTAAGGAGGACGCTGTTGGGATGAGCACTGGGTGTTGTATGTAAGTGATGAATCACTAAATTCTACTTCTGAAACCAATACTACACGGTATGTTAACTAACTTGAATTTAAGTAAATTAATTAAAAAAAACTTTTTGACAAAATCCAGTATGCTTTCATGTGAAACAAACAAAAAAAACGTCAACAGGCTAGAAGTAGAAAGGAAGTTCCTCAATCTGATAAAGGACATATATGGAAAACCCACCATTTGACATAATAGTTAATGGTGAAAGACTGAATGCTTTCCCCCTTAGATCAGGAACAAGATAAGTATATTCACTCTTACCAATTCTATTCAACATTGCACTGGGGGTTCTAACTATGGAAATTAGGCAAGAGAAAGAAGTAAGAGACATCCATATTAGAAAGAAAAGTAAAACTATCTCAGTTTAGAGATCACATGATTTTATATATGGAATATCCTACATAAAATTTTAGAATCCACTAAAAAACAATTACAACTAATAAGTTTAGCAAGCTTGCAGAGTAAGATATCAAAATGTAAGAATCAATACTATAGAAATGTACTATATACTACCAGTGAACTATCTAAAATTAAACTCATAATTACAGTAGCATAAAAAATAATTAGGAATAAGTTTAACAGATGAAATATAAAATTTACACTCTGAAATGTATAAGGAATTATGGAAGGATATGCTAGGTCAATGGGAAGACATCATATTTTTGTGGATAGGCACTTAATGTTATGATGGCAGTCCTCCCCAAATTATTTTATAGATGCAATGTAATCCATATCAAAATCCGAGCATTGGTTTATAGAAAGTGACAAGTTGATCCTAAAATTCATATGGAAATGTATGGAATCTAAAATAGCCAAAACGGGTTGAAAAATGAAGAGCAAAATTGGAGGGCTTATAATACAAAGCTACCCCAACCAAGTGTGGTAGTACTTTTATGCTAGTTAGCATAAAGATAGACATAGAAATCAGGATAGAATTGAGAGTCCAGAAATAAACTCTTGTATTTATAATTAACAAAAGTGCCAGGACAATTCGATGGGGGAAAAGATAGTCTTTTCAACAAATGATGCTGGGACAATTGGATATCCTCATGGGAAAGAATGAAGTTGTGCCTCTCTCACACCGTATACAAAAATACTTCAAAATGGATTATAGACCTAATTATAAGAGCTAGAACTATTAGGAAAAAACAAATATTATTGACCTTGTGTTAGGTAGTGACTTCTTAGATGCACTGAAAGCCCACTAAAAGGAAAAAAAATAGGTATATGGGACTTAATCACAATTAAAAACTTGTTCTTCAATGGACACCATCAAGAAAGTGAAAGACAAACCACTGAATGGGAGAAAGTATTTGCAAACCATGTATCCAAGAAGGGACTTATTTCTCCAAAAAGAACTCTTCCAACTCAATAACCAAAAGGCCAATAACCTAATTAAAAGCATACAAAAGATTTGAATAGATATTTCTTCAAAATAGGTATGCGAATGCCCAATAAGCACATGAAAAAATGCTTTAACTTCTATACTTAGGAAAATGCAGTTCAAAACCTTAATGAGGCACCACTTCATATCCACTTGGATGACTGTAATCAAAAGACAGAAATAGCAAATGTTGGTGAGGATGTGGAGAAACTGAAATCTTACATGCGGTGGCAGGAATGTAAATGGTACAGCCACTTTGGAAAACAGTTTGGAAGTTCCTCCAAAGGTTCTTCAACAAAAGTTCCTCATACTTAACCCAGCAGTTTCTCTTCTTAGGTGAAATTAGAGCATACATTCACACAATAACTTCTACACAAGTGTTCATAGAAGCAGCATTTATAATATCCAAAAAGTAGAAACAACCCAATGTCCGCAACTGTTAAACGGATAAATAATATATAGTCTGTCCATATAATGGAACATTATTTAGCCAATGAGAAAAGAAATGAGGGATCAATACATGATACAATACGCACGAACCCTGAAAGCATGATAAAGAAGCCAGTCACAAAAGACTGTATATTTTATGACTCCATTTACATGAAAGCTATAGATTAGACAAATCTATGGAGACATGGAATTCAGTTTTACTGTTTACCATACACGCTATTCTTCAGTGGTCATTTTTACCCTCTCTTTTCATGTCCACAGACAGTGCAGGTTATGTTACTTCAGCTGCAGAGCTTTGTGTTTCTCCAGTGTTTCTTCTTCATTTGTCAGCATGCATTGAAAAAAAAAAGAGTTAAACTTGTAGTCCAGAAGGCAGTTGTGCCTTGCTAATCCCATTTCCGAACTATGCTTGTCAACCTGACTTATGGACAGATTTCTAGTGTAGCTGTCTTCCATTTAGTAGACTTTGATGGTACGTTAGCTTTGATAGACAATGTTTATACTTTAAAAAATCCAAACTTTCTATACTGTGTTTCTAAATCATACTTTTTTGTTTGTTTGATATAGGAAAGCTATGGCAGAAAAATACATCATGACAGCTGCAAAACTCATTGCTCCTGTAATTGAAACATCTTTTGCTGTAGGTTATGATTGGTAAGAGAGAAATTCAGTATAACTGGATGGATATGTTGTTTTTATAATATATACTTTTATTTTAAAATTTTACTAGAAAGGTGATAAATTATGTATGTTGATTTCTACGTATCAGGCCAATGAAATTATATGATAGAATCAATATAGGGCATTCTAAAAGTAAAAGTTTTTCTTATTGCTCATGTCATTTCTTAAGTACTAAAGCAAGTGTGCTACCATTTGATATGAGGATACATAATTACTTCCACTGTATGAATTCCAACCCATACCCTCTTTCATTTTAGTGTATCTTTTCTCATTTTCTCCCTTTTCTACCTTAAGTTTGTCAGTAGTACTAAAACTTTCTATCTTGAGAAATAGCTCTCACATGTAAAGGGGCTCTTGTCTCCTGATGTAATATATTTTGTAAATAGAAGCGAAGAGTTTTATTAGAGTTGGAAACGTCTTAGATCATTTGTTGAATGAGTAGTGAATTTGTTTCTTACTTCCACCCAGTACAAGAATCCCCTTTGTAGCATCCCATATAGGTGGCCTTTTAATCTCCGCTTGGAGTCGTCTGGTATTCACCTCATTGGTTTCATTTCTGAACATCATTAAGGGGTAGAAAGATCTTTGTATTGAACCCAAAGTTGCCCCTCATGGAACTGTTTCTGTGATCTTTCAAGCAATCATAGACTCAGTTTGTGACCTCTTCTATATTGTGCCTTAGAGAATTTTAAAAATTCAAGATACATGTGCATAGTTACAGAGTCAAGTACAGAAGAGTTACTGTCTTAGCTTGCTTGCTTGCTTTCTGTTTTTTTTTCAATTGAGATATAATTTACATATAACATTATATCAGTTTCAGGTATATAACATAATGACTTGATATTTGTATGTATTACAAAATTATCACAATAAGTCTGGTTAACATTTGTCACTGTACATGGTTACAATTTTTTTTCTTATGAAGAGAACTTTTGAGATCTATCTTAGCAACTTTCAAACATGCAATACTGTATTATTAACCATGATCACTATGCTATATATTACATGCCATGCCTTATTTATTTTATAACTAGAAACTTGTACCTTTTGAGCCCCTTCATCCATTTCACCCTCTTCCTACTTCTACCCTGGCAACCACCAATCTGTTCTCTGTATCGATGAGCTTGGGTTTTGTTTTTTTCTGGTTTTCTAATTACTTTTCATATTTCTTCCTGTTAGACATAACATGCTTTCTTTATCATATTTTTATAATCTTTTACCCATTCTGTTTATTACTTGGAGTCCATTTTAGTCCTTGGAATACATTGTCTTCCTGGTTTAATTTGTACTGGAGGCTTCACAGTTGATCCATGATGTTTTGTTTTTATTGGGTATTTCCAGCTGCCTGGCTCTCTTTTTTGAATTTTTCCCCTCTGTTGCAGACTCAGGTTTTTCTCCCTTATAGAATCTCTCTCTCTCTCTGCTCTGTATGATGGTTACTGTCTTGGCCTGGTGTTAAATGTCATCTTGGGGATTACTGTCATTTCCCTTTTGGTTTGGATCCTCTTTCTTGTTTAACACTTTATTACTTTTTCCTTGATTTCATCTTTAATTAACCCCTTTAAATCTTTCTGTGCATGTCTATAAATGTGTAATTCTGTTATCATTCTTGATTAATCATTTATTTGATTAGGTAAATAATTTTAAATTCTAAGTTGTAACTTTCTGTTAGAAGTTTAAAAGCTTTTCTTCATTATTAGCTAGCATTGTTGCTGATTAGAATCATCTAATACTACCTCATCTTTATCATTTTTAGGTGACCTATGTTTTCTTTCCTCTGTAATTGTGTTATTTCTGAAATTTCATAATGGTATGTTGGTCTCTTTTGGGTCTTCCTTGTAACCACTCAACAGACCCCTCAGTTTTTGTCCGTTGTTTCCTTTCAGTTTGGGGAAACAGTATTGAATTATTTCCTTGATAGTTTACTTCCTTCCTCTCAAATCACAAGTTTCTGTCAGTTGGGTTTTGGACTTTCTTGTCACTTCTTCTCCTGTTTCATCTCTAGCTTTGCTTTCTATGTGGGAGACTTTCTTCTCATCCAATCCTTCCATTTAATTATTTTGCTTGTACATTTTTGTTTTGTATTTCCAAGAGCACTTTTGTTGTCTCTGGTTGTTCCTTTATCGTTGTCGAGGGTAAGGGGAGTCTGTGGGCTCTGCTGCGCACAGGGATGGAGTTCCACGATTCCTTAAGAGCCCTGCAGTCACCCAATCCAGCCACCTTCTCAGCTCCGCCCCTCACTTGCCATCCCTGACCCGCTCCCCACCCCCCACCTGGATTCTGTGGGGCAGGAAGCTCTCCCTCTGGTGCTGCTCTCTGAGTGTAGCATCCTTTTCTCTGCTTTATAAGCGACCACTCTCCCATTCTTACAGAAGTTGTATTTGCTCTTGGAGGAAGGAATGGGAGATAAACGTGTTTGTCTCCAGCTGTTTTGAATCAGAAGTTTTGCCAATTATTGCCGATAATGATGAAGGACTGTCTTCAGAGTGTTTTTTCAGATATTCCAGTTTCTTCACCCATTTAGATATAGTGTGTTTTTCTAGAAAAACTGGTTTTCTACCTGACCAGTTACCTGCCTAGTTTATAAATGAGTCCCATAAAATGTGTCCCTGTATGTGCACCCAGTACTCCACTTGTGTTTTGACCAATGTGTAGTTCAACAGAATCACTATATCCCTTTTCATGGGCATCAAACTGTGGTTGTACCCAAAGATCTCGTTGATTTGGGGGCAACCACCTCACAATAAATGAACTCTGCTTCTTTATCTTTAATTGTGCTGAATAGTATATATTATTTGTTTTTTACTATTATTAAATCTAACCTAAATTCTCTTAATGTTTCTAGGCATACATATTAGTTTTTAATGTTTTTACCTTTTCAAAAATATGATTATAATAATGTTTTTGCAACCTAGCAGTTAAGTGAAATTTTGAATATTTATCAAATGCCAACCAGTTTGACTGACATTTTACACTAAATTAATGTGTTTTTTAAAATACTTATTTATTTTTAAGAGAGCCCAAGCGGGAGAGGGGCAGAAAGAGGGGGACAGAGAATCCGAAGCAGGCCTTACACTGATAGCAGCGAGCTTGATGTGGGGCTTAAACCGTGAGATCATGACCTGAGCTGAAACCAAGAGTCGGATGTTTAACTGATTGAGCCACCCAGGCATCTGGAGTCTTTAGGGTTTTCTGTATAGAATATCATGTCATTTAAAATAGTGAAAGTTTTACTTATTCCTTACCAATTTGGATACCTTTTATTCCTTTTTCTTCTCTGATTGTCGTGGCTATGTACTATGTTGAATAAAAGTGGTAAGGATGACATCCTTGTCTTTTTGCTGATCTTAGGGGGAAAGCTTTCAGTTTTTCACTGCTAAGTATGGTGTTAACTGTGGGTTTTTCATATATGGCCTTTATGTTGAGGTATATTCCCTCTAAATTTATTTTGTTGAGAGTTTTTATCTGGAATTTGTAAGTGCTTTTTCTGCATCTATCGAAATGATTACATGGTTCTTACCCTTTCTCTTTTTGATGTGATGTGTCACACTGATTGATTTGCAAATATTGAACTATCCTTGCAACCCAGGAATACATCCCACTTGATCATGGTAAATGATTTTTTAAAAATGTTTATTTCTTTTTGAGAGACAGACAGCAGACTGTGAGCAGGGGAGGGGCAGAGAGAGAGGGAGGCACAGAATCCGAAGCAGGCTCCAGGCTCTGAGCTGTCAGCACAGAGCCCTCTGCGGGGCTTGAACCCACAAACTGCGAGGTTATAACCTGAACTGAAGTCAGACGCTTAAGTGTCTGAGCCACCCACCCACCCCAAATGATTTTTTTAAATGTGCTGTTGGATTGGGTTTGCTAATATCTTGTTGAGGATTTTTTCATCTATGTTCATCAGAGATATTGGCCTGTACTTCTCTTTTTTTTGTGCTGTCTTTATCTGGTTTTGATATCAGGGTAATGCAGACCTCATAGAACGAATTTGGAAATTTTCCTTCGTCTTCTATTTTTTTGGAATAGTTTGAGAAGGATAAATATTAACTCTTCTTTAAATGTTTGGTAGAACTCACCTGTGAAGCCATCTGGTTCAGGACCTTTGTTTGTTGGCAGTTTTTTGATTACTGATTCAAGTTCATTTGCTGGTAATTGATCTGTTCAAAATTTGTTTCTTCCCGATTCAGTTTTGGGAGGTGCAGGTTTCTATGAATTTATCTATTTTTTCTAGGTTTTCCAATTTATTGGCATATAATTTTTCATAATATTCTCTTAATCTTTGTATTTCTATGGTGTTGGGTTGTTATTTCTCCTCTTCCATTTCGGAATTTGTTTATTTCAGTACTCTTTTTTTTAGGAGTCTGGCTAAAGGTTTATCAGTTTTGTCAATCTTTTTAAAGAACTAGCTCCTAGTTTCATTGAACTGTTCTATTTGTGTGTGTGTGTGTTATGTGTGTGTGTGTGTGTGTGTTTGCTTTTTTAGTTTCTATTTCATTTATTTCTGCTCTAATCTTTATTATTTCCTTTCTTCTACTAGTTTTGGATGTTGTTTGTTGTTCTTTTTCTAGCTCCTGTAGGTGTAAGGTTAGGTTGTTTTTCTGAGATTTTTCTTCAGGTAGGTCTGTATTGCTATAAACTTCCTTCTTATAAACTGCTGTTGCTGCATCCCAAAAGTTTTGGATCATTCTGTTTTCATTTTCATTTATCTCCATGTATTTTTTGATTTCCTCTTTGTTTTCTTATTTGACCTACTCACTGCTTAGTAGCATGTTATTTAACCTGCATGTATTTGCGTTCTTTCCAGATTTTTTTTTTCTTATGGTTGATTTCTAGTTTCATAGTGCTGTGCTCAGAAAAGATGCATGGAATGACTTTGATCTTTTTGAATTTGTGGAGACCTGCTTTGTAGCGTAGTATGTGATCTGTTTTGGAAAATGTTCTGTCACTTGAAAAAGAATGTGTGTTCTGCTACTTTAGGATGAATATATCTGTTAAGTCCATCTGGTCCAGTGTGTCATTCAAAGCCATTATTTCCTTGTTGATTTTCTGTTTAGATTATCTGTCCATTGATATAATTACTATCAATTATGTCTTTTATGTTTATTATTAATGTTTTATGTATTTGGGTGCTTCTCTGTTGGGTGCCTAAATATTTATAATTGTTATATCTTCTTATTGGATTGTCCCTTTAATGATTATTTAGTATACTTGTTTGTGTCTTGTTACAATCTTTGTTTTAAGATCTTGTTACAATGTTTTGTTTTAAAGCATTGTTACAATGTTTGTTTTGTCCAATATAAATAGTATTGCTATCCTGGCTTTTTTTTCACGTCTATTTGAGTGATAAATCTTCTTCTACATCCCTTCACTCCCTTTTTTTTTTCATATTTTGAAACTTTTTATTTGCATATTTAAAAAATTGTACATTCCAGTAATTACAATCATTTGAGCAAAAAAAAATGGCACTCTGATTAAACTGCGTTTTAATCCTGCATCCAGGATTCCTTGGACCAGCTTGATTTATACTCTAGATTTCACTGTCGTTTCACACAGCTTCTTCCTTTACCAGAATGCAAGCTCTTTTCCTCCCCTGCTACCCAGATAGACAGATGGGAGAGGCAGGCATGGCCTTCATTGTCAGTAGTTCTCTGTTCTTTGATGTGGAAAGGGCAACACAGTCACTTAAACTTGATCCAACCTCTTTGCATTTTACAAAGTTAAACAGCTAAAAGAAGTAAAATAAGAAGGCAGTGCTTCTAGAATGCACAGTGCATACTGGTGGTGCACACCTCCTGATTCGTCTGCTAGGTTCTCCTGTTTAACTGTTTCTTTTGAAGGCTGTGGATTTTTCTCTTGCATTTGTCTTCTTCAGTTTTGACTTACTGAATTTCTTAATCTCGGTCATATTGGGTTTATGAGACATGGTTGCCGAGAAGCTGAGTGAAGTGCACAAACAAGCAAAGTCTGTCTCCACAGTAGCTGCCACCGAGTGTCCAGCAGTTCAATCCATGTGTGTCTTTAGGTCTGGAATTAGTCTCTTTCTAGGCAATGTATAGGTAGGTCTTGTTTTCTTATTCATTCCATCACACTTCGTCTTTTGATTGGAGTGTTTAGCCTATTTACATTCAAAGTAATTATTGATACATATGTATTTATCGTCATTTTGTTACATGTTTTATGGCTGTTTTTATAGTTTTACTCCATTCCTTTCTTCTCTTGCTCTCTTCTCTCACGATTACTTGGCTTTCTTTAGTCATATACTTGGAGTTCTTCTCTTTATTTTGTGTATATCTGTTAGTGGTTTTGATTTGTGGTTACCATTAGGTATGTATATAACCTCTTGTGCATATGGCAGTCTGTATTAAGTTGATGGTCACTTAAGTCTGAACCCATTCTTTTTTTTTTTTAAGTTTATTTATTTATTTTGAGAGGGGGAGAGAGAAAGAGAGTGCAAGCCAGGGAGGGGCAGAGAACGAGGGAGAGAGAGAGAATCCCAAGCAGGCTCCATGCTGTCAGTGCAGAGTCTGATGCAGAGCTTAATCTCATGAATCGTGAGATCATGACCTGAGCCAAGATCAAGAGTTGGATGCTTAACCAACTGAGCCACCTCGGCTCAGAACCCATTCTTTACTCCTCCCCTCCTTATGTTTTAGGTATATGGTGGCATACTTTACATCCCTTTATTTTGTGAATCCCTTGAGTGATATTTACAGATAACTTGTTTTTATTGCTTGTTTGCTACTCTTCTTATTCTTGCTTCTGGTCTTTTCACTCAAAGAGTCCCCTTTAACATTTTTGGGAAATTCTTTATCTTTCCTTCTATTCTGAATGATAGCCTTGCTAGGTCTAGTTTTCTTGTCTGCACATTTTTTCCTTTGAGCACTTTGGATATATCATGCTACTCCCTTCTGGCCTGCTAAGATTCTGTTGAAAAATCTGCTGACAGCCTCATGGGCTTTCCCTTGTATGTAACTGACTTCTTTTCTCTTGCTGCTTTAAAATTTTTTTCCTTTCTCCCTACTTTTTGCCATTTTAATTACTATGTGTCTTGGTGTGGACCTTCTTTAGTTAAATTTTGTTGGGGGATTTGGATTTCCGTTTCCTTCTCCTGATTCAGGAAGTTTTCAACTTTTTTAAAAATTTTTTTAATGTTTCTTTAAAAGAGAGAGAGAGAGAGAGAAAGAGAGAGACAGAGCGTGAACAGGGAAGGGGCAGAGAGAGAGGGAGACACAGAATCTGAAGCAGGCTCCAGGCTTTGAGCTGTCAGCACAGAGTCCGACGCGGGGCTCGAACTCACAGACTGCAAGATCATGACCTGAGCTGAAGTCGGCCGTCCAACCAATTGAGCCACCCAGGTGCCCCACAACTATTTCTTCAAATACATTTTCTGCCCCCCTTTTCTTTCTCTTGTCTTTCTGGGATCCCTGTAGTGCCAATGTTATTACATTTGATGGTATCGCTGAATTCCCTAAGTCTGTTCTCCTTTTGCGTAAATTTTTTCCCTCATCTGCTCAGCTTGATTACTTTCAGTTACTTCACCCTCTAGGGTCAGTGATTGGTTCTTCTGCTTCATCCAGCCTGCTGTTTATACTATCTAAGTATTTTTAATTTCATTTATTGTATTCTTCATCTCTGATCGATTCCTTTATATCTCATCATTAGGGGTCTCATTTAATGTCCTCCACTCTTCTGTCAAGTCCACTGAGTATCTTTATGATCATTACTTTAACTTCCGTATCAGGCATATTACTTACCTCTGTTTCACTTAGGTCTCTTGCTGTGATTTTCTCCTGTTCTTTTGTTTGGGACATATTCCTTTGTCTCCTCAGTTTGTCTAACTCTCTGTGTCTGTTTCAAAGTGTTAGGAACAGAGCCTGTCCCCTGTTCTTTAGAGTATTGGCCTTATTTTATTTTATTTTTTACTTTTTTTTTAACATTTATTTATTTTTGAGAGACAGAGAGACAGAGCGTGAGTAGGGGAGGGACAGAGAGAGAGGGAGACACAGAATCAGATGCAGGCTCCAGGCTCTGAGCTGTCAGCACAGAGCCCGACACGGGGCTCGAACTCATGAACTGCAAGATCATGACCTGAGCCGAAGTCGGCCACCTAACCAACTGAGCCACCCAGGCTCCCCTGGCCTTATTTTTTTTAATGTTTATTTATTTATTTTGAGAGAAATAGAGAGCATGCACAAGGGAGAGAGCAGGGGAGGGGAAGAGAGCGCAAGGAAAAAGAGAATCTCAAGCAGGCTCCACGCTGTTAGCACAGAGCCTGACACAGGACTTGATCTCACAAACTGTGAGATCATGACCTTAGCCAAAATCAAGAGTCAGATGCTTAACCCATTGAACCACCTAGGTGCCCCTAGAGTACTGGTCTTGTAAAGCCCTGCCGTGGTCTTATAAGTCCTGCCATGCAGTATCCCCTGTTTACAACAACCTGGTGCTTCAGAGCGTGTCTCCTGTGTGTAATGCATGTGCCCTGCTGTGTGGCTGAGCCACTTTCTCCTTCAGCTCAGTCATCTGCAATGGCTCTCTTTGCCTGTTGTGGGCAGTTTTTTCCCCTGTGGCGTAGTGGGCCAGTCTGGAGATGTCTTGGGCTCCAGTCGAGGCAGAACAAGCATTTGCCAGTGATGCAGTAGCACCAAACTGCAGGATGCTCTCCCTGTGTTGTTCCCTGAGAAGCTTTCACTGGTTTGCAGGGCCTGCAGTCAGACCAGTTGTCTGCCTCTAGCCCACTGCTGGGGCCTCCTTCTGACTGGTGTGTGTATGGTTATTTCTCCCATTTTCCAGGGCAGAAGTCACTTTGGAGTGACGCTGGTTGCTGTAGGGGCTGCTTGCACGCTACCAGCCTGTGGTGCCATCCTTTGTGGGCCCTGGCCGAGAGTGTTTTGGAGAGAGCAGATCTGCTGAAGCACAGTGGAGAGCAGAGGGGCAGGCATGCTAGCAAGCTTTTGGGTGCTACTGGTCTTCTGGGGGAGGGGCCCTGCAGCGTCCAGACTCAGGCAGGCTGTCTAGAGGGGTCGACTGGCAGAAGCACAACATGTGGGAAAGAAGGCAACAGGGTGAGCAAGTCCTGGAGGTGGATGTGTGTTTATGTTGGAGGCGGGGGAGGGAAAGGGTACCTGCCAGTTCCTTTATTCCTGGAGCAGGGTTGACCTGGTACTGGGATGGTCTGGGGGCTTGGAGCTAGTAGCTAGCCTGGTGCTGAAGTGGGTTGAAAGCAGACACACTAGTCATCCCCTGTCTATGCCCAGTCATTCTATCTCTGGGTTTGCAGGGGCTGATTGGGAGCATGGGGCCAAAGTTGCTGCCAGGGAGCTGGCTGATGCCAGGGTATGCCAGGAGCCTGGGTTTGTGGGAGCTGGCTGGGAACCTGGGGCCATGGAGGTTGCTTGGAACCACTGGAGCCTACTGGTGCCCATTGGGCCAAGGAATTAGATGTGCAGGAGCTACCCTTGGCCACTAGAGTCAACAGGCACTGGGGCAAGCTGGCGGCCTGGTCTCTCAGGCACTACCAAGGAACCACCGAAGGATGTAGAGTCCCACATCCACCAAGGCACCACCGAAGGATGTAGAGTCCCACATCCACCAAGGCGGTCAGGGGCGTGGGTTCACAGGAGCCTGCCAGGAGCCATTAAGGGCAGTGAGAGTCACCCCGGTGCTGGGGCAGGCTGGACTGGAGTCTGTGGTGAAATCAGACACTTACTTTACTCAACTTCTCTCACAGAGAGGCTCCCTTTCTCCCTGCTGAGCTGTCTGGGCTCAAAGGAAAGATGAAGAGGGTGTGTGAGTCTATCCAGTTTAACTTTTCTTATATCTCACCTTCACCCAGGTGGTATAATCCCTCACCTAGAATCCTTAGCTCTTGTGAAAGTATTTTCAAGTACGGATAGGTCTTAAAATTGATATTTCTGGGAGGGTACAGGTACTAGAAATTCCTATACCACCATTTTGCTGACATTGATCCTCCAATATAAAATTAATATAAGTAGTTTTCACCAACATGCATAGTGTTCGTAATATACTTCTTATCATGCTTGTTATAATTCATGGTTATTTAAAGATTCCATTTGTAACCTAAAATGTATTAAGTCATATTTTCTTATGTGTTAACTAGGTAGGCGTTCATTTCCGTAGATAGAGCTTGGCAATTTAAAAAAAAATTCACCAGAGCTCAGGTTACGTGAAAGCCCATGTTTCTAGTAACTTTGAAGAAAGATGTAAAGCTTACATAATATTTTTCAGAAACTTTACTATATATGTGTATGTGCATGTAGATGCATGTATGTGTACATTTTATGTGGTTATATACATACAAAACCTATGTTTATATCTATTTATCTAATATATAAAAAATATAAAAATATATTTTTAAATGCAGGGCAGTGCTCTTTACAGTCAACATCAGAGCTGCTGACTGGGGTTAGAAGATGCTTTATATGTAGGAAAACATTCCATAATGGTTATTTGTAGGTGTCATACTTTCTCCATGTCATACTTTGTAAATATATCTTGTTCTATGTAAAATATTAAGAAGCTTTTTAAAATATAAATAACATCTGCTCAATGTTTGGATAATTTTTAAGACTTGAAATTAAAAAAACATTTAAGCTATCTGATTTCTGTTCCATTTCAATAATATTTAAATTACATCAAGACAGAACTCAGTATAGAGTCTTCTGTTTCACTTAGACCTACTGGTAGTTCCTTGTATTTTATTTTAAATTATTCAGTAAAAGGGAACCAGTTTTGAAGTTTAAAGACTTATTCTTCTAGTCATTCAGACCTAGCTTTTTGAGGCTTATTTAAAATAAAGACTTTTTTAAATGATATTAATGTGGCTATTTTAAAAAAGTGATTGCAGGACACCTGGGTGGTTCTTTCAGTTGAGCATCTGACTCATGATTTCGGCTCAGGTCACAATCCCAGGGTTGCGGGATTGAGCTCCCTTTCAGTCTCTACACTGAGCATGGAGCCTGCTTTAAGACTGTCTCTCTCTTGATAAAAGAGATTCCCAGCCAAACAAAAATGAAAGGAGTTCGTGATCACTAAACCAGCACTGCAAGAAATTTTAAGGGGACTATTTGAGTGGAGAAAAAACAAAACAAAACAAAAAAGACCAAAAGCAACAAAGACTAGAAAGGACCAGAGAACATCACCAGAAACTCCAACTCTGTAAGCAACACTATGGCACTAAATTCATATTTTTCAGTAATCAGTCTAAATGTAAGTGGACTAAATGCTCCAATCAAAAGACATAGGGTATCAGAATGGATTAAAAACAAAACAACAAAACAAAAAAACAAGACCCATCTATATGCTGCCTACAAGAGACTCATTTTAGATCTAAAGACACCTGGAGATTGAAAGTAAGGGGATGGAGAACCATATATCATGTTAATGGACATCAAAAGAAAGCTGGAGTAGCCATACTTATATCAGACAAACTAGATTTTAATGTTTATTTTTGAGAGAGAGAGAGCAAGCGGGGGAGGGTCAGGGAGAGAGGGGAACAGAGGATCCAAAGTGGGCTCTGCACTGACAGCAGCGAGCCCAATGCAGGGCTCGAACTCATGAACTGTGAGATCATAACCTGAGCCAAAGCTGGATGCTTGAACTGAGCCACATTGGCACCGCCAGACAAACTAGATTTTAAAACAAAGACTGCAACAAGAGATGAAGAAGGGCATTCTATTATGTCTCATAATTAAGGGGTCTATCCACCAATAGGTCTAACAATTGTAAATATTTATGCCCCCAACATGGAAAACCCAAACATATAAGTCAAATAATCACAAACATAAAGAAACTCATTGATAATAATACGATAATTGTAGGAGATTTTAACACCCCACTTACAGCAATCGACAGATCACCTAAGCAGAAAATCAACAAGGAAACAATGGCTTTAAATGACACACTGGACCAGATGGACTTAACAGATGTATTCAGAACATTTCAACCCAAAGCAGCAGAATATACATTCTTCTCGAGCGCACATGGAACATTCTCTAGAATAGATCACATCCTGGGACATAAATCAGCCCTCAACAAGTACAAAAAGATTGAGATCATACCTTGCATATTTTCAGAGTAGAACACTATGAAACTAGAAATCAACCACAAGAAAAAATTTGGAAAGACCATGAATACTTTTAGATTAAAGAACATTTTACTAAAGAATGAATAGGTTAACCAAGAAATTAAAGATGAAATGGAAAAGTACATGGAAGCCAATGAAAATCAAAACATGACAGTCTAAAACCTCTGGGCTACAGCAAAGGCAGGCATAAGAGGGAAGTATATAGCATTCCTGGCCTTCCTAAAGAAGGAAGTAATGTCTCAAATACACAACATAACCTTACACCTAAAGGAGCTGGAAAACTAACAGCAAGTAAAACCCCAAAACAGCAGAAGAAGGGAAATAATAAAGATTAGAGCAGAAACCAATGATATCCAAAAAAAACCCCAAAAAACAAAAAAACAAAAAACCATATCAATGAAACCAGGATCTGGATCTTTGAAAGAATTAACAAAATTGATAAACCCCTAGCCAGATTTATTAAAAAGAGAAGGAAAGGACCCAAATAAATAAAATCATGAGTGAAAGCAAAGAGATCACAACCAACACTGCAAATATACAAACAATAATAAGAGAACATTATGAGTAATTATATACCAATAAATTGGGCAATCTGTAAGAAATGGACAAATTCCTAAAAACATAAAACTACCAAAACTAAATCAGGAAGAAATAGAAAATTTGAAGAGAGCCATACCAGTGAAGAAATTGAATCAGTAATACTCTCCCAACAAACAGGAGTCCAGAGCCAGATGGCTTTCCAGGGGAATTCTAGCAAACATTTAAAGAAGAGTTAACACCTATTCTTTTGAAGCTGTTCCAAAAAATAGAAAGGGAAGGAAAACATCCAAACTCATTCTACAGAGCCAGAATTACCTTGAATACAAAACCAAAGTCCCCACTAAAAAGGAGAACTACAGACCAATCTCCCTGATAAACACCGATGCAAAAATTCTCAACAGAATACTAGCAAACCTAGTCCAACAATATATTAAAAGAATTATTTATCATGATCAAGTGGGATTTATTCCTGGGCTGCAGGGCTGGTTCAATATCTGCAAATCAATCAGTGTGATATATCACATTAATAAAAGAAAGGATAAGAACCATATGAACCTCTTCATAGATGCAGAAAAAGCATTTAACAAAATACAACATCTTTTCATGATAGAAACTCTCAAGAAAGTAGGCATAGAAAGAACACACCTCAACATCATAAAGGCCATATACAAAAGACCCACAGCTAGTATCATCCCCAATGGGGAAAACTGAGAGCTTTCCCCCTCACATCAGGAACACAACAGGGATGGTCCACTCTCACCACTGTTCAACACAGTGTTGGCAGTCCTAGCCTCAGCAATCAGACAAAAAGAAAGAAAAAGCATACAGATTGGCAAGGAAGAAGTCAAACTTTCACTCTTCACAAAGTGAAAACCCTGTTTTCCTTTTGGAAAACTCAAAAGACTACACCAAAAAAATTCTAGAACTGATACATGAATTCAGCAAAGTCGCAGGATATAAAATCAATGTGCAGAAATCAGTTGCATTTCTATACACCAGTAATGAAGCAGCAGAAAGGGAAACCAAGGAATCAATCTCCTTTACAATTGCACCAAAACTCATAAATACCTAGGAATAAACATAACCAAAGAGGTAAAAGATCTGTATGCTGAAAACTATAGAAAGCTTATATAAGAAATCGAAGAAGACATAAAAAAAAATGGAAAAGCATTCATGCTTATGGATTAGAAGAACAAATACTGTTAAAATGTTGATACTACCAAAGCAACCTGTACATTCAATGCAATCCCTATCAAAATAATACCAGTATTCTTCACAGAGCTAGAACAAACCATCTTAAAATTTGTATGGAACCAGAAAAGACCCCAAATAGCTAAAGTTATATTGAAAAAGAAAACCAAAGCTGGAGGCATCACAATTCTGGACTTCAAATTGTATTACAAACCTGTGATCATCAAGATGGTATGGTACTGGCACAAAAACAGATGCATAGATCAGTGGAACAGAATAAAGAACCCAGAAAGGACCCACACATGTATAGCCAACTAATCTTTGACAAAGCAGGAAAGAATATCCAATGGAAGAAACAGTCTCTTCAGCAAATGGTGTTGGGAAAACTGGACAGAGACCTGCAGAAGAATGAATCTAGACCACTTTCTTATACCATACACAAAAATAAACTCAAAATGGGTGAAAGACCTAAATGTGAGACAGGGCACCATCATCCTACAGGAGGAAACAGGCAACAACCTCTTTGACCTCGGCTGCAGCAATTTCTGACTAGACATGTCTCTGGAGGCAAGGGAAACAAAAGCAAAAATGACCTACTGGGACTTCATCAAGATAAAAAGCTTCTGCATGGTGAAGGGAACCATCAACAAAACTAGAAGCCAACTGATGGAATGGGAGAAGATATTTACAAATGACATCAGATAAAGGGTTAGTATCCAAAATCTGTCAACTTGACACCCAAAAAACAATCCAGTGAAAAAATGGACCAAAGACATGAATGAACACTTTTCCAAAGAAGACATCCAGATGGCTAACAGATGCATGAAAAGATGCTCAACATCACTCATCATCAGGAAAATACAAATTAAAAAAAAAAAACCACAATGAGATGCCACCTAACACCTGTCACAATGGCTAAAATTAACAACAGATGTTAGGGAGGATGCGGAGAAAGGGGAACCCTCTTGCACTGCTGGTGGGAATGCAAACTGGTGCAGCCATTCTGGAAAACAGTATGGAGGTTCCTCAAAGCAGTTAAAAATAGAGCTAGCCTATGACCCAGCAACTGCACTTTGAGGTGTTTATCCAAAGGATACAAAAATGCTGACTTGAAGGGGCACGTGCACCCCAATGTTTATAGTAGTACCAACAACATAGCCAAGCTATGGAGAGAGCCCAAATGTCCATCGGCTGATGCATGGATACAGAAATCACACACACACACACACACACACACACACACACACACACACACACACTGGAATATTACTCAGCAATCAAAAAGAATGAAATCTTGCCATTTGCAACAACATGGATGGAATTACAGTGTATTATGCTAAGTGAAATAAGATAAAGATAATATCATATGATTTCACTAATGTGGAATTTAAGAAACAAAGCAGATGAACATAGGGGTAGGGAAGGAAAAAATAAGTTAAAAACCGAGAGGGAGGCAAAGCATAAGAGACTCTTAAATTCAGAGAACAAACTAAGGGTTGCTAGAGGGGTGTTGGGTGGGCAGATGGGCTAAATGGGTGATGGGTACTAAAGAGGGCACTTGTGGTGAGCAGTGGGTGTTATATGTAAGTGATGAATCACTAAATTCTACTCCTGAAACCATTATTACACTATATGTTAACTAACTTGGATTTAAATAAAATTTTAAAAAATTCTTTCTCCCTCTATCCCTCTCCCACTTGAACACTCTATATATATAAAAAAATTTTTTTAATTTTTAAAAATTTAAATAAAAGGAAAAGGAAAGGAAAATTCAGTCTTGGTATTATTTGGATTTTTCATTATAAATTATTCTGTCATTCTTACTATATTTTTGTTAACTCATTTAATATGGGTTAAAAATAATTTTAACCTTGTGAAATATAAAGCACATAAAAATTGTACAAAATAATAACATCAACTCAATATCAGACAGCAAACACCCATGTCATGACATAGCTTAATGAATAAAATTTAAAGAACAGAACATAGTCAGCACCTTAGAAGCTCTGCTGTGCCCATCCCAGAGCCTGCCCCTCCCACTGTGAAGGGTGACAGGTGTCTCCATATAAATGGTAAATCACTTCCTAGCTTTTCTACATACTTTAACCATATAACCAGGCATCCCTAAACACTATAATTGAGTTTTGCATTCTTTTAAACAGCATATAGATGGACTCATGCCATGCCTGTTGTTTTGTGTCTGGCGTCTTTTACTCTATGTTTGTAGCAGTTGTCAGTGTTGTTGCATGTAGCTCTGGATTGTTCATTTTCATTGCTGTGTAGTGGTCTAACCATACAATGGAATATTACTCTTGACCATGAGAAACTGAGGTATGTTTATTACAGACCCTAGAGGAGAGGCCACCTGGAGAGGCCACCCAGGGAAGTCGAGACAGGGTACAGGCAGAGAGAGAGGCAGAACCTCGGGTCCGTGCCTTATTACGATCTGTGGGTGGAGTGTTTTGGGGCTCATGGGATAAGGCCAGATTGGTTAATTCAAACCAAAGAGTAGGGTCTTCAGTAAGCTCCATGGGGGTCTAGGTAGGGGGGTGCATGAGGGGAAGGCCTTGGGAGGTGGGGGAGACTGTTTATCACAAAGACTTTTGGGGAAGTCCTGTCAGGAACTTAGATTTGCTTGGCTACCCTGCAGATTGCTGTCTGGGACGTGTACTTGTGTTAGAGACTAGTGTCTGTTTTCGGTCCCCACGACCACATGGCCAAACAAGATGGACACTGAGGTAGCAGTACTGCGCAGTGGCTTCGTGAGAGTCTGGAAAGTGTTTTTCAAATAATTTCTTTTAGTCTGTGGCTTGTCTGTCATTTCTCTTGACCTACTGGGAAAATAATTGGGATTTCATTGAAATCTAATGATTAGGCTGGAGAGATCTGACATCTTTAAAATGTTTACTTTTCAAATCATTCCTCCATTTAGGTCTTCATAATTTCTTTAACATACTTTTTGGCTTTAAGTCTAGAGATCCGCATGTCTTTTGTTACATTTATTCCCACGTGTTAGATGTTTATGATGGCATACAGCATTGTTTTCAAATTTTGTTTTCTACTTGTGCTTTTCTTGTATATAGATAGTTGAATTTTAGATAGCGATATTTATCCACTGACCTTATTAATAAATTTATTTATTTTTTCAAACAGTCATCACTAGATTCTTTTGGGTTATCTAAATACACATTTATGCTATCTGCAGATAATGACTCTTTCTTTCTACCCAATCATTATGCATCTTTCTGTTTGTTTTCTTGCTTCATTACACTGGCTGTGATGTCCAGTTCAGTGCTGAATGGAAGTGGTGATTTGGTAGACATTTTTGTTTCTTCCTGAATTCACAGGATTAAAACTTTTCACAACCTGCCATTATGTATGATGTTTGCTAGGATTCTTGTAAGTACTCCTTATCAAATTAAGGAATTTTTACTTTTGGGCCTGGTCAGGCTAAGAATTTTTATCAAAATCCATCTATCAAAAAGTCATGATTGATTTTTGAATGTTAAATCATCTGAAATTAACTCCACTTGATTGTGATGTATTATCCTTTTACAGTATCACTGGATTTGATTTGCTAACCATTAGCTAAGGATTTTCACATCCATATTAATCAGAAGGATAAGGTTTGTATTTTTAAAAATTAACGTCTCTGGGGCCGCCTGGGTGGCTCAGTCAGTTGAGCATCCAACTTCAGCTCAGGTCACGATCTCACAGCTCTTAAGTTTGAGCGCCACATCAGGCTCTGTGCTGATAGCATGGAGACTGCTTCAGCTTCTCTGTCTTCCTCTCTCTCTCTCTCTCTCTCTCTCTCTCTGCCTCTCCACCTCTCTGCCTCTCCCCCGCTCACTGTCTCTCAAAAATAAATAAAATAAAACATTAAAAATATGATGTCATTGACTTTGTTAACAAGGTTAAGCTGACTTTATATCACAAGTTCAGATGTGGTGTTTTTCCCCCTCTGGAGTTCATGAGATTGGTATTATTTCTTTATTAAATAATTGGAGGAATTTACTAGTAAAGCCATCTGCATTTAAAGTTTTCTGATGGGGAGGGTTTTATTAAACAGATTCTACTTTTTTAATAAGTGTAGGATTATTTTGATTTTCTTCTTGTATGACTTTTGATAAGGTGTATTTTTTAAGGAATTTGTCATTTCTTAATGATTTTTGTTTGGTTATTTTAGCTATTGTGAGAGGTGTGTTAAAAGTTTTTTACTATAGTTGTAGATTTCTCCATTTCTTCTTTTAGATTATTAACTTTCGCTTTATATTGTTTTGAAGTTATGTTATTGGTTGTATGAAGATTTAGAATAGGGGTATATTCCTGGTGATTAAGCCCTTTAGAATTAAGAAATATTCTTTCTCACTTCTGATAATGTCTCTTGCCTTAAAGTTTGCATTGTCTGCTTTCTTTTGATTAGTGGTATTTTTATTTTCACTTTACTTTTGATAATTCTGTGTTCTTAATTTAAGGTGTGTCTCTTGTAAGCAATACAAAGTTGAGTTTCAAACAGTGTAGATATCTCTAGAATACCCTTCCCCAGTCTGGTTTAGAGTCTCTACCCTGCAGTATTGTATTCCTTTATAATAGTTCTTACTATCACATAGTTATATACTATAACTTAATTTACTGGTCTGCGTCCCTTGTAAGACCATGAGCCATAGTTTGTTATCCTTTTTTAGTTCCTGTGTATTTGGGATATAATGTCTGACATCTAGTAGACATTCAACAAATGTCAGTGGTTTCCAGATCATTATCTTGAAGCCCCCACAGTCCCATTAGCCAAGTCTCCAGGCTCCTTTGTTGAGGGTGGGGCTGGGGACAGAGGGGGCCAGACAGGCAGGGCTTCAGGCCCTCTCTCTCCACTGCAAGCAGAAATGATCTTTTATAAGTCAAAGATAGAATGAAAAATTCTACCGGAAGAAAGGAATCTTGTGCTTCAATGTTTTTAAATTATTTGTCCAGGCCAGTGGCTTTGAACCTCAGAATCAGAACCTCAGAAATTTATTTTACATTGTTTACAGAAACACGGTGCATGAAACAATTCTTGCCCTTATTATTTGTATTGTCCTTTAATATTTTTTTGTTCTCTCTTTTTAAATAAGGCTCATGATCCACTAAACTGATTTCAGTTGACCTCAATTTGAAAAACAGTCTTGGAGAAGTGGATTTTGCTATCAATAAAAATTGCATTCAAATTTTTACTTGACAGTTTTCTAGCTGTGTGATCTCAGATCTTCCGTTTTCCTATCTATAACACAGAGAGCATGCCTATCTTTCAGGCTTGTTGTGAGGATTAAATGTGATAATGCTGCGGCACCTGGGTGGCTCAGCTGGTTAAGCATCTGGCTCTTGATTTCGGCTCGGGTCATGATCTCGCGGTTCACGGGGCTGAGCCCTGCATCAGGCTCTGCGCTGACATTGTGGAGCCTGCTTGAGATTCTCTTGCTCCCTCTCTCTCTGCCCCTCCCCTGCTCATGTGCACATGTGCTGTCTCCCCACCTCAAAACAAAAGGAATTAATGCAATGCCTGATACATAGTTAAAAACAAATGTTCAATGTCCTTTGGGGGACAGATCTACAGTAGTCAAGTTTGGACACAAAATTGAAACATACTCTACAAGGTCTATAGAATTTTCTCACCACTAGAGCATATAAGATGAAAAAATACATAGAAATATTTTTTACCTGTTTCAAATTAAAATTGTTTTAGTAGTCAAGTTAAAAATGAGACTATGGATATAAATCCAGTTTTATTTAAAATACCATAAATAATTAGAAGTGACAACAAGCTAATGAAAGGTTAAAAAATGAGTTTCGAACTGAAGAATTTAGTAACTTACTGCCTGCATTGGAAGAAATCAAGTGCTTAGCCTTAGATAGCACTAGGGACACTTTAACATTTTTTTGAAAAGTCAGATTTAAGGAAGCCACCAACAACATAAATGTGCCAAAACTAAATAACTTTTTTTTATGCTTTATATCATAGGTGTGTTGAAGTTGTGAAAGCCTCTCAATACGTAGAGCTAGCAAATGATCTGGAAATAAACAAAGCAATTACATACTTGAGACAAAAGGACTTTAACCAAGTAAGTTTTTTAAAGTTTTAGATGTTTTATATGTTAATTGGTCAAAGCAATAATATCGGGAAACCATTTTTAGAATATTATTGTCTGTGATTATTCTGAAGTTGAGTAATATTTTTATTTGTGTTAACATAATTTCCACTAATATAGTATTACTTTAATATTGACCTGTTTGTCCTGTTTGTCCCAGTGCAAATACTTTTCACGTAAAGCATGGTTCCTAAATGACTGAACCATATTCTAGTCCAGAGATCAGCTTTTCCCCTAGAGGTTTCTAGACTGTTCTCCAAACCTCTAAGGTTTTTTAGAATCAGGGAAGGCCAAGAGCCCAACTATTAGCATGATGCTTCCTTCACCAGAGAGCTTTCCTGTGCCCTGTTTTGTGTATTTGGTTTGCTCAGGAACACTGCACTGGGCCTACAAGGGTCCCTGGCTAAGCACAGTGTCACAGGCCTTCAGGGCCTCTCTGGCATGACTGCCACCTTGCTGCCTTGGGCCAAGATGGATGGGTGCTCCCCCTTCAGTAGTCTTTAAAATATTTTGTGTTCCATTTGCATTTTCAAGATTTTAATTAATTTACTTATGTTTTTTAAATGTAATTTCTGCTTTCTTTTCAACATTGCTGCTTTGACTTTGTGTTTCTTTTGTTTGTATATTGTAAGTATGATGAGGTGGGTATAATGAACTTTAGTTGAAAGGAACATTGTTAGGTTAAAAGCGATTGGGTTGACATAACTCATAATGATCATTTGACAAGGACTATTTTATTTACAATTCAAGTAAAAGAGAAAAATATACACCTATTATGAGGTTATAATTCTGTAGCTAAGTAAAGAAGCTGAAATCTCAGAGTATGGTTTTTTGTGATGATAGTTCTGTTTTGTAGTCACCTTTGTAACAGAGAAGGAATCCATTAAAAAGCCAAAAGTGGATGAAACGAAGTAGTGTGGTCTGAAGGCCAGTGATCGTGTATAGACAGATGCAGTGGAGTGCAAAAACCAGTAGCTAGATGGCATCAGCCAGGGAAGAAAGCCAAAATGGAGATACATCTATTTTCCTAATTGTGTGTTTGGGGGGCGGGGAGAAAACACAACCCAAATTAACAATGTTTTTTTCATTATTTGTTTTGCTATTTATAGCAAACAAATTTATTTATTAGGTGCACTTTTATCAGTTTCACTGTAAAGGAATTGATGTATAATATTTTATTTTGATTAATTTTTTAAAGATTTTGTTTTTATGTAATCTCCACACCTAACATGGGACTCGAACTCACAACCCCGAGATCAAGAGTCACATGCTCCACCAGCTGAGCCATCCAGGCTCCCCTATAATCTATTTTATTTTGAAAACAGTAATATTGGGGGTTGCTGAGCTGCTTGGTTGGTGGAGCATGTGACTTTTGATCTCAGGGTCATGAGTTCGAGCCCCACATTGGGCGTGGAGACTATTTAAAAAAAATTTAAAAACAAATATTGGCTGTGCATTCATTGAACATGTAAAAGAAGAGTTTTGAAAACTACTCATTTCAAAGCTAAAAATCCTGAGAATATTCCTTTTATTAGAATAGTTATGTAGCATTTTTAGAATAGTTTAGAAATTTAAAATATGAAATATGTTTTTATTCTCTCAGGTGTTTTTATTTTTTTTTCTCAGATGTTTTTAAATGAATGTTTTAAAGTTCAAAATATTTCTGTTATTTTAAATAGTAGGATTGCAGTGTATTTTACTTACTGTTTGAATTCATAGTAACCTTTTGGGGGGAGAATAATTTAGTGTTATATATAGTCTTAAAGTCTTGTTACCAGTGAGCCACAAATTAATAAAGACGAAAATTTAAAATCTAAGACACTTTAAAAAATTTCTTTTTAGGTTTATTTATTTTAAGAGAGAAAGAGAGAGCATGAGTGGGGGAGGGGCAGAGAGAGAGGAAGAGAAAGAATCCCAAGCAGGCTCTGTGCTGCCAGTGCAGAGCCCGGTCCAGGGCTTGAACTTGCTAGATCATGACCTGACCCGAAAAAAAGAGCCAGACGCTTAACCAACTGAGCCACCCAGGTGCCACATCTCAGACACTTTATTAACTATAGTATGAATAGCTGTTTCTTAAAGGAATGATGTAAACTATGATGCAATGACTATAGCATTCCATTTTTTTTAAATTGTTGTTGTCAGCTTGCTTTTGATAATCTACTTTTGGGTTTCATAAATATCAGAAAACATTATTTTCTCTCTACACTTTACTTTTGAGAATTTAATGGTTATATGAGTTACACTTATTCATGTGCCTTATATTTTAAATTAACACATACATTTATTTTGACACAATCTAAAACTAAAGTTTAAAACATCTCAATTCTTATTCAAAGTGAAATGCATCTTATAAAACTTAGAGATGCAAAATAGCAGTGACTTTTACATTAATAGCCATGGACGTTGTATAAAGAGTTAATAAAATAACTTCTGTAGGATGAGCAACGTAAGCAGTAGTGATTTCTGAGGTGCATTTTAGGGACTTTTTGGCAATTCTGTAGAGGATCCTTCCAAGAAAGTAAGTGAGAAAGAGAATCTCAAAAGTGAGCATATAATGTTGGGGTCTTTTTTCTTCTTTGTGGAATTACAAACTAGTAGCCTAGAAGCTTCCAGTGATTTTCTTTAAAGTCATCAAAAATCTTTGAAAAGAGTGGCGCCTGGGTGGTTCAGTCAGTTGAGCATCCAACTCTTGATTTCATCTCAGGTCATGATCTCATGGTCATGGGGCTGAGCCCTGCATTGGGCTCTGCACTTGGCATGGAGCCTGCTTGGGAGTCTCTCTCCCTCTCCCTCTTCCTCTGCCCCTCCCCCGCTCCTGTGTGTACACGTGCACACTCTCTCAGAAAGAGAAAAAACACCTTGAAAAGAATAATTACTTATATTGTAACCTACATATGTAGAATTTAGTATTTTTGAAATAGTTTATCCTTAAAAAAAATTGAGTCCATACACTTAATGGTGCTTTATGTGAGGCTTCGTTTGAGGTCAAGAACTTTCACATCACACAGCAGCTTTTGAGCATTATAAAAGCTAACGCTGGGTTTTTGGTTGGACTCAACGCTCTCCAAGAGCAGAAAGTGCCCAGAAGCCAAGCATTTTCTATTCAGTAAATGTATTTTGAAGGAAGGAAGGATAACCCATTGCCTTTCCCCACTTTTTTTTCCTGTTATTTCTTAGGCATTTCTAGATTGAATACTCACTCACTTTTCATGCAAGGTGTCTGACTATTCCAAATATACTGTTTGGTTAGGACTGTCTCAGACCTGTAAAGTGGTTAAAAATGTACTTTCATTTCTCATGGCTTGAAAATATAATTATATTTGGAACTACTTAAGATAATTTTTTGTCATAGCCCCAGAATTAGTTTCTGTTATCAGCTTTAGAAAATTCTCAACCATCAGTCTTTCTTTCCTTTCTGGAATTCCAGTTATGCTTGTTTCTATTAGACCTTTTTGTTATCTTCCCATATGTCTCTTTCCTGAGACCTCTTTTTCATCTTTTCTTTTCCTTTGCTTATTTAGTCTGAATGTTTTCTGGAATCTTGACCTTCAGATCCTGGT